>VYZV01021691.1:510870-534181 GCA_013401275.1 Pandion haliaetus | reverse complement strand
TTTGTCTAGACAGAAGGCTAGGGGATCCCACTTCTCAAGCAAAATTGGCAGTTAGATGAGAGTTTGTCGGTAACACTTGAGTTTCTAGGTCTCTTCCATACTTAATCTTCTTTCCAACATTAAGGTAAATTAGAGTCCTCAGTAATCAAGGCTATGAATAATAGAAATCTTCCTTCCAGGTACCAAGTTCTGAGTCGGGAAGTTGAAAGTGGTTTAGAGTATGTTTTAAAACAGAAACTTACCAGTAGGATAATCCTGTATATGGCAGTCTCTCTTTGTTTCCAAAAGCATCTCTTTAGAAGATATTTTCCTTGCAGGATGAGGGACTCTGTATGATTGGCATTCACAGTAGTAGTATTCAAGAGACTGGGAACTTATCTTGGCTCTTAGTGCATTCACTGTATCTTTATCCCTAGATTATTTGCTAAAATTGAGGGATCTTACCCCTTTATTTTACATTTGTCTTTTTGCAGTGTGACATCTGTAGCCCTTACCCTAATGAGGGTCAGAGCTTTTGTCTTCCAGACATGGATCTAAAGTGTCAGAGTATTAGCTGTGTGCATTTACTTACTTGTAGGTCTTCTGAGCTTCTGTAATGCTTCAAGTTTGCACATTACACTTAAGAATCCTGTCCAGAAGACCAGGTAAGACTTAATCCCTCAGTGTAGGCAGTGCTTGTGGAAAACCGGTTTTGTTCACATTGGCCTCAATTTTCTGGTCACTGAGGTTAACCTTTCAGTTTGAGTAAAAAAGGTAATGCTCTTCACAAAAGGATTTTGATGCTGATGAGAAGTCAGCATATCAACTCTAGACAGTAATACTGTTAGCAATCCAGGATGACCTCAGAAGAGAGAGAAATCTACCTGTATGAGACGTGTATCAGTAAATAACATTGAGGCAGAAGAACATACCTGTTACAAAATTAAAAAAGCAACACAAGCTTCCTTGTGCTGAAATTCGTCTAGTCTCAGTTAAACCATAGGACTCCCTTTTCTTTTCCATCTGCTGCTGCTTCCATACTGGAGTTAACTTTTTGCTGCATAAAACCCCTTAGAATCTTGTAAATGGGAAGTGTCCCATCTGGGCTAGGTGTGTGAATCTTCAGGGGGTCTAATTGTATCTAAGCAGAAGAGAAAGAGTGGAGAGGCTAAAACTATTCCTTGGTCAGGTTTGTGAAGGTTGCATCAGAGAAGGTAATGCATTGGTTTGGATAGATGGTGAGATCCCCTTTTCTCTCCTGTCTGCCTGCTCATGGTTACTTGTGAGCATGCTCAGTTCTTCAAACATGACTATTCCCTCTTTATTTTTTTTCTCTTTTTATAAGCTTTTTAATAATTCCATGACCAATAGTGTCTAAATAAACTTCAGCTTAGAAATCCAAGTTTTCGCCCCTGTACCTGACTACCACCTACTTAGTTAAGAATGTATCAGCTTCATCTTTGTAGAGACCTTACTTAGCCTGTTGCCATGGCTAATATTCTAAGATTGGGCAAAGGAGAAAAATGCCATCTCATTCAGGCAGTCGGCTTTGCACGTGCATACAACTAAGCTTAATTTTTTGATCAGTGCTACAAGATGTAGTTGCCCACTGTGAACTTATTTATTAAATGGTAAACATCTGATCTCATAAATAAGACTCAAGTTTCTGCGCAGATTCTTGGTACCAGTACGATCTGTCTCTAGTGAATGAATGATGCAGATATCTGAAACTGCTTCGCAAAAGCATGCTGTAACTTTTACCACGAGTTGACCTAGTAGGAGAGCAGCTCTTTTCATTCTAGAACTTATTTTTTAGTAAGCACAACTTTATGTGGACCAATAAAGGAGTGATTGTTCTAATAGCTGACAGTTTTATTGAGGACTGTTTCTACCGTGGGTATTCACTTCAGCTGGGATGCAAGTTTTGCTTTCTAGAGGTTCATTGCTTAGGCTGCTCAGTATTAACAACTGTCAGTCTGTCTTAAATGACCTTCTCCTTTCCCCAAGAAAAGGTTTAAAGTATTTTTTATTTTTGTTCTTGAAAACATTTTCCTAGACAGCCTACTCTCTAACCAAAGAATCTAATTTGGAAAGCATGGCCATGTGAGGGCAAATAGTAGTGCTAGAGGTCTATTTAAAGTTTGCTTGGTTTAAATGAAGAGTCTTTGCTTCCAGGTGATCAATCTTTAGAGAAAGAGCAATAGAATATTTCAGTAATTACTTTAACAGTAAAGATCCTTGATGATCTGAGCCAATAATGTCTTTTAATATGGTAACTCCTAAACTGCTAATTGGCCAAATCCCATCTCTTGCTATACTTTGAGCCATATGGCTGGGAATGGAAAAAAACACTAGTGTTTTGGGCTAAAGAATATTTTTTTCCATTATTTTCAAGTTTAGAACACTTTGGAGTTAAGGGCAAAGTAAAAAGCAGCAGTAAAACGCAGGGAAGGGTACTTATCTGTTGCCTTTGTGTTATGGCTGAAAAATAAGTTTTACAAGGTCTATGTTCAAAGTTGTTTCAAAAGGCTGTAGCTTGCTTTTCAACTTTCTCAACTTAGAAAATAATTGGTCATTTAAGAATTGAGGCAGTTGGTTGTTTTCAGGCTTCAGTAATTCCTATAAAACCCTACATCTGTGCTTGCATCCTTGCTTGTTGTCTGTTAAGTGCTCCAGGCACACAGTGTTTAACATCACTGCTATGACTGCTTATGATGCATCTGTAATTCCTGTTGGTCAGGCTGGAAGGAAGACAAATAGTAATCAGTAATACCAGTTCCATTACAGTATCTTTTTTTTCTGTAATCCTACATCCATCTTGCTTCCCCTGAAGAATTATCACTCAGATTTCTGTTGGAAAGTGAGGGGAACAGAACTCCTAACTAGCAGTAAAGTGGGGACTGGTGTGCGTATACTAGTCTTGACTGGCAGACCGTCTCCTTGTTTCTTGGTAGGTGGAGCCCTAACTTTGCTGTTGCTGGGTAGAATGGGAGAAGACTATAACAATTACAGTGAGTAACTTTGCTGTACAGATAAGTACAATCCAGAACACTGTTCAGAGTACTGATTCTGTCATGACATCTAAAATTCTAGCCCTTTTATCACTAAGTGTTGCTGTTCTTGTTCTGTTTTTTTCCCCAACCTTAGTTCCCATCTTTTAATTCGAATTTGGTAGAGATACAACTTTGGCTTTTGAGCTGACTGGAACTGACCTGTGATTGCCGTAGACCTGTTGACATTGTCTCCTTGATGCAGGTTCAATTAAACTTTTGCTAGATGTGTAAAATAAACATAGTGCTGGCTTATATTATATTTTTTACCATTGAAAAAAATCATTAAATTTCACAGTATTCACATGAGTTGATGTTTGGGTGCATTTTCACATGCATAGCGTGTATATACTGTACTTTCTGTAAAGTTGCTTTTCTTTTCCCCTTTTTCTCTGCCAAAAGGATTCTGATACACCACCTTGCACAGCTCCTAATGTTTACCAGTTCAGTCTGCAAGCACCGACTCAGCTTATGGCCAGTTTACCACCCGCATTGCCTATGCCAAGTGGTAAACCCCAATCTGCGCCTACGAGAACCTTGATAATGGCCGCCAGTAATCAGGTATGAGCCAACTAAATGGAGCAACTTTTTCATGAGAAAGCGATCAAATCGGAAGTGTAGATCATTTTTGCTGTGCTGTCAGTCTAAAAAAACTCTGAAGATAACCTTCATATAGCATGTGCTAAACTTCATGTAATCATAAAAGTACTTATCTGCCATGTCAGAAGTGTGGGGAGAAGAATGGGTGGGAAAGGGTTCAGTGTTTGAGATGCATCTCTGAATGTAAGAGCCCTTCCACAGCACACTGATGCCTAGGAATAAGTTGAAGGGAGAGTGTCAGATGTCTGACTTCTTAACTTGTACTTGAGACTCCTGGTGCCTAACCAGTGGGATATTTGCAGATCTTTAGGCTATTTAACTTCCTGTTCTTAGAATAGAAACTTCATGTAGGTGGTCTACCTGTAAGCTAGTTTTTGAATCTGAAGAAATAGTACTGACTTGTCTAGGCTTGTTTAGTTGTCTTGATGTTGCATTAGTAGAAGAGATCTGACTACACTTGTAACTTTTTGTAATACATTTTAAAGATGGAGAACAGAAAATTAATTATGGGCCTGTGTACAAGAATTTTTATCAAAATATTAAATGTGTGTTTAAGTGTGCTGGGAGGTGAACGTGCAGGGAAATGGTATGTTACTCAACTAGCCTGAAGTATTTTAGCTAGTGTATTGATTATAGTACATGGGGAAGAAAAGGTTTTTCATACAGCCTTGGTGCCTCTTATCTGTAGGAAAATATTCCCTCAATCTCGATTATTAAAACTATTAGTCAGAACAGCTGCCTCACATGAGCTTTAATGCAAGTTGTGTGTTGTAGGTTGCCTATGGTAACAAAATAATGAGCTGGTTTCTTTGAAATCTAGTTTTGGTCAGGTTCTTAGAAGGTTTTTCTTCTCTTACTACTTCTATCACAGTTCTTGGGAATCTAGGGCCAGGATATTTTCAGCTTAATGACCTTGTGTTTTTTAATTTGATTCAACACTTCCTTGATACTTTGGGCATGACACAAGATGTATTTGCTTCAGTCTCTGCTTTGAGATTGTTCAAGTATTTTGCAGAATCACAGAGTAGTTGAGCCTGGAAGGGTCCTCTGGAAGTCACCTAGTCCAACCCTCCTGCCCAAAACAGGGTCAGCTACAGCAGGTTGTTCAAGGGCTTGTCCAGTCAGGGTTTTGAGTATCTCCAAGGATGGAGACTCCCCAACTGCTCTGGGCAACTTGTTCCAGTAAAAAAGTTGTTTCTTAAATTTGAATGGTGGTTTCTGTATTTCAGCTTATGCCCATTGCTTCTTGTCCTTTTACTGGGCATGAGTGAGAAGAGTCTGGCTCCATCTTCTTTATATCCTCTCATTAGTGAGACCCATCAGTAAGATCCTTCCTGAGCTCTCTCTTCTTGAGATTAAACAGTCCTAGCTCTGTCATCATTTCCTTGTGTGACACATGTTTCAGTCCCTTATTTATCTTCATGGACCTTCATTGGACTCATTCCTGTATGTCCATGTCTCTCTTGCTGGGGAGCCCAGACCTGGGCCCAGTGCTCCATGTGTGGCCTCACCAGTGCTGAGCAGAGGGGAGATGATCACTTCCCTTGACCTGCTAGAGATACTCTTCCTAATGTAGCCAAGGATGCGGTTGGCCTTCCTTGATGCAACACTGGGAATCCCTGGTCATTTTATGCCAAGCTGCTTTCCAGCTGGTCAGTGCCCAGTGCATGCTGGTGTGTGGGATTATTCCTTCCCAAGGGCAGAGTTCAGCATTTCCCTTTTTCAAACTTCATGAGATTCCCGTCAGCCCATTTCTCCAGCCTGACGAGGTCCCTCTGTGGCAGCATAACCATCTTGTGTATCAGCCACTCCTTCCAATTTTGTATCATCTGTTTTGTGTGCTGCTAATCAAAATACTTTGAGCCTGGCATGTAAGGGAATACTTTTCATTCAGCTTGTGAGTTTGATTTATATGTCTAGAGATGGTAACTGCCACTTACTACAGAATTAAAAAAAAAAAAAAAATCAGATAGTGCTTTAAAGGTTGAAACTTTTTAGATGAACAATGAAGAAATTTCATCTGGAGAGCATCGTCAATGTTCAGTAATACCGGCATTGAGTTAGGGCATGTTATAGCTTGATGCCCAAATCCAGTGCTTGTTTTAGGCCTGTCACTGAAGTGTTTTTCACCCTCTTTTTCATTTAGACCAGGCTGCTTTCCCTTTGCATACCGCAGGTGTTCCACTATTTCCTTGCAGGCAGGTTACTGTAGAAAGGGCACCATCTTTGAAAGCTGTTGTCACATGTTCTTCCCAGCTACCTCTGCAATCCTCAGTCATCTACCAAGCCCCACTTGTATCTCAAGGTATGCCTTTTGTTTTGATCTTCTAAGTGATTACACAGATTCCTCCCTGCCTCTTCCCCCCTTTATTTGTCCTCCCCTACTGCTGAATCTTACCTAGGCAAAACCAGCTTATCTGCACAGGAAATTAGTGAGAAGCTAATAGAACAATATATTGCTTTTTAGTGTCTGCAATTGAGTATTCACACACTAGCGTACAGTCTGAAACTTTTGAAGTTTGTATAAAATAAAACTGGAGAGCTATTTTAAGTTAAACTTCACCTAAAATACAAACTTAGTTTATTCTTTTCCTAAAAAACTCGGCTTTTCTGAAGATGTACCCTGGAGCTTAACTTCATCAAAGTTACACAAAAAAAAGTCTGGTTTTGAGGCATGCAGTTGTTGGTACAAAACAAGTTGGCATCCAGAGTTTTGCCTCAGTTGTGAAGAGGCAATGTGTTGCATGAATTTTAGATCTCTTTTGGCATTTTGATTCTTGGAAAACAACTGCTTTGTAGCACTTTTTCTGGCTTTCTGTTACTTGGCTGTCCTTTCCAATACTTGTTAACTGTTCTTTTAGTAGTTTGTACAATACTTACGTTTAAAATTGGGAATTTTTCTGTGGCTTTTGCTTGACAAAGATGTGCCTTTGAGATTCATGTTAAATCAGAGGAATTTCTTGCTATCTGCAGTTCAGAAATGGGATGATGGTTTTTCTGCATTGAATTTACCAAAAGCTTATGTATTGTGGAGTAGAAATGTTCTTCTTTCATAAGAATTACGACCAAGTCAGAAGTGGGAAATGAAATCATTCTACCCAGAATACTGTAAATGTCTCATTTTCATTTGCAACTTTCTGGAGAATGACTGAGCTAGATTAGGTTGATAGCTTTCCTTTTGCAGTTGATGTAACTTAAGACCACGCTAGTTTATAACTTTTAATGGGCACATTTTACTAGCTCAGAGGAGTCCTATCCTGATAGACTTGAACATGTGCAAGCCTTTTTCTTAACAGCGAGTGTTCTTTCATATTCAAAAAGTCTTTAAAAGGGATTAATTTGTCTGCATGGTGTATTCAGCCTTTTCTTTGGCAACTTTCTTTGCCTCAGTTTAGCTTGGAAGCTATACCTAGGTTTCCAGTACTACCCTCAAAAGCAGGAGGTGCCAATGTCAAGAGCACTAACTGTACTCTGAACAACTTGCAGCCTTCTAGGCAAATTCTCTGCCATTAGAGCTTCCTAATACTTTCTTTTTTGAAATAGCTTTGGTGTGATTACCAACTCTATTTACATACTGCATAATTAATTGGAGACTTTCCAGGTAGTTCAGGGACTAATTAAGCTCCTGATACAGGTCTGCATGCTTTTTGGGATGAATCATCATAATCATTTTTCCAAGGTAATCATTCTTCTACTTTGCTGACAAGCATCTTGAAATTTCACTTGGGAGAGCAGAACAGTTTATGAAGCAGTGCTGCCCACTGGAATAAGCAGAAAAACAGATATTGGCATGCATGTCCAGATGAATGGAGGGGGCAGAAATTGCTTGGTGGCTTCCCATGGAGAAGGAAAGAACTACTATCCTTGTTGTTATTTTGGGATGAAATAAATTCAGTTTGTTCTTGGATTGCTGGTCACTTAATCACCAGTGAAGACAGAAGAAACTTCATGTTGCTTAGGTCAGAAGAACTCCTTTCTTTTACTTTGTGTTCCCCCCCCCAAGAGCGGTCTTTTGATTCAAAAGTACCTAAAGCCAGTGAGTACCAGTTCTTCTGCTGTGCTGGCTAAGAAAACCTCCACTGAAGACCCTGTAGATGAGTGGTGTCTGATCGTGAGTATGTTCATTGAAAATTTCATAGCAGCATTCACCAGCTTGGTTCTGAAGCACAGGAGACAACTAGGAAATGAAACCTTAATGTCAGTGCTGAAATACCACAGTCCTAGAAGAACTTGCAGACGTAGTTTGTTTTTCAGATTCTTTTGTGTTTGGCCATATAGGGCCAGACACTTAAACTCCTTGTTTATATTGCTTTACAGGCACTTCACTGGCCAAAATACTTCAGTTTGCTCTTATCCAGAACAATTATTAATGGTGTTGCTTTGTCTGACTAGTAATGCTGATAGTGCTAGTATCTCTGGAGTCATTCCTCAAAAGTTAGCAGCGTTGGGAACAAAAATAACATTGGTCAGGGACTTGAGTCAAAAATTTATTTCTTTTAGATGAGTGCAGGCAGGTTAAGTATAGTTCACTTTGACGAAAGATACATTTGTAAAGATAGATTAATTCATGTCACGGCTGAATTCTAGTCCAGTTTACCAAATATTTCTGAGAATGCAGGTGTCATCAACTGGTCAGATGTACAAATATGCTAAATTCCCGTAGCGTAGTGGATGCTTCAGAATTTTTAGTATGTTAACTTCAGTTTAGAAGTGACTTGATTTGTTTCTTCAATGGCATTAAGCTGTTTAGGTACTGAAGGTTTATTCAGCCAAATGGCATTTTTCTTAATCTTTTATTCAGAGCGCTCTCATTTAGGGTGGAATACTTTTTCGGTGTCCATGCGTTAGGCAGAAGGAGGAGGATGCTACTGTCTACTTTGGAAACAGTTTTGAGTCTAAATGTCAGACTCCTATCTTCTGTGTATGACAGATCATTGTTTGGTTTTTGATTTAATACATGCAAAATTAGGAAAAGACGATGTTTTATTTCCTAAAGAATGGAGAGAAGAAGAAACTGCATCTGAGTTTCAGAAGCTGTTCAGCTGAAAACAGTACTCAAGGTACTTTTCACCTTAGATTCTCATGTATTTACATGGACAGTCTTTATGTGGCGATCTCTTTCTGCGTATGGGAACTGCCTCAGCTTGACTAGACCCTGGATAACCTAACCTGACTCTGCTTACAACAGAAGGTCAGACTAAATGATCTCCAGAGGTCTCCATATAAACATCCAGCCTAGATGTTTATGTGACTGTATGAAAGTCTCTGGCCACCTTGGTTGCTTCCTGAGTGCTTTTTGAGTTGCAGGAAAGACACAAAGTCTAAATAGTATTTTCTAGAACATAAATAAACCCACCATAAATAAAAGATAGACTTACAGAAATGTAGAAGTAATACCTGATTTTTGTTTGCATAGTACACCTTTATCTCCCAGTGTTGCTGTAATCAGATTGTTGCCTCCAAACTGAGATTGAATATTCACGTAAGCATTTTCCCTACTGACTTTTTCCACATGTACTGTGTTGATACCAGCTCATCATTTGGAAAGTGTTTTGGGTCTGCTCACTGTAAAAATACCTTTTTGTTCCAAATAAAAAGGTGAGAAATCTCAGTGAGGAAAGATTTCTTCTCTTGAAGGTCTAAAATTGTCAGCTTTACGCTAGAGAAGCTATTATCTCTTGTTCTCCTTAATGACAAGTATGCAGATAACATTTCATGGCCCATGTCACAACAGTAGCAAAGTTGCAGTATGAGTTTTGTCTTCTGGTAGTGTTGTTTTGACTCTCCCCTCTCGCTTTTGAAACTTGACTGGTGACAAGATCAAAACGGGTATTTATTTTGTGTGTCAGATTCTACTTTCTTTACCACAAGGTAGTTCGCTCAGACTATGATGGTAGTGTCTACTGTCAGTCACTCATTGTGGGGACGAGGCCCTCTGGTCTCCCAAATAGTAGTTTGCCTAACCTGTTGTTAAAGGTGAAGAGAACCAAAAGCTTCCCTTTGTTACAGGCTGCTGGCAGAGCTACCGCACAAAGTGAAATAAGATACAAAGGACCGATAGAACCTGCCCCCTTGTGGCTTTGAGTCTTTCAGTCTCTAGTGTTAGAAGATAAGAAACATCTAAAACTTTTCTTGCTTCTGAGCTCTTTCTAGTCTCTATGTTGGTTTTTTTTTTCTTTGCTGCTTTCACAGGTGGTGGCACAAATGCTGTTTTCTCCTCTTAATGGGAGCAGAAATGGGTTTTGGCTCATTTTATAAAATCTGTTTGGGACTCAAGATCTTGTGAGTTGTAGCTGGAAGTAGCCAGTAGTTCCAAACCAAGGGGCCCAAAAGGAGAGGAAGTGTCTTTGAAGTTTGCAGTGCTTTGGGCCTTATTTCCCCAGATCACCAGTTCTAAACAAGTTTAATAAGAATTTATTTTGGTTTTGCTATACTTTAGCATAGAAATCTAACCCACTTATAAATCTTACCAAATTAAGAGTATGCCCAGGTAGCTGGTGCAAATATCTTGTAGAATCCTGTTAGCTAATGTAAAGTAATGAGCCTAGGTTGAACCATTGCCTAATACTTGATTTATTGCTCATGCAGTAATGACTAAAACGTTGCTTAGGTCATTGCCCATTGTTTCTCTGCAAAACAGTGAATTTGTTTCATAAAGAGCAAGAAGTTAAATTTTACTTACATGCAAGATGCATTTTTTAGTATATTTCCAGATGTTATGCTCAAAGTGGGAAAGTAAACATAAATCCTTTAAAAAATGGTTCTTTAGTTTTGTAGGTCCTTACCAATTATTTTTGAGTGCTGTATATATAATGTCTTTTGAGTACTGATACTTCATTTTCATTGCTAACACTTCTCTGCTTTTTTCTTCTTTCTTTAGAGATGCTAACAGGCAAAAAAACCCCAAACACCAAAACAATTCAGAAACCCTGTTTATGTTTAGACTTCAGCTCTCATGTTACTTGTGTTATTTCAAAGCGTAGGTGATTTATTTTTGGCAATAAATTTTCTTTTCTAACAATGGCAGTCTTTGATTGTTAGCAGTTTTGTATAGGAAGTTTGTCAGTATTAAAGAATAAAAGTTTTGTTTCCTTAGCAAATAATTACTTGGTATTTCAATTTCCACCAGGTTTCTGTTGTTTGGGGTAATGGGCAAGAACATCCTTTTCTTAAATTCCTGAAAACTTTTTTTAATCTGTTATGTGACACACAATTCCACCCCTCCCCACCACCCCTGGGCTTGTCTAAGTGCTTTTTTTTTTTTTTTTTTGTTTTCCTTCCATCTCAGCAACTTTTATTTGCAGAGGGCCAAATTCAACAGACTTGTCAAAACCAAAACCAAAACCAAACCAGTTCTATCATTCAGTTGTTGAATCAATAGCCCTATGATGGGAGAGGAGATTATTCTATCAAGAGAAATAGATCTAAAGAAGTCAAAACGTGTAACGCTTTGTCTGTCGTATCACAGATGAAGGGCTTTCTTTTTTGATTATCTGATCTCTTTCCAGCCATCATCAGCTCAGACTTGCCATTTCTTTGTGATTATTTATGGGAGTCCTGAGCATGTGAATATCCAGAAGTGTGTGGACCAGAGACAGCTGTTTGATACAGTGCCTTGGGATTTCCAAATGACACGAAGTAAATTTCTTTTATAAGTGAAAGATGCGTGCCCTCTTGTAAAGAGCTAACTAGTTAGAAAGAAGGATTCAGTTTTTGTAGTAAATGGAGTTCACCAGGGAAGCCCTGCAGGAGATTGTGCTGGGCCTTATGCTCCCTAACATCTGAAAGGCAATGGATGAAGTGTGGCGAAGTTTGCTTGTGGTGTTAAATTCCTTAAGGGCCAGCTGGGAAGGGGTGCAGGACCTTTCAAGGCGATGCGTCAGGAGGGAGAGAAATACTTTAAACTTTGTAAAGAGCGGTAGGCCCTGGGCTGACAGTTTCTTGCAAAGATGAGATTTTGATGTTTTTGCAGAAACCTGCTTTGATAATGCTTTCTTGATTTCCTACTGAGAATTGAGTGTCAAACTAAATTTCAGACATTATTAGGAATAAAAAGCAGTAATGAAAACATCATGTAAAAATCCGTGTATGTCCCCCATTGGGAACAGTGAGTACACTTTTGCCTTCTACATCAGAAGAAAGTTATAATACAAATGGAAGAAGAATAGGGAAGGATGGCAAGAGTGGTCAAACATACGGAATTGCTTCTGTGTGAAGAATGAATGATTCTCTAACCTGGAGAAGAAAATAAGGAGGTATATGATCTAGGTCTGTGTAGTCATCAGCAGTATACAGAAAAGTCAGAGAGCAGAATGACAAGAAATTAGTTACTCCAAGAACTGAAAAAATCATCAGATAGTAGGTTCAAATTAAACATGATGCTCATTTAAGCTGTGAAACGCCATAGCACAGGATGCTAAAAGCTTATGGCTTCAAAAATCTGAACAAACCAGCCAACAATATCTAGTTGAGAACTAGTAAATATAAAGGCATCATATCTGACTTCAGAGGTCCCCGAGTCAACTTCCTTAAGTATCCGCTGTCTGCTGATGAGTCGTAAGACAGATGGATTCAGATTCTGCTCTGACAGCTTGACAGTCTTTATCTCGATGGCCTAAAAAACGGTGCAAAATGCTTCATGACAAGCTCGAGATTGCTTTCTGGCTAGCTTATTAATCATTCTTTGGAAGTTTTATTACTTTCTGATCAAACCAGGGATACGACTTCTTTTAGGATACAGGTAGATAGGCTTGATTGTCATACTTGCTGTGGGGCTTGTCTGATCTTATGGTGACCTGCCTTCCTGCCCCCAGTAATTTTCTTTCTGAATCCTCAATCTGAGGATGAAGTTGCCAGATTTTTCACGTTTCCAGCCAAAGAGGATAGGCTTGCTGAGACTTTGCATGCTCCTTGGTCAGAATTTTGTTCTGGTTGTACAGTGGCAAAACTAAAGTTTTCCCCTGTCTTTTTTTCAGCATATAGTTGAGGGTAACTGTAATGACGGCCTGTTTTTAGTGTTTTGACTGTTGAAGGATCATTTTTAGTATTTTGACCTCATTTAATGTAGATGCTTAATTGTCTGCTTATATAATTGAGAGTCAGATACACGCTTACTGAACTAGAAGGCTTTGCTGCACAAGGATGTGACAAGGTGGTGTGTTTGCTTGAAGGACCTCTTGCCAAAAATACAAAACATGCTCTAAATTTTTTTTAGTTTTTAGCACATTTTTTATGTTTTAGCAACATATGTCAATAAATAAGGTTTGGGTAGTTGTGTCTCTTAAGAATGAGGGATTCTCAGCTTGCATTCCCTTTTTCTGTTTTTCCTTGAATGTTTTACCATTGGTAGTCTGCACTTAAGATCTCTGTCATGGGAGTCTAGAAGGTGCATGTTGAAGGTTGATTAGGTTGCTGTAGGACATGCTTTACAAATAAAAAACAGTTTAAGGGTTTTTTGCCACCCTGCAGTTAACTTCAATTATTCCTCAATACTAGTCTTCACCAGTTGGTTTTTCTGTATGCTCAGTGTCTCTTCTAATTATAATTTGACAGTAATATGTTGCTTATGGAATTATGCCTTCAATAACTGTTTTGGTTTTGTGCACACCACTGGAATGATGGCTTGGTGTTCTCATATTTCTTTCTACTCCAAACTTGTTTGGAAATACAGGTTACTAAAGTAGCTGCAGATATTTCACATTCTAAGCAGTTGCCTCAAATGTCAGCTTTCTGGTGTTCCTGTTTAACCACTTAGGGTAGACAAAATGCTGTATTAGCTTTGTTAAAGGCAGTCAGTAGTCTGCCTTAAAGTTATTGCTGACAGGTGTCAGGTGGCTTCTATTGACGCTACCAGTATTTGGGAAGTCTGTTTCAATTTAATCTTTTTAAACTCTTGTACCCATTTTAAATGCATACACATTAAACCAACTTACTGTATGCCGTTAAGTGATAGGGATGCCTGTAGTACCTTACGGTGTGGTAGATTTACTCAGGCTGCCCCTAAACCTTTTTGGCAGTTTCCGTTCCAAGTTACTGGAGATTCCCCCAAAGCAGGTGTCATGCTATGTTCCTGATCATTCAGGTGTTTTGCCTCGGTCTGTGTGAGCTGTCTAGCCGTACAGTCAGACCAGAAGGATTTACAAGCTCCTTACAAGCCACAGCTGGTTTCCCTGTAGCTGAGTGAGATTATGGGCAGAGCAGGCTCGTTCTTTGTATGTGTCGGCACACTTGATCACACCCGTATATTTATCCGTGATGTTTCTGAAAGTCTTATTGAGTATCTCACTTGGTCATGCTCTTGCTAAGGTCCTCTAAAATAGACAAGACTGTCACAATTAGTATTTAATGTGGAAGGTCTTTGTTTTTGTAAGGGTGATGCGTAGGGAGTGTGTTCCATACTGAGATCCAAGGGTTTTAAGGACTCTTTGAAATCTACACCGTTTCATTTGCAGGACATCTACTCGAGAAAACACCTCTTAAGCTGTTAGTGCCATTGGACTTGCACAGCTAAAATTAGACAAGCATGAAAGGACCAGTTGCTTCAAGCAGTGTTCTGTGGGAATGACTCGTATGTTGAGGAAATACCACTGGTAATATGTGCTTTGTTTCAGTCGTTTGTATGCCTAAACTGAGTGCTTATCTTGTGTTTTTTAGCAGCACAGTGGAATGAAGTTTTCCATGAAAGGAACTCATAACCAAGGCAACAGCTACAGCCCCGTCAGCAGTGGAGGCATGAGGCAACCAGTTGGTAACCGAGGACACCACCAGTACAATCGTAATATATGGAGGAGAAAAAAACACAGAGACAGTTTGCCTATAAGTCTGAGCAGATAATGGCAGATGCCAAAATGACCTTCCCTGTTCAGACAAACGGAGTGAGTGCCACTCGACTTGAGGGATGGAGACCAGCGTCCAGCACATCGTTTTATTGGTGTTGCCAAATATCTGCAGCTGACTTCTTTGCATGTTTCTTTGTGTGGTGGTTCAGTCCATCTTCAAGAAGTAGTTGTGCTTATCTGTGAAGCCTTATTAAATGTGGAAGTTTGTTTTCTGCCTTCCCACAATGGTTCATACAGTGCCGAAGCAGCTCTGACAATAGAACTGCAAGGACATTTACAAATGCTGTGGCTTTTTTGCTGTGGCTACATCTGTTCCTTTGTGGGTTCTGTTTTCTTTTATTTTAGAAGTGAAGGAAACTTCAGCCCCTTGGAATTCTTTTTTTTTTTTTTCCTTTTCTTTTCTTTGCAGCAGATCAAGTTGGGAATTCATAAAAGTAAATTTGCTGCTCTCCTGTTTTTGTTTCAAAGTTCAGAATTTTTTGCTCTGTAAATATTGGAAGTATAATTTGTGCAATAACTTGGAATTTTTAATTTAATTTCATATTGTCACATAAGTTATATTTAAGGGGAAGAGGTTTTTTAATTTACAGATCCTTTCCCAGGTTGCATTATCTAAGTTGGGTTCATAGTTTTGGCAGGTTGTCTGAGCAGTGTTACAAACATGACATTTGGTAATATTTGAGGCTTCTTGATTCACAATGAAAGTGCGATTTGGCTTACGGTTTTAAGAAGGTATTAAGCTCCAAAGCATTTTGACCCTGTGTTTTTTAGCTCATTGTCTGGCCTCTATCAGTTGTCTTGCTCTGACCAATGAGTTTTAATTTTATTCCTTTAACTAGACAACAAATCCAGCATTTGTAGTACCAGAAGTAAAACTTTTGAGAGGGAGGGGGAAAAAGGTTGGTTCAAGTCCTGATGTGAAATTAAAAAGCTGTGAACTACACGCTTTGATGCATTTTAGTAACGTAACCTGTTAATGTTTGGGTTCAAACAACATTATTAAACAGAGGTACCCGGCTTAAGGAATGTGGAGAAAGGAAATATGTTGATTCCATTAAGGAATCTGTATAGCAGTATGCATTAGTTCTGTTAAGAGCAAATATATAAAAAGTACTTCAGCTGCTCTAAGCATTACGAGAAGTATCTTTTAATGTATTGCAGGAGAGCACAGCCCAGTGTTGTACACAGTATGAGTGGCTGGCACTTAATTTACAGATGCATACAGGTATACTATGCAAGTGTGTATTGCCATGACAAACACTGTCTTTAACTTTTTGAAAAATGTACATCCTGCCTAACCCTGAGTTTTTAAAGCACCACAGTTGTCCTGGGAGTAGGTCACATCTCATGCCCTCTGACTTCCTGTTTTTTTTAATGAGAGTTCTTAAGCTATACGGAAAACTACAGATCAGTTAAGTCCACTAGCAGAGAAAGCTGAAGAATCCTGTTAACAGGACATCTATACTGTGTACAGATATAGAAGGTTTTAAAACTGGTATCTGACTATTAAAATGAGGTGTCAAGCATGAAGCTTTTTAATACGCTCTATGCCTTTGAAGCAGAAGTAGTTCATGTTATTACGGAATCTGTCAAACACAAACAGGTCCTTGAGGGGAGAGAGGGCAACATTCCAAAGTAGAGTAGTGCATATCTGTTTGCAAAAAGTTTGTCTTAATGCTCCAGACTCATCACAATTAAAAAAAAAAAAAAGTTTTAAAAGTTGTGAGCTGATTCATAAATAATATCTAAGGGCTGTTACATGAGCCTGTACTGCTTAGTCTTCACACACTAGCAATATTGAGCATAACTACATTAAGGAGCCTTCAAAGGCTTTAGTTGGTGTCTTATACTAGCATCCATTTTAAAGCAAAACTCATTTGAAAAGTGGTATCATGTAACACTTCAGTCATGGTGAACCAAATAAATTGGCCTGGCTATCACTGTGGTTATGTGCTACAGGTTTAAAAAAAAATCATGTTTAAATTTTTTGTGTGGACAACTATGTGGAAGCTAAAATTGACATATTTTTATGTAAAGTTTTCTATTCTTTGATTTTTAATAAACTTTGGAGACCAGTCACTCTTCTGTACACTTTTTAATGGGAAATTTAATGGGTGAAGTAATACTTGACCTTACCCTGTTGTTTGAAGTATGCTTTGAATGTCTGTTTTAAATTGTTGGTGCTGAACACCTTCAGAATAAGCTTGGAAGGTGGATGGACGCCCTCTGCAAATGTTCGTGATGTGTTTATAAAGGGAGTAATGACCATGGCTGTTGGTTTCGTAGCTGTGGATTTGATCCCTTGATAATGAGAGAGCAAAGGAGCTGGAGGCAGTTCCCAACAATGTTCTTAAGAGGAGATTGACTAAATGATTCCTTGGGATACCTTAACTTTCCATATAGTTTTTTTAGTCCCTCCCTGTAGTTTCTAAATTCCTTTCAAAATATTTGTCCAGTTTTCAGCCTCCTCAAAGATTGGACGTATCTTGTCTTTTTTGTTGAATTATATTAACCGTGTGAGAGGACTCCGAAATGTCAATAGCTGACTCAAATTCAAAATTTCAGAAAATGAGTCTTTGGAAGGAACTTGTGTAAATCTGTGAACTCCAAGAAAAGGAAGAAAAGTATTTTTAATAGATAGTAATGCAGGGCTAGGGATTTGGAATCAGAGAGGTCTGTGGTACTTGGTCAGTCTTAATGAATATCCACTGGAGAAAGAGAAGTGGGAAGGGAAAATAACATGCACTCAGTAATAGCTGGGATAATAACAATTTTTCTTCTGTCCAGGCCAGTTAGCCGGTGGGACACGGCTGACAGAGGGATATACATTATCTCTGCAGACAGGAATTTAGTGCAGCAGCATTGGTCTTGGAACTTCAGTTTTCCTGGACTCCACCTTTTCCCTTTTCCTGTCCAGATGATGACTTTGCTATTTTCTTCCCACAGATAATGCCCAACTATTTATCCTTGTTAGTAGTCTCCTTCTAATGCATTAGGAGTCTCACTTGGTTGGTTCCTTTGAAGCCCTGTTGTCTGACAATAATCTTGGATATCCACCTGATCTGTTCCCAGCCCTACTGACTATTTTGTACACTGTTTATAGGCAAAATTAGCCATGGACTTCAGATGTGGAAGGAAGAGACCGCCGACTGAAGAGATGAGCAGGACCCACAGAGTACATCGTAGAAAGAGCTCATTTGCTGTCTGTTGCCATTTCCAAGAGATGTCAATGCTGGTGTTGCATTGGGCTTCTCCTGTAACTGCCTCTCCCCAGGCACGGAGGCAGGGCGAGAAGACACAAGTGTGACTGCAGGTACAGCGTTGCTGGTTCAGCAGTCTGTCTTTCCACAGGAACAGCTGTGGGACAGCATCTTGAGAATGGGCACAGCAACAGCCTGTGGAAGAGCAGTGTTGGAATGTAGTAGATGTTCAAGCAATGTGACCTCCTTATCATTTGTGGGTAAAAAGAAAAGCTTACATTGTTGAATGCTAACAGACAACGGGTAACTCGGTGTTTATGTGGGGGGCAGGTGAACGGGTCAGCTTCTGAGCTTTCCAGGACAACAAGCCTTCTACTTGCTGGCTGCTGCCAATATAGTCTGGTGATAAATTTAATATCACCTGGACTAAACCAAAGTTGTGTCCTGAACTCTCCAGTTAAGAGACATGACAGAGCCCTCAATGAGGTGGCTGATCATGTCTTGTACTTCTGCACGTAGACTGTTTTGGCTGGGGCTTTGAGTGTTCTGGAAAGTAGATGTGGTGCCAAAAAGAAAGATTTTGGAGGTGGCCTTAGAAGGAAGGGAAACCTGAGGAGAAAGATACTGGAGGTGAGGAAGGTACGTGGGGAAGAACACCAGGGGATGGCTCAGGACCTTGGCTGATACTGCCTCGGACCGGTAACTGTGGGTAGCTGTACAGCATGAAGGGACGTGGTTTTCCGCCTGACCTTGGCACACTGGCAGCAAACCTCCCTGCTGGGAAGGGAGTTGAGACCCTAGCAAACGTAACGCTTTGGGGGAGTGAGTGGATGAGCGTCTGAAATAATCAGCTGGGGTGGAAGCTCAAATCTTGTTGGTTTGTAAATAAACCCCAGTGTTCAGACCCAGGGTGGGTTGTTGTTTGCTTTAATTCACCCGTAACAGAAAACGGTGTCAGAATGACAATACCGACCATTTACTGAACCTCGGGTTCGCAGCCAGAAGACTGGTGTAGCTGACCTTTCTCAAAATCTTCTTCCGATGGCTTTAGGCTTTCTTTTCAACCAGGATATTAGCTTGTATTAAATCTGGTTTGTTGTTTTTTACTTCCTTCCAACACACTCTTAAGTTTTGGTCCTGGAGGGGCCTTGCCTGTTGTGGATGACAGAAGTCCTTCATTTATTCTTGGCACTAGGAGATCACTTAAGGAAACCTATGGACAGCTTGTGTCTGCGAGAGATTGATTAGGCAAAACGTTTTTAACTTTTTAACGAAGGATTCCTGCTAGATGATCAGCCATATGTTTCTGCTACAATTGGTTAAAGTACTGGTCACACGCTACAGCTGTGTTTCAGTGAAAGGATGGTAGGGATGCCTCTTGTAGAACATCTTTGCATCTGAAACATGCAAAATGCTGCCTAAAGCTCTGGTCACCTTTTTCTCAGTTATGCTACTGCAAAAGTTTTGGCACAGAATGTTGCCTATGGCACAGCAGCCTTTCAGTTTCAAAACAATTGGAGATTCTCCAACCATTTGCTTTTTTAATGTCTTTTATTGAGGGATTGATGCATGAATATAAAAAGAAATTATGAATGGAGGGATTTTTTTCCTTTGGAGAATAGCCCATATGCATGCTCATACTGTTGATATGCGTGTCTACGCTTGAGATCAGGAAAATTTTCTGCTGAGTTGTTGCTAATGGCCTTTGTGCCACTGCCTCTCGTGAGGATTGTGTGTGCAAAGGGCATCTCATCCCACCCCAGCTACTTTCCCCTTACCCAGTGAGGCAACGTGTTTTTCTGCTGTGAAGTCTTAGCTGTGCAGCAAGCGCTTTCAGTGCTTCAGTAACTTGCAAGAGTTGAACAGTAGTAGGCTTATTTACTGCCTTACTAAAACATGGGTTCGAAATAAATGCCTCACTGACTCATTTTTAAACCTAAGCCAGGCAGGATTTAGGAGGTCCTATTACCGGATTTTGTGTGAGAGGATGAAAGCAGTGTTTAATCTGGAAGTCCATAACCTCTGTGCTAAAATTACCGCTTTCTATTGGTGAAAACTCTGGCACTGATCCCCTTGGGGATGTTCTGTTGAGAAAATGTTTGCAAGAAGATTCCTTGCTTCTTGCTCCTCCTTTCCAGAGAGGGAAAGCTGAGTCTTCTGATGGGCTACATCTACCCCTTCGGGATTACTGTTGGATGCATCTGGCTAATTTGAGGAGCCAAGACAAGTGGGTGAAACCTCACCCTTGTCAAGAGTTGCCTGTCCAGGTGATAACAGACAGCTTGAAGTACCACTTACTGTATAATCATGGGCGAGATCATCAAATTATCTCTGTTCTCTCAGGGAAATTTCTTAGGAGGCTGAGGAACGGAGAATAAGATTGATCTATTAGTCATTCACGTATGTGTGTGCAGTGCTCTGCGGATGAACAGAGCAGAGTTGCAGTTCTCAGCTGCAAGTGCAAGATTTGTTCTGCTGTCCTTACAAGGACCTCGGGGGGAGCAAAGTCAGCCCAGTAGATCTGTTTGCCCCTCAGATTAGGAGGAAATGCTGCCACTTCTGCTCAAGAGCAGGTCTGTGCAACAGTTTTCTGACTAGTTCCTGATGTAGCAGTTGAACAAAATCACTTGCCATTTCCTCGCCCTCCTCTATTAAAAAGGAGAGGTCAGGGAAAGTAAAGTTATGTGAGTTCCGTGCACCGTGTGGGTGTGAATGTTGGAAATCGTGAGTGGTTAAGCACTGAATACAAATCCTCTAGAGTGGTGGTGAAATTTCCATCCTTTGAAATTTTAAAAACTCGCCTGAACAAGTCCTCAGGTAACCCAATCTGACGTCAAAGGCAGTCCTGCTGGGTCAGGAGGTCAGGCCACGTGACCTCTGCACAGCTCCTCCCAATCTGAATTTCTCTGTATCACAAAAAAGAATAACTATTTTTTGATTTTACTTTATCTCTGTTTGGCTTATGAAGTGTTTTAACGGGGACAGAAGACAGGCAGGAATTGTTCATTTTTTGCTTTGTCCTGCACTTGTTAAAATGTATCTGCAAATTCTGGGACTGACAGGTTGAAACAGGTAAGAGCCTACTGACTTCTGAAGTTAATAATCCCTGATCAGGAAGTAAATAAATTTTCCTGACTAAAGTGCATTTTTGTTTGTATTCTTCATTTTATTATTATTATTGATAAACATAAATTTTGTCTCTTCTGATTTCGGTCAACTTGCATTTGCAACGGTAACACACTGAAGATGTGTGGGAGCAGTGATTTGTGTAGGACATCAGCAAAATACTCCAAAATGCAAAGTCCTTCACCTTTTCTTCCTGATGAGACTTGCATAGATTCATCATGGAAACTTTTGATAAATAAAATCTGCTTTGTTTGCATTTATTCTGCAGGTAGAATTGCTTACAGTAATGCTGCCTGAAAGGTAGAACAGCAGCACTGACGGAGCTGAGAGCATCACGAAAAGGCTTTTTTAGAGGTAAGATTTGGAAACTGCTGTTAACCCAAGTTTTGCCTAAATACCTCTAGGTCAGAGCTGTCCCTTGCTTTGCATCGTAGAAATCGGGGAGAGAAGAATGTTCATCAGGAGTGGGTATATAGAAAAGGAATTTCCACAAAAAGGAAGAAAAATCTAAGGGCTGAATGACCTTAAATTGAAAGATAAATTAACCATCCCAGCAGGATGGGAATTGTGACATGCCAACCTGCAGGTCTACTAATAAGGACTTAAAACCGCTAGCAAATAACCCCTAGTGCTAGTACGATGTATGGAGAAGAGCTCCAGGATCTCTAAGGTACCAGTAGCACTAAGAAATAGCAAAAATCATCATCTGGGCAACTCCTATCAGTATTTCATCTCTATTTCTGTGGGAAAGCAGAATAGGGCTAATTAGAAACTGAGCCAAAATTTAACACTAATTCATCACATGTTCTGTAATGCCTAACCCAACGTTGCTGCTATTAAATAATAATAAAAAATAAATATTTTTAACCTGTTCGGTAAAGTGCGTATGACAGGGTTGGTGGGTGCGCGGTGGCGGAGCGAGGCTGCTGCTTTCCACTTCAGCGGGAGGGGATCAATAGATGGCGCTGGGAGCAAATTTTTGGGCCAAGACAGTGCAGTGGGTTCAGGATTCGTTTGGGAAACCGATGATTTTGGCTGTTTGTGTCAGTGTTCGCTAACGATCGCGACACAAGAACTGCCGCGCACCGGCTGAAATTGCTGACGTTACAAATGTGGGAAGTGCAGCCGACACGCAGCATTAAGAGTTTTGTAGTACTGAGTGTTGGAGATGGGATGAAATACAAAGCACAGGGCTGGAAATTAAGAAATTATAGCTACATCCAAACAGTGAAAGCTTATGGGTTAGAAACGATAAAGAGGAGAGAGACCTGGGCATATTTCTTGGCAGTATGACTGAATTCACTGTAAAGATGACACGTGAACCCAAGACATATCAGATGAAGTATTTCTAGTAGTGTTAGTGATTATCTTTTATTACAAGTCCGGAGTTTTACTGGTGAAATTACCTGTGGCTTTCCTCGTTTCAGGAAAAAAAAGAAAAGGAAAAAAAAAGGCAAAAAGGAAAGAAGTGTAATCCTCTTCCAGTTGTGGAAGGAGCTACAGACTCAGGTTTAAAGACTCTTCTGACACCTGAGGATCTACTTCATCTGGAGATTCATCACAGCTCAGGTTGGCTTTTATGATGTCATGTCAAAATGATGTGAAGCACTAGGGGTGACAGATACCATCACCCAGCTTTTTGCATCTGTTTGCACCATGCTTGTATTGACAAACTTTTGATCTGTGGCTTTGATGTAGGAGTGACTTGCCTCCTGGGGATGCTGAACATACTGCTTACTGTCATTTCAGATCTATGGATGACAAGTAGATCTGACTGGATGTTATCACTCTAGGGAATGTGGTGTGACTGAGGTAGCCAGCCCTCCTTTCTCAATTTTGGTGGAGAAGTGGTTTTATGCTGGTTTTCCTGTCAGATGCTTTTGTGGTATCTGGAAGAAAAAGGCATGAAATATCTCAGGCCCCTCCAATAACCCCGAGCTTCAGTGTATAAAATGGGATGGGAATTTCATGACACCCTTCAACCTAGCCTGGCATCCAAGAGCTAGCTCAGTCCTGGATGGCTCGTGCTTCCCATTCCTGTTCCTTGATCTACTGATAGAGTGTTATGGGTTTGTGTGGCGCGGTTTTCTTTGGTGGCAGGGGAGGGGGGCTGCAGAGGCGGCCCCTTTAAGGAGCTGCTAGAAGGTCCCCTGGCGCCAAAATGTCGGACCTGCCTCTGGGAGGGGAGTGACGGTGGTAGCGCCTCTGGGAGAACAGATTGAAGAAGGGGAACCGGCAGTGTGGGGGTTGGGGAACGTGAGAGGAACCCTCTGCAGATCCCGAGGTCAGTGAAGAAGGAGGGGGAGGAGGAGGCGCCTGAGGAGGCCGATGGCCCTGCAGCCCGTGGGGAGACGGCAGGCTGTCCCCCTGCAGCCCAGGGAGGTGAACGGTGGAGCGGAGGCCCCCCAGGATGGCCGTAACTCCATGGGAAAAACTGCACTGGAGCAGTCTGTGCCTGAAGGACTGCAGCCTGGGGAAGGGACCCGTGCCAGGGAAGTTCAGGAAGAACTGAATCCCG
>VYZV01021691.1:497912-510723 GCA_013401275.1 Pandion haliaetus | reverse complement strand
GGGAATGGAGCTGAGGCGGGAGGGGTGGGGGGAGGTGTTCTGATGTTTGGTTTCCCTTCCTAATACCCTTGTGTTTTGATTTGATTGGTAGTCAATTAAATGGATTTTGTTTCTTCCCCAAGTAGAGCCTGTCTTTTGCCCGTGACCGTAAGTGGGGAGTGATCCCTCCCAGTCCTTGTCTCGACCCACGAGCCTGCCTTCGGATTTTCTCCTCATCCCAACGTGGCCAGGCGCGGGGGTGGGGGGTGAGCGAGCGGCTTCGTGGTGCTTTGTTACCGGCTGGGCTGAAACCACAACATACAGATAGGTCCAAACTCAAAAGTGGGGTGGGGGGTTGGGGAGGCATCTGAGATCGTGAGGAATGTAATCCTGTAGGCATGAAAGCTACTTAAATTCTAATTACGTGGCTCCTGGCTGTCTGTGTCTTGGAAAAAAGCTAGTTCTTCATCAGCAAGAAGGGTCCTCCTGTGGGGAAGGAGAGATCTACCACAGCGTTGTTGTGTCTACATGCAATAAATTTCTCTGTCCCCTCCCCAAGTCCCTCTCTCATCTACTTGCACAGTCAGGTCTTGGTGATCTGAAAGAATTTTCTTCTCCACTATTTTAGTGTATTTGCTTTAACTTCACATGAATAGTCTAGACTGTCCCAAAGGGGAGACGTATTAAGCTGATTTTACCTGTTACTTGTTCTACAATATTCTTAATACCAATGTTCTCAGATTTATGCAGGATATAGTTGTTTTTTTCCTCTGTACACTGCCTGCAGCTCTGAATCTAGTGCTTCAAAAAATCTGCCGTAAATGTGGCCTTAGATGACAGCATGGTCTTACAGCTTTATACAACAGAACTGGTGGTTGTTACCCATCTGCTGGAAAGAGTCAAGGCTCAGGACTTAATGACAGGTTTGACCTCATTGAATCTTTATCCTTGCTAGTTTCCCATTTTCAGTTCTTTCAAGTGTCTGATGCAGCTTTCTCTAAAGTACCTTTTGGATTAGGAAATTCATTTATTGGTTTATTTTCTCAGATCAGAATCTTCCAGGCCAGAGGAATTTTTGAAGTTTTCTTGACGTCTAGGAGATGCCCATGGCACTAAGCGTTAGTCCCGATACTGTACCTACAGCAGACAGGATGTTGGGACCAATCCTGACTGTGCAGTTGTCATTCCAGCTGATGGGGCACATTAGATCCTGTTAAGACTCTGCTCCATGGTCACGCAGTAAAGACAAGGTGCACCTTAGTGATCAGAGCATGTTCCACCATCGCATAAGCTACACATGGAGCTTTGCTCAGACGTGTCCCCACCTCTGATGTGTTCAGAACAGCTAGATGGGATGTCCACGTGTACCTTCATCAAACATTATGGATCTGCTGAGACATCCAAGTGCACAGCGGTGTTTTGCAGAGCAGTGCTAAGAAGGTTATTTGCTTGGAAGAATCAGAAATGCCTGGACAGACCCTAAGATGGAGGATGCTGTCTGGAGCATCCAAGGGTATAAACAGTCATGTCAACCAAACCTCAGAGAAAGAAAAGGCTAATGAACACTTCTCAAAACGATCCACCTCTTCATTCATCTCATAGCCATCTTCTCTTTTTCCCTGTAGCTCTTTATCTTTTGTAGGAACTGAAAACCGGTGGTTTCTGGCTCTCATGAACTCCTGAGAGGAGAGAGGACCATGGGGGAGGAGGGGCTGGGGGGCATCTGGGATTGTGGGGACTGTAATCCTCCAGGCACGAATGCTATTCAAGTTACCAAGGCAAAACGAGCTATTCATTATGCATTTAAATTTCAGAGGCCCTTTTGATGCACATGAGGTAGGTAGAGCTCAGCAGGATCTTTCTAAAGATGTTTTATGAAAAGGATTCTGGTGAACATGAATTAATTTTTTCAGGATTGTCTAAGCAGGTTGCTGTCAGTAGTTACTTCATGATTAACCTGTCCTTATTTCTTTCCAGGTAGATGTCGGATCTGGAGAAAAAAAGAGCTTTTTTCCTGGGCATTTTGCAGAGGATTTTGTTTTCTTCAATTTTTTTTTTTTTTTTTCCCCCAAGTGCAAGTCCCCGCGGAGTCCTGGAACTGAATGTTGCTCATCTAGCAATAAGACTTTAAACTGACTCAAGCATAGGATTTTTTCTACTTATCTCCTAACAGGGTGTTACGACGTCTTCGGCTGTCAATACGGTAAATTAAATTTGCTAAATTCCATTTGCCCTGGCTGCGGGGAGGGCGCGCTCTGACACCGTGCTCAGGTCCCATCGCGACATGAGCAGCTCACCCGGTGCTGGTCGGAGGTTGTGCTGCCCTGATGGATAAAACCTCTGCCGAGGCACGGGGTGGCTTCCAGCCTCTTTTCATTTTGTTTCATACGGGTAGGACTCGGAACACTTCATTTGAATTCAGTAGTGGATCGCTGACCAAGGCAGTTGTTTTTCTATCAGAACTGTACCTGGGAAACCCTACGTTCAATTTGTGCTGTGCTGCTATGCTGCTAGCCTAATGTTTCATAATTCCGGCTGTTAAACTGTTGTTTCCTTCTTAGGGATCTCTCAGTCCCTTAACTACGCACATGCCGCCCAGGTGCATGAGCTCCTAATTGTTTTAGCATGCAGAAGAGATTTTTCTTTTTTCCTAAGTGCTCTTGGGAATGGAACTGGGACACTGACAGGTTTTCTCTAGCTAGCCTGAAATGGCCGTTTTCTTTTTTTTTGTCTCCCTTCAAGTTTAAGACGTCAGCTGAAAACAGGGTATACTCAGCATGGATGTAGAAGACACTCTTGAAAATAGCTCCAAGCATCATCTAGATTGGGGATTCTTTGATTTGTGCAAACAGGTACTAATGTTCCTTGTGTTATCCAGCTTTAGTTCAGTAGTCAATTTAGCATTAATACTATTTTATTAAGATTAAAGAGTTGATAGAGTGAAATCTTTAGTCAGTAACCTAATATCAGCAATCACCCTGGTGTCCTGGTTTAACCCCAGCCAGCAACTAAGCCCCACGCAGCCGCTCACTCACTCCCCCCCCCCCGCTCCCCCCCCCTCCAGGGGGGTTGGGGAGAGAATTGACAACAAGTATAACTTGTGGGTTGAGATAAAGACAGTTCAATAGGACAGAAGGGAAAAAAAATAATGGTGGTGATAATAATAAAATGTAATAAAATGACAATAATAAAATAATTGGAATGTACAAAACAAAGGATGCGCAGTGCAATTGCTCCCCACCCGCTGACCGATGCCCAGTTAGTTCCCGAGCAGCGATCCCCCTCAGCCAGCTCCCCCCAGTTGATCTACTGGGCATGACGTCACACGGTATGGAATACCCCTTTGGCCAGTTGGGGTCAGCTGCCCTGGCTGTGTCCCCTCCCGACTCCTTGTGCCCCTCCAGCCTTCTTGCTGGCTGGGCGTGAGGAGCTGAAGAACCCTTGACTTAGTCTAAACATTACTTGGTGACGACTGAAAACATCAGTGGGTTATCAACATTCTTCTCATACTGAACCCAAAACACAACACTGTACCAGCTGCTAGGAAGACAGTTAACTCTACCCCAGCTGAAACCAGGACACATGGCAAATAAGTTTGTGTTCACTAAACGTGCTTGGGGAAGAATAAATAGGAGTAGGACTTCTAACATAGAGCAAAGATGTGTGCAAGCCAGAACTTCATTCAGTTGTTCTGTGAAGTCCAGGCTGTATGCAGGGAGTCTGTCTTACCATCAGTTTAGGAGTTAATTTTGTGCTCTTAAAGAGGAATTGGAATTGCAAGTGAAACAGGCTGAATCAGCAGACCTTCTGTTTAAGAAGGCTCTTATGTCCAATTAAGGAGCTTCTAAACACAACTGTAGGTCTTCACAAGGTTGGCTTTTCTTGCTCCAGAATTAGAGCTATTTCAGTCTGGGTTTGGGTGTTGTTTTATGTTTGGTGTCCCCCCCCCGCCCTGCCCCACCAAGCTTTTCTTTCGTATCTTCTCCCCCACTTCTTCCTGCAAGTTACTGCAGATAAGGGCGCTAACATCTGTTTCTCATCTTGTACCTTTTTGCTGGGTTACTGCCTCCATTGAGATTAACATTCTGTAAGAGCATGTAAGACTTTCATTGTCTTGTGTTTATATTGACACTGTGAGAAACGTGTGGTTTTTACAGAGCTTCTTGGCTTTTACTGTCAGAAGTAAGCATTTGCTCTACTGTAATGGAAGGGTCTGATTTTTTCTTCCAAAAGGAGAGCTTTCCTAGAGCCTGTTTCTCTCTCCAGCTACTTCCTAGGATGTACAATGAGTAGTCTTTCAGAAAAAAATCATGGTTTGTCACTACTGTGTATCAAACCTTTTGTGTTTTGCCACACGTTTGTCTGCTGGAGGTTCATCAAATACTTTAGATTTCTGGTTTGGTGTAGTATTTCTTACTTTGAATTCGACACACGTCTAAAAAAAGCTCTCAGCAATGCAGCCTAGCCCGTATGTCTTTTTTGCCATGTAAGTTGCTTCTGCATAGCTCTTGGTCATTACATGCATGCCTCACTCAGATTAATTTAAGAATCTGAGCTATCTATTCAAAGTATGGCCAGATTTGGAGGGGCCAAGAGTAATGTCCTGTTTAGTTTCTTTGTAAACTGTATAGTTTCCATATAGGACTACATAGAATACACAGATTAGGACTCTTCACCTTTGACACAAGATAAGTGAAGATGGACATGACAAAGGTCTAAAATATCAGGTGAGGGAATTGTTGCCAGTCTCTTTTAGTAACAGTTGAACAGCATCAAACAAACCACGTAGGTGTGGGTTGAAAAGGAGCAAAGGGAACAATTTTTGTAACTACTGGTTTAGCTGCAGAAGTTCCTCCTGAAAGATTTTGTATGTGAAATCTTATTTGAGTTGGAAAAGCAGTTGGACAAATCCCAAGAAAAGAAACCCGTTTGGGGCTATTAAATGTGAGGTAGCACCTCTGGAGGCAACAACCAGAGCTGCAAAGGGGTTTGTTTGGAAAGGGGAGCTGTGTGGTCCAGATGATGGCATCTCTCTCCTGCTACATGTCTTTTTATCCCCCTTCAGAGGCAGGCAGCAGTTTCCAGAGCTCTGGCTGGCTCCAGGGTGAGGTAAGCTGAGAGTGGTTTGTGTGAAGGAGGAAAGGGGCAGAAGAGAAGAGGGGTTTCTGCAATGAAAAGGATCTGGGAAAAGGCATAATAAGATGAAATTAAAGAAAATTGCATTAGAAGGGGCTGGTGGTACTGGCTTCTCCAACTGTACAGGCGAGCGGTAAAGGGCTTTAGAGTGAGGAGAAAATGACGAGTAAGCTAATTGCACAGAGGTGCCAGAGAGGGGGAGTGGAGGGAGAGATCAGTGGGACCCGTGGCGGGCGAGGGAAAAGGAAGAATAAAACGAGAGAAAATTTGCAGCCATTTAGGGGGCTTTAATACTTTCTCTGTCCGTTGTGCCCCACTGCACCTCTTACCCACCTACCATGTAATACCGTGTGGTACTAGAGCCTCCAGTTAGTGCTGTCTTTTCTGCCATCCCCCACTTCTCTCGTTTATCTCAGCCTGTTGCTGCCACCGCTCTGTTGTGTGGCCGGTGCCGTTTCTGGTACGGCTCTGCTCCTACCCACATGTGGCATTCAGGCCAGTGGAGTCTGCGGTAAATACTAGTAAGGCTAATGTACTCACATATATGAAATCAAGGTTCCTCTGCTGTGCCGAAACCTCTTTGGTACGTAATCTGTACCTTATTATTTCCATGTTCCACTGATTATTTTAATCGCACCAAATTTCTAAGTGTTGCCTGTTGGGTCTGCCCTCTGGTTTGGACTCTTGGCAGTTCTGGTTGGGTACAGGTTAGGGCAGCCTGAGAGCTGCTGTAACATGTGTGGGAATCCCTTGGTCATGCTTTTAAAGAGTTTTTTTTAAAAAACTAAATATATCCTCTTTATGTATTTAATTCATACTACACAGTGGTTACTAGCGGTATGCAGGAATACACTTAATCCCTGTACTTAACATTGTCTAAGGCTAAAACACTTTCCTTCCTGAAAATCCAGTGATTTCACATGCAGGGGATTACTCCATTTTTACTCCATAATTGCTCCATTTATACATGGACTTTGAGAGGTGAAATCCAGATGACTTTTATTACTTCATTATAAAAACATTTAGTATGTCCCCATATGGAAAGAAAAAAGAGACCAGGCAGACTGTATAATGCATCAGGGTAATTCCTTTCTCCGTAGCTGCAATCCAATATTACTTTATTTTCTGCGGGGATGCTTCCTCTGTTGGTGCATGTCAGCATACCACTGTGGAATTAACTGATTTAGAGCAGCTAAGAAGGTGCTCTCGAGAGTTTTAATATAATGCAGGATTTAGTGTTTGTAAAATGTCTTGAGAAGTATAAAATACTCAAATAATTAATAAGTGCTTAGGAAAACCTGAGACGGTGCTATTAAGACCTAAATGTCAGCATCTTCAGTGGTTGATAAATGGAGTGCGTAGAAGCCGAATTCCGCAAGTTTCCCTCCTCGGGTACGCTGCTGTGATTCGGTGTCCTCTACCTACCGAGCTGCTAACATTCATGTGACTTAGAGTAACTCAGTCATCTTCCTGATATTCAACCCTTTCAAGCCTGATTGAAGTTGGCCAACAGAATCAGATCTTCTAATAGAAGACATGTAGGTGGGATAGCTAGAAAATGGAATTGCATAAGCTTCATTTTCTTAGGAAACCTACCTAAAAATATGGTCTTCTAGACCTATTCATCAGCCTTGCATCCCACTGAACTACAGTTTTTCATGTGTGACAGATATCAAGACTTGGAAGCAGAGAACATTTTGATTAAATTCATCTCCTTTGTTGCTGCAGGTACATTCTGTGTATTCTTAGAATGTAAATCCTGCTGCTAATTAAGTTGTTCACTATTTGAGATGATAGTCTTAAAAAAATATAGCTCACCTCAGGGAGCCCCAGCAAGTAACATGTCCGCGTACAGGATTGTAATTTACCAGGAATAACTACTGTGTATCCATTCAGTGGAAACAGTTGGAGCTATTTTCATTTTTTATAAATTCTTTTCAGTTTGTAAAAGTTACTTTTATTCTCAAAAACTGGAAAACTGTTATCATTCTGAAAAAGTCACATATTGATGATTTGGATTGAGTTGAACAATGCAGAATAAAATTGTTCAAGCTGATCTCTGTTTCATGCTCCATTTTTAACTATAAAGAGGAGAACAATGAATAGATATAATCATAATATCTATGCAGAAGCAACATGCTCAAAGGGCTACAGCAAATACAAATCTTACATAATGAGTTTGATTGAATTTTGTATCTGAAGAAAACAAAACCTGATAGAAGGAGGCTGGTTTATGAGCAGCAGAACCAATGAAATTCACTCTGTTCTGGTTTTACTGTTTCTGCCTCCTACCCTCAATCCCAGTGCCTCACGCGCCTCCTGTGATACCGCCGCGGGGCAGAAGCCTGGAGCTGTAGCTTTCCTGCGGACCACGGCCGTATGGACGGCACACCCGCTGAGCTGTGACCGCACTTTGGTGCCAGGATGCTCGCGTACTTGTGCCTCCCCTTTGCCCAGCTGCGGATTTTTGGGGAAGCTGTAGAAAGTGCCTTACGTGGGTGATCGCACAGCGTGTGCTCTGCAAGGAGCGGCTGAGGGACTGGGGCGGGCTGAGCGTGGAGGAGAGATGGGGTCGGGGGAGCTGGTGGGCTGCCGGGACCCACAAGGACGTGATCGGGGAGCCGGAGCCCAGCGCTTTGTGGCGGTGCCTGGTGGGATGACAGGAGCCGGCAGGTATAAGTTGAAACGTGAAAGGTTCTACCTGGTTGTAAGGAGAAACTTCTTAACCAGGATGGCAGTCAAACAGTGGACCAGGGTTCCCAGAGAGGTTGTGTAGTCTCCGTCGTTAGAAATACTCAAGACCGGGTTGGACAAAACCTTGAGCAATGTTTCGCTGATCCTGCCTTGAGCAGGAGGTTGTAGTAAATGACCTTCGGAGGCTGAAGTCCCTTCCAGTCTGAACTATTCTGTGATCCTATTTCTAGGTCCAGTTTGGTCGACCTCATGAGATGGCTGCGTGAGCTATACAGGAATTGCATAAACAGAGAGTGCTTTTACAGTTTTTCCCCTCCTGCTCCCTTAAAAAAAAGTTTCATTATGCTTACGATAAAAATAGGCACAAAACCAGTTTCTCTCCATCAGAGCAAGCCTGTAATACTTGGGGAGGAAGCCTTTCCTACACCACATCCTACGCCCATAGCAGGTCAAGGGAAGCGAGGAAAACCCTCCTGTTAAAACAGAACTGCTGTGCAAGGTGAGCTGAAGAAAGCTGTTTATGCTTTGGTATTTCAGTTCCTCTTGCAAGGGATTTCAAGGGGCTGAAGCACTTCTGTTCCCATCTATTTAACAGTTCTAATATTTAGCAGTATAATTTGTCTTTAGTTTCTTAGTCCTGCCATTTATAAAATAGCTATTGGTTTAAAGCTTAATCCTCTTCTAATTCATTCTCTTAGTAGGAGTGTTTACTGTCTTGTAGCCTGACATATTACAGGGCCTGTTTCCTTTTACAGCCATTCTTGAAAATGCTTCCCAAACCATGAAAGGAAGGAATCAGCTTAGGTGATCAGGAATACTCCCCATATTTCTTGCCAGTTTGCTTCATTTAAATGTGGAAAAAGCCTCGGAGGCTGACTTTGGCTTTCTCCTTGATTTTCTTTTTGTGTGTGAACCTGCTACCCCTGTCTTAAGCATTCTGAGGTGTGATGACTGCTGTATCCCCTTTCTACGCACCACTGTGACTTTTTAATGTCCTGATATGGTTATTCTGGATGCAAAACGGTTGATGGGACTTTATTTTTAAAAATCAGGACTCTTTCTGAAGACAGATTGTTACATCTGTGATACGATTGAAACATTTCTTTTGCATCATTAACCAGTGGAAATCTTTTCCCTTGAGCCACAATATGAAGTCAGGACCTTAAACAGGTTCAGAAAACAACTGGCTTTCTACTGTTGATAAAAATCCTGGACTCTAACATTAGGTAAGACTGGGAGAAAAAAACAGCCAAACAAGGAAGATTATTAGTTTGGCTACTGTGTGGGCATCAAAAGAGTTTCAGGGAAAAGAGGTGGGGGAGGGAACGAGTCCATGATATTTTTGAGATTTAGGCTAGACGAATGGTTTTCTTGTTACAAGTGGAAAATTCATGTTTTAAGTTTGACTTACCTGTGAGAATACACTGAAAGATCAGCTTTAACTGCTCATAATATATTTAAATGACCAGAATATTTACAGAACATATTGAATGGTTGCAAAACACACTTTCTTTCTGAAAGGAACAATAATTGATAAACAAGAAGCTAATTAAATATAATCAGTACCATACCAGGTTGGCTTTAAAGGCTTAACAGGAAAGGAGAGAAAAAAAGACTCTGGTAATTACTTCACGTAATAGCAGCAAGGAGGTTTTTATTCCCCCCCCCCCCCCAAATTTGCCTTTTGTTAGTTTACTGCGTGTGATAAATTATTACTACGTATAGCCCTGCCCTAGAATTCAAATCATAGTAGACATGTATTTTCCTTGTAAGGTCATAGTTTTCACTAATCCCAGAACGAGACAGCGTATGTGACAGCAACTTGATGCCATAGGGCACTGTCCGTTCCAGCGTGGGCCAGAGCAACTGCCCTGGGAACATCCGAGGTCTCTGCTCAGGGGCAGCTCCAGAGGCAGCTGCTTCTCTCCCGGTCCGGAGCTGCGGGGAGTGACTGGTGCCGCTGCCTGAGGCTGGGGCCGAGGGAGACGATGTCCATCTTACAGGAGGCGTGTGCTGGTTGAGGAGGTTTGCCACCAAGTTAAGGAGCTGTGGGAGGAGGGTGGCACACAGCACAGCATCGGAGTGATGAGAAACAGGTTGGCGGGATCCCGACAGGACCCAGTCACTGCAGAAAGAGGAGCCTGGACTCTCGGCTGCGTGCAGGAGCAGCCAGACCTCGTGCTCATCGGGGGTGGCAACTGGAGGCTTCCATGATCGTGATGTGATTTGATTTGAAGGCTGGAGGCTGGTGAATTCAGGCAGCAGGAGGGCAGTTCCTTCTCCAGCTGCAGATCTGCACCTGCAGAGTCAGTTCAGCGCCACGATAGCAGGCGAGGGGCTGGACACCAGGTATCAGAGCTGGCCAAGCCTGAGCCATGTGACAGCACCAGGAGGAAGCAACCCCTGGTAGTACTGGGAGACTCCCTCCTGCAGCAGACAGAAGCCCCCACTTGCAAGCTGGTTTGCTGTCCAGGGAGGTTTGCTGCTTGCCGGGGGCTTGGATCCAGGATGCTGTGGAAAGACTCACACTGTTCCCCACTGCTGCTTTTCCATGTGATCATCAGGGATACTGCTGGGGAGACCTCGAGTGTCTTGAGTGACTGCATGTCTCTGGCGTTCAGGGCCGGGTACCTGGAGACCCAGGTGGTGGTCTCCTCAATCCAGCCGCTGACAGGGAAGGGCTTGAGGGAGGGTTCGATGGATCCCACGTTTCCTCTTGTTGAACTTCATGAGAGGTTCCTGTCGGCCCGTCACTCCAGCCTGTCAACATCCCTCTGGATGATGGCAGCATGACCTTCTGGCGTATCAGCCACTTCCCCCAGCTTTGGGTCACCTGCAATCTTGCCGAGGGAGCACTCTGCCCCATCATGCAGATCATTAACTACTCTGTTTCCTGATGTTATGCTCACCCGTTCCCTGCTCCTCTGGATTCTACTGTCTGTGGTTTCATTCTGGTCGTGGTGGTAGGTGTTAGTGAGTTGTCAGCACCTAGTGTACTTTGCCAGGAGGAATATGATGTTCATGTTGATCATTTTGTCTTCCTCCTTCTAGGATCCACTTTGGGTCATTTCTGGATGTTTTCTAACATACTTTTACACCTTTGCCCTTTCCTCACTCGTCTCCAGCTCTCTGTTATATCAAAATTTTCCATATCTGGTGTTTTTTTATGTATTACTATTTATAAAGGTGTTATTGTTCTGCTATCTTAACAGACCTATATTTCGCTATACTTTATCATTGTGTTAGAGGCATAAATATCTCATTCTACGTAGAATAATTTACTACTACTGCTATCTATACAAAGCTATGGTTGTACAATACAAAGGTAAACGCAAGCAAAACACATTAACCAAGGACATGTGGTAACCAAGTAAACTAATTTAGAACAGCCAAGTAAAGCAAACTTGCAGGCAGGTCAAGAAAAGCTGAGACAGAACAGGTCTGAGAAGCTTCAGGTCTGGTGCCTTTTAAACTCGTTACAAAGCTTATGGCCTGTCACTAGCCATAGCAAAACTGTATTACAGGGCTACATGGTCAAACTATTAATAATTTCATTCCAGATTTTCTAGATTTGTATCAGTTAGTAAATTGGGATTTGGTTAATTGTCTTCAGATCTGTTGTTCCTCCCATGTGAATTACGCATAAGAAACAGGAGTTCCTCAGTGTAGTAACTTGTTGGCTTCTAACATCATCACATATTGGATGCTGCACTATTTCTATCCCAACGAACTAACCTGTTCAGTTTAATGGCCATGAATTCAGGCTCCAGGAAATGCCATATATAGCAGAAGGTCTTTAAGAAGCAAATGATGGAGTTCTTGGGCCGTAGCAGTACTTTCTCTATTTAGACTGTATGAACACCCTGAAGTGCTTTTAGTTCAGCCTATCCTCCCCTATAGGCTGAAGAATATCTCAGCTATATAAATTGAGGGAAGCTTCTTGCCTTACTACTTTTGAGACCATGGGTTCATAGTGCTCCTAGTGTCAGCGTTCAAATTGCCTCTATTATCTCTCGCTTGTGTCTTTTTTGCCCTTGCTATGCACCAGGTTAAGATGAGCACAGGTGAGCTATCCAGTGTTTGCATTTTCATTGCCTTTCAGCTTATCTGTACTTTTAGCCGCTGCATATTTACTCTTCATTTTGTCTACGGGAAGAACTATTCTCATGGGTATTCTTCAATAGGCTTTGAATGTTTCAATATCATGTCAGTCAATTAATTTTCATTAAGGACCTAACCTTCAGGAGACTCTGCTGGGAAGGTCTGAGACTGCCTGCTGCACCTGGTTGTGGACCTGAATAAAAATCTGTCTGTTAAGACCAAGGATGAGGCTGGCTAGGCATAGAAAACTATCACTAGCGGTTGTTTAAGATGCAGTTTTAATACGAATTTAGATGCAGATGCCTATAAAAAGAATAAAACTTTGAATATAAAGGTAGTTAAATAGTTTTAAAAATACAAATAGAAGACTCAGTTTTCTGAGAGTTTTCTTTAGTACGGCTCTTTCACTTCCCACTTCACAAAGGCCATTCTCATGGGTTTAAATGAGTTAATTTTCAACTTCACAGTAATTTACGGATAGGGAAACAGCCATGCAATATGCTTATGGTCCTACCCAAACTGTGATTGCCACTGTTCAATGGAACTTGCAAACAGCTCCTGGGTGACCAAATCAGTCCAGATGTATTGCAAGCATGGACTTACTAAGACCCATTTTTAAACTGTTTGAGGTTTTTTTTATCCTATTCTTCTCAAAATCCCACTTCAGAACATGATTGTGTCAATGGTCTAGATATCCTCTTCTCATTTCAAATGGATATTTATTCATGGCTCGTTAAGAGTAATATGTTCTCATGCATAATAGTTCATTTTCTTCCCTTATGTTAACTCAAATATCTGCTACTATGTGTATAGGTATACATGCTATAATAATTTTTGCCTTTTAGAGGAGGATTGCTTGGAACCAAAGAGCAAACGCTTTCTCACAGTTTCTCTTAAAACA
>VYZV01021691.1:425726-496968 GCA_013401275.1 Pandion haliaetus | reverse complement strand
AGGAGGTAGAAAGAACTGGGAATGGAGCTGAGCCGGGAAGGCGGGAGGGGTGGGGGGAGGTGTTCTGAGGTTTGGTTTTACTTCCTAATACCCTTGGTTTTGATTTGATGGGTAGTCAATTAAATGGATTTTGTTTCTTCCCCAAGTTGAGCCTGTCTTTTGCCCGTGACCATAAGTGGGGAGTGATCCCTCCCAGTCCTTGTCTCGACCCACGAGCCTGCCTTCGGATTTTCTCCTCATCCCACTGTGGCCAGGGGAGGGGGTGGGGGGTGAGCGAGCGGCTTCGTGGTGCTTTGTTACCGACTGAGCTGACCTGAAACCACGACATCAGTGTTGGTAACAACAACAAAGTTCTTCCAAAATCTCTTTCTGCCTTTCATAAAAGAAAGAGATATGAAAAATCTTGTATAAAGTATTTTGCTTGCAAAAGATCTTACCTTCCAATAATATGTTGAGAACAGACCAAATTTCTGAAATTTTCATTATGTTGCATTTCTGCATCCGAGGAGATTCTTGGTTCAATGCTTAGGACTATGGTATTTCCCTCTTCACATATTCTCAGGGATCTAGTTTAACTCTTGCTTGCTAAGTTTTTGTACAGTGTCTGTCAGTCTTATGTCATTACATACAGTGTATTGCTGTGCTCTAGGAAAGCAGATCTGAAATGTAGTTTGCAAAATGCTAGTTGGAGGAAAATTTGCCTCCAAATCCTGATTTAGAAAAAAAATGTGACTTGAACTGCACTGTTAAGAGTTTCTTTCAAGGCGTTCCTTTTCCTTTCAACAAATCTGATATTATTATAAAATATGTGAGGAGCTGGGGAATTCCCCCACAGCAAAGTTTCCCTTTTCTGGTTCTTTCATCACATCCATCACACTGTGGCTGTCCTGAATTCCAAAATCCGGGACCTTTGAGGCACTTGGATTTAGAAGGGTAGCAACAGGAATTAACCTCTTGGGTTTTCTAGATTCAGTCATACCTGAAAAGCAGCTGTCTGCTTGTAGATGTTCTTCCTGCATTGGCATCTGTAATATTTGTATGATACTGGGATTCTTGACAGTTCCTGTAAGGGGTGAAGGTTAGATATGAAAGGGTATGGAAGTTCCTGACAGAGAAATTTTTAAATTATTTAAAAAAAGTAATAATTTAAAAATAAATATGTAAATTATTAATCAAAAACTAATGATTCAATTAATAAGTAATGATTAAATATTATCCGAGACTTGAATATTAAAAAACATTTAAAATGCATATTGGGTTTATCTACACATTGTTATCATTTTAGATGCATGTATGCATACACACACACGTATGTAGAGTTATAGTCATTGTATCACACCGTAGTGACCCTTTGCCAGAGGCTGGCTTATGTCAGCGTGATTTGGATCTATCCCCAGTGCTCCCCACGATGAATGACTGGCCTTGTTCACAGAGCGTAGCGCTTAGAGAGACCCTTGCCTTAGCATGTGCCCTACAGATTTTGCACACTAGGTTTTACACTAGCATGTAAGACGTTCTGCTCAGCATTTGCCTGCCTCACTTTGCAACAGCCTGCAGTTCATTACTGTGTGTGTTGCATCAGCTGTTGGTGCTTCTCAAATGCTGTGTTTGTTGCTTGTGTTTGAGTAGTCTTTTCACTGTATGAAGCCTATTAGTGGGCCAGCCTCATTAGCAGACTGATTTATGACCTGGGGCACCTGGTCCATCAGAGCTTCCAGAGTATGGACAAATAAGTAGAAGAGATCAGTATCTTTGGACTAAGTCCTTCACCAAACCTTTCAAGGAAACTAACTAGCTATGACATAGGACAGAAGGCCCATGCGTTAATATATTGTTGGTTAAAAAGGTAAGTAATAGAGAGTAAATGGTTAGGTCTGGCTAAAGAGAGATCACCGATGTATTTACAAGGAGTTGTGCTACTCACCAGAAAAGGAGATGAGCAATGGGTTAAGAAAATTGCTGATAGTGCGAAGTTATTCATAGCAGTAAGGTTTAGAGCAGGCTATGAAGAATTGAAGGACATTTCCAAGTCACTCAGTCTTCTAATAAACTTACTCAGATGAAACTCAACAGAGGTAACTGTAAAGTGATGCACTTTGGAGGAAGATATGCGTAGCTTCGATTGTAAAATGATGGGCTCAGAGCTGATCTGTGCCTTTCAGGGGCGACATGGTGGGGTTATGCTAAGTGATTCCATGAAGACATTGGCTCAGCACCCAGTAATGGTCCAAATAGTAAACCAAATATGAATATTTAGGAAAAAAATATGCCATTGTTCCATTGTATAAATCCATTCACCTACCATGTAACTTTACAGCCTAGCAAAGGTGGAGGGGGATAAAATAGGGGTCTACAAACCTGTTCACTGCTCTACAATACAAAACCTAGAGGCCTAAACTATTAAATCTAGCAGGAAACCAGTTCGAAAGAAGGTTGTTCTTTTTGCAACAATTATATTTACAGATTTATGGTCAAGCCTTGAAGATCTGCTGTAGAGCTTGTGCTGTGAGCAGCTTCTGCTCTCCATTTTTGCTGCTGTTTTCCTTCATTGCTTGCTCTTCAAGCCACACCTGCCTCTTGCTCTGCTTGCTGCTTTAGCTGATACTGCAGTTTTTCTGACAGTTTCTTGTTATTTCAGCTGCTAGCTGGAGGGTCTGTGGTACTGCAAAAAGGAGATGCTTGAGCATATATTATTTTGTCTCTAAATCATGAGAGAGCTATCTCAGTCTTAACTACTGTAACCATAGCCTGTACAACAATCTGTGACTACTTTACAGTTTACAGCAGATTTCTAAACCAATCTGCTGCCCTTTTGTCAGGCTGTAACTTCTGTAACCTCGAGTTAGAAACCATTGCCCTAGGATGACCACTACTCCTGGTGCACTTAGGCATAACTATTTATTTCCAATTTTGTTCTGCTCTTTTACAGGCCATATCTGAGGAGGACTACTTGGAGGAGAACTCCAGGAACGCCGGAGCGAGCAGTCTCTGACCTGGGGGAGAAGAGCAGTACCGCGGTGATTGCCTGTAGCAAGCAGACTGCAGGAGAGAGTGGGTGGTGTGGCAGTTCTCTGCTGTGTTTTTCCAGCCTGTTTCCTATGTATTTATATATAAGGAAGTGAGTGGTGTTCATCTCAGCCCAAGATAAGTTGGGCAACTTCCTCTGTCCCCTGCCTGAGGTTGCTGTTGACCTCCCAGTGACCTGCTCACAGAGTGGGTGGCTGCTGGAGAGCAACTGGGAATTTTCTAGGGTTGGGTAGGAAGCAGAAGAGGTAGGGAAAAGAGCACCGGATTTCTGATTCACCTCTGTCACCTGCAGATGTGCATCTGAAATAGTGCTGTGCACCGTCTTCACTTTTGTGCGTACAGCCAGCACCTTGTAGAAGGCTGAGGGTGATTTGACGTTACAAATCTCTTTCCTCTGCGGCTTGGGAGAGGTTCAGACAGACAGCTGCAAGGACCCACATGTACTTCCTTTGAGTAACGATGCTGCTGTCTCTGAGCTTGCTTCCAGAGGATGATGCCAAGGGTACGAGCTCCACATGGCAGGGGACGAGGAGATGTGGGTGGAGACAGGTCTGCTGAAAGCATGTTGGAAAGGACCATTCCTGCCGTCTCCTGCACTGCCTGGGCAGAGCAGACTGGGGGGTGGACTTTGAGGCAGAGGCACTATCTTCCCACGTGTACGCAGTGTCCTGCATAACAAACCCCTGGTACCAGGTGGGACTTCTGGGTGATACGCTGTGAGTAACAAACAAACAGCAATATAAGAAAAGACAAAGAGGATCCCAGAGGCAGGCAACACATACAGCAGAGAGGTTCTAACGAGGGTTTGCGCATGCTTCGGTAGTTCTGGCAATTTATTTCTGGGATAAGCTATTACCAAATGTTTGTCTATTTAGGAATGATCAGTATGACAAATGATGGTTATAAAATGAAGACTCATAAATTGCTGACCTTAGGAAGCCTGAAGAGGAGGTAGCTTTAGTAACTATCAAGACTGAAGGTACATTAAAATAGACGTAACTCATATTTGCTACCATGAAGATTATCCATCAGGAAGTTAAATAGAGATCACCTTTTTTTCCTCCTAAAATTCAGCACATGTGGAGAATTTGCAGTTATATTTAGGGAAATAAGAAAGGAAATTACAACATTATTAATATTCCTCTATGGATTGTCTGTCAAAAGACTACAAAGCTGGTAAAAATACTTGTAGTGAATTGGAACTAGACCCAGACTAAGCCTAAAGTTTTATGTGAATGTAAAATAGAAATGAACTTGTTGCACGTTTATCACAGTTCAGGAGAAATCACAGTTGAGGAGTTCAAATTTAGAATATGTTTCCACTACTGTTCCATTTGCTCTTTTGTGTATCGCTCAAATAATTTACTACAGCTGGTATGACTTTATTAAACCATGGCTTTATTAAGTTGAAGTGGTCCAACTGTTCAGCTCACAAACAGAAAATGCCCAGAAATTGACTTAGCCGATCTTTCTTTATTATTCATACACAAGGGACAAATTATTCCTTACATCTGATGAGAAAGCTACGGATCATTTTGAGGACAGTGTTTAACAGTGTCTGCTCTGACACTCTCTCCCTAAATTTCCTGAGGGATTCCAAATGTATGCTACTGATTGTGAAGATGACATAGATAGAAGAGATTATAAGCTGGCAGCAAAGTAAGATTTTAATGGTCAGCTGAGAGATTGTACTTCTAAATTCAGATGAAAATGAAAAGCTGTGTAGTAATAAACATTTAAAATAGCAGGGAAATGAGATACTGTACTATTCAATTCTAAAACAAAATGTTCCACTTGGATGTCTGACTTCTATCGCCTGGAAATCTTCTCTCTTTAATTTTTAACAAGAGTGCAGCCAGTCTAAGACTTAAGCATCATGGACAGGCTCAGAGAATTTGGGATCGTGGAGTCTGGTATTAGATGGCAGAAGTAATGTAGGTAGAAGAAGAAATAAAAGGGATCAAAGACAACAAATCAGTGATATGTCCAAGCCCACATGGCTCTTTGCACCAGCATGGCAAAACACATCCAGTTTCTGTAGTCAAAGTCTACGTAACATTACACATAGCCTTACCTCTTGTGGCCTCTGATGCCATCTAAAGTGTCTGTGCGTGGGGGGGTTGACTGGAAGCAGCCTCCGGGGCAAGAATTAACTTCTTAGCTCCAGATTCTCAGGTACCTTTGCTTCTCTGTCACCACCTTCTCACGGAAAATGTTAGGAAGAGACTTTATTTGATAAACATGTCAGCTAGAGTGTGCTAGAAAAGGAAAAATAGATGTTTAAAAGGATAAAAGTCACCAAATTTACTTGGCAAAGAGTTAGAGTGTATTGCAAAGGCAGTCACACATTGCGATGATTTTGGTTATAGGCAGGTAGGAAGGATGAAGAACTAAATAAGCCATAAAAATATTTTTTGAAAGCATCATCCAGGACTTGCAGATTTTTCAAAGCATACAGCTACAGAGGAAAGAGATGAGGATAATAGAGATGAAAAATGTGAACAAATGTGAAATACCTGAAGGAAGTACTCACAGTATATTGAAAGTGATGAACCAGGAGAGAAATCATTCAATGCCATCTAGCAAACTGTTTTGAAAACTTATACCTTTGGCTAAGAATGGGATTGCTCAATAGAACAGAATACAATCAAAAATGTAAATTATAATAATCAAGACAAAAGCTAATTTCTTTGCTGATTTTTGAATATTTTGCTCTGCAATACTATCTGTAAAAAAAGAAAAGAAAATATTTAGATTTTTTTAAACTGTACTGAAAACCAAATTGCTTTTATATCATGCAGTCTATCTTGATAGATCATTTTTATTATTCACACATTGGTGCATTGCTCCTGCACTTGTTAGTACCTCATGAATGGATATTCCCTATCTCTTTCATTTAATTTGTCAGTAGTGATAAATCACAGTGCGTTTGTTTATACGTCCCTGAAGTAAGACAAATAACTTAGTCTTAGTGCACTTAGCCCCAAGCTTCCTTGTGGGTGATATGTATGCCTGGAAAATTAAGTCAGAAGCAATAGCTGTTTTTTCATGATCCAGTTGCTGTCTGTGCAGCTCTAGAGAATGGAAAATTAATACTTCAATTTTCAAACAGTTGGGACTGAGCTGCAAAAAATGACCTCCAACCTCCAAACTGGAGCCTCATTAAAAAGTTTTTGCCAACAAGTACATATGACCTCTTCTAAAAAGAAACAAGCTTGAAGTACAAGGGAAGTAGAACCACTCACTAACAGCTTTCAGCTTCTAAAGAGTTGTGGTCAAAATTAATTGAATTAAACCAGGGTAATTTTGTGGTAACTCTAGCATCATCAAAAGGTTCTGTCTCTATGTAGGGCAGAACTGAGTAGTTTTGAAGATGATTTTAAATATCTCACTTGCTAAACCATGCATGTTTGAGAGACCTAAACAAAACCAAAAATTTGCGTGAAATAGTTTTGTCTGAAAACATGATGTAAAACTGATGAGGAAATGGTGCTTTCCTTGCTACAAGAAGATCTGACCTCTTGGCTGTTCAAGGCCCTCACCAGCCTCACCTGGGGACTCCACTCACCCCTTCTGCCTGTGGGCCCAGGGGCCTCATTTAAGCTTAAGCTTGGGTCTTCAGTCCTTACTTGAGCTATGTTGTGGGCATGATGGTCTCTAGTTCCTCCTCAGGACAGGCCTTGGACGTATGCAGCAGGTAACATCATTTCCACTCCTGCCGCTGTCTCCTGCCAGTCCTAAGCCGAGCCCCAGGCCTGACTGATTGCTTTGCTTCATCTGGGGCTGTTGACAGAGCCCGTTACCAGCACCCTGCCCTGCCTGCTGCCTCCAGATCCCGTGGGCCTGCGTCCTAACCCTGTGGGACCGTGCCCCATCGGTGAGGACGCCGCCGGGGCTGTGGTCGCCCTCAGCTCCTGGCCTGTCCCCTCGCACTGGGCAGCCCCACTCTTGCTGCTCCCTGGCACTCCTTTGGGCTAACTGAAGTACAAACCACTCTTTGCCTGCTTCAGAGATGGACCCTCATAAAGCCCTCTTGTTTTCCAGGACGAGTTCCTGCCTCGCAGACTCGTGGCACGATGTCAAGAGGGTGACTGTACGTGATGCTCTGGGATGCAGTGTTTCGAGCATTTTCTCTGAAAGGTGTTCTGCTGTGCCAACTCTAATGTGGTTACAGATGGAAAGAGCAGTCATTCCCACTGTACCTCATGAAGTGATTATTTAATTGGCAGTTCATATGTTATGTGGAACTATGTTCCCTGTCCCTCAGTGGAGGGAACGCACTACATTTAAATGCGGTTTGGAACAGAGCTGGATGCTGCTCCTTACGTGTACTGTATTCACGAAGTTACAGAGACCTCCTTACCTGCTTCTTTGCCCTACAGAGCAGGAACAGAGCCAGAAGCAGCAGTGCTGCGCTGAACACCCCAGAATACCCTGCAGCATGCCAGTTAGTTGGCCATTTGGCAAGGCGAATACTTAAAACGGGGTGCTCTGACAGTGATAGGAACTGCTCTGGCTCCGGTGGATAAAGAGGGGATACAGCACTCCATCCCCACTGTCTCTATGAATGTTACCTAAAACCTAACACTACTCTGCTGGTTTGCTTTCAAGATTGTTTCTTTATGTCTCTGTAGGGGATAAATGGCGTATGAGTACCCACCAGGAGAGCTGTAGCCCATGCTCCTGCTGAGTCAGAATGGGGCTGATCCCCAAAAGGAGACATCAGATACACTCTGGATTTATTGCTCACACCAAATGCAGGAGGGAAGAGGAAGAGAGGGCAGCTCATGGTTGGTATGGAACATGTGTGGCAGTGGGAATTAGCAGTTCAGAAATTTAGGGCTAGGGAACATTTAGAAGAATACAGATTTGGTAATGGTCAAGTATTGTTTCACTGCTTATAAAATGATTGGGGGGGAATACCTCAAATCTTTGACTGCTTACATTAATTCCTTGAGCATGAAGTCTATGATCAGCTCTGTCCTGAAGTTGTCAGCATGCATGATTTTTTTATATTGCCCCTCAATAAATATAACCAATATGAATGTGGGGACATTTTTAAAATGGGTCAGTAATCTGCATATTCAGAGGGAAGGTTTTTTTTTTTGATACACTTTGTGTTTGACTTCCACTGTTGTAAAAGCGTTAGGGATGCTGTGTACACTCTATCCTCAGTTCTAAGATTATTGACAAGATGTCACAGTGCTATGTAATCTAAGTAACAGGGACAGTAATATCAGTTTTGCTGGTAGTCTCTCAGCAGTGACAGAACTGATGTACCACTCAGAGTTCTGGGTCTAAAAGATTTACAGGACCGGTGGCAGTGGTCCATGAACTGGAGAGGCATGCTAAGTGATACTCCACTGTTTGAGCATCTGCTACGTGTTAGTATAGGTCATCACCTTGTGTGAGAGCAAAAACGGGGGCAGGCTGTCCTCATTGTCAGATGACAATCTCTTATATCCCAGGGCCCATTTCCTCCTTTTACACAATGAGCATTAAGGTTAGGGTGTCAGGAAGGTGTTTGAGTCAAGAAATTTTTGTGAGGTTTGTCATTCATTGTACAAAGATGTTCAAGGCTGTCAGTATTACTGCTAGCTCTACCTGCCATGCGCCTGTGACGATAAGACGGGCACAAGAATAAGGTGCCCTCACTCATGTGCATGGAAGTCCCCAGCCTCAGCATCCTTTTCCTGGAATCTTTAGATATTTTTAACTGATGAAACTAAGCAGCCTTTCCCAAGCACTGCAATCCTAGGCCTGCGAGTGTTATTCTTCCTCCCATCCTTTTTTTGACACTGTTGAAAAATCAAAATTATACAATCCATTCCTCAACATGAATGTTATGTGTCTCAGGGAACAGTGATGTCTAGCTGCTTCGTCAGGGAGGATGAGCTGAGCAAGACAACAGAGTTGGCAGGGCTGGTGCCTCGCTGTCCAGATCACAGTCCTGCACTATCTGAGCAAGACGAGCAGGGCAGCCCTGAAGATGGTAGCCAGGTTGAAGTGAGAGTCCAGATCATAAGGCAACTCAGGTCCAGGGGTCAAGTCAAATGAGTCAGGTCCAGGTCAAGCCATGAAGCCAATCTGCAGGTCAGGGACAGGTTTGGCGAGGGTAATCAGGATCAGATACAGCCCAGTGATCGTTGTCTGAGGAGAAAAAGCAGTTCTTGGAATGGTACAAAGTAACGAAGGAGAAAATTTTTGACTTGCAAGAACTGACTTATCGCCAACAAGATGTGAAACTTTTGAGAGGCTGCAGGAGCGAGACTATGGTGAAGATCATAATGATGGTAATGAAAAAGTGTGAGTGGACTGCTGTGTGGAAAGTGACGCTGGCCTCTGCATGTTTGTGTTCCTCAAGTCTAAGACTGTAGTGCTAATGGGCTAAAGTACAAAGGGGCATTTAAAAGCAAAATTTGGGGAGAAAGGTGTTCAGTGAGGTTACTGTGGCCTTTCTCATTTCAAGTGACTTGTGTGTATGATGCTACCAAAGAGCCTGTACAAAAAATGAACTAAATCTCATGCAAACCTTGAGCACCATGTTAGCTCTTTTTGCACCCAATATGTTTATATATTATCAGTTAATAGTTTCTCATATTCCCACAGCCTTTTCCTAAATTACTATCCCAAATTAATTTAATGCAAATTATGACAGCTTCTGCACTTGCCTCTGAGATTTTTTTTTATAGGACATTGGCCATCACACTGCTGCAGGCCAGCATGAAATTACATCTCAGTTTGGTTTCAGTGGAAATCCTCTGTGAACACAATGTTCCAACAGCCATAAACTACACTTGGTCCACAGGCCACTGCACTGCAGAGTGGCTAAAAATGCTGGTGCTCTCTCCTGTGCTTTGTGCTTGCTGTCTCAAAACAACTCCACCTCCAAACAACTCCTGTCATATGTAGATACCATAAGAAGTGGAGCTTGATTTTGGTTAGTAATTAGCCTTAACATTGTTTATGTTTTTGTCACGGTTTGCACACAGTTTGGGGTAACAGTAGTGGGTCTAACCAGAAGACTATTGTCCATTAAGAGGGTAGTGATCCACAGAATAGTTGACCTGAGCAGGCACAAGCCTGTGTTGTGACCAATAGGCATAGGCAAGGTTAACAAGGCAGGTCCAAGGTTGAGCCAGGAAAGTCAAACAACACGCCAGGAACAGGTCTAGGGTCAGGCACACCTAATACATAGCTCAGGAAGGAACTGAAGGCCCAGGACTGAGCTTAAATGGAGCCCCTGGGCCATGGGCATGAGTGGTTTATACCTCTCGATACCCAACATCCTGCATAGCACTCAGGGCTACGCCATCAGTCACTCGAGTACATGCCTAGCAATGTTTCTCTGGCATAGGGGTTTGCTGAAAAAAAAGGAGAGCTGTTTGATGTCCGTCTTCACATTTAGTCAAAAGGCACATACCTCCTCTGCTTTACTTCTATCACGTTGCCAAACATGCTGTCCACGATCATATTAACAATGGTGGTGAAAGCCCCTGCAAAGTGCATTTCTGCTCTCATGTTTTCTGTTTAATTTTCCATGTTTAATCAAGGAATAGTGATCAGCACGTTGCTGATCTGGAGACAGGTTAAAGGCAAACAGATTATAGCCAGGGGTGAACTCTTCCCTGTTGGTTGACAGCATATGTGGGCTTTCATATGGCTGCCAATCCTCTCTATGAGCTGCAGGTATTCTCTCACACAACAGCCATTCCTAAAATCAAGCTGCAGTGGTTTCGCTAGGGTTTGCTCACCATCCACATATGGAGCCACAAAATTTATATCTTAGTGTTTAAAGTTGAAAGGGTTCTAAGCATAATTGCTGCTAAGAGCATCATTATCTATCAACACAATTACAACAAGCTCAGGCAGCTGTCCGGGAAACAAATTTTCCTGCTTGCTGACATGGCTGCCTGCCTGTTATGTAGAATGCTTTCATGCCCACCCGGTCAACCAGGTATTCAGTGTTGGCCATGTGTAAAGACTCAATGTGTCCCAAATGCACCCTCTGTGCCACCCACGCTCTCTTCACAAACAGCAAGCCATAGGTAATAAGTGGCTTGCAGGCCCCTGTTGCCAGGGAGCCCATCAAAAAAATGCTGTCTTTGCTGCACATCAGCCCAATTTTTACATCCACTCAGTTCTGCAAAAGCTCGTCTTGAAAGAACAGCTCGCAGTGAAGTGGTCCCAAGTGCTCCATCCTCCTACTCTGGGCCATTAGAGCTGAGCGTTGCCTCAACTGCTTTCCATTTTCTGCTTTCTGCTACCTGGCTGTGTCTTTGCAGAACAGCCCCATGAAGAAATGTGTGGACAGTGTCACTGCTGTACCTGAGGAGTGACAAAATTAGTGTGCAGGAGGGGTAGCAGTAGATGCTCTGGTGTGTAAGTCTATCTCCCAATGGAAAACAGGCTGGCAAGGCTCACGGGCACTGAGGTTGGACNCCCCCGATTTCATAGTTTTGCAGCAAAGCTACAGCAGTTTGTTGTTCAGATCTCTCTAATCTTCCCCATTCCTGGCTATGAAAAAGTCCAGAGGTGCAGACTGCCGTGGTGGAAAGTGGAGTCACCTCCACAAACAGCTTTTCTCAATGCTAGTCTTCACTGGGGACACCAAATAAATCCAGCTTTGATTTGCTATATTATTCTGAGCAGCCTTAAATGTAAGGCATCCCTTTTAAAATATATCTCCTTTTCTAGCTGTAGAACAGGCCACCTTTTTTTCTGGGCTTTCTATTTCTTTTGCACCATTTGGCCTGGTTTGCTCTTTTTCTTCCTCGCGGGCAGACTGCTGTTTGGTGCCTCCTGTCCTCCTCTTTTTAAAGGGCAGACACAGGCCCTCCCTCTGCCAGAAGGCATGACAAGTCTCTTTTAAAGCTTTTTCTTCCGATGTAAATAAGCCACAAGCCCTCCTTGATTTGCTCGTGTTTCCAACTTGCTGAGCATGGCCTTGGAAATGTGTCCAGACATATTTTTGGCAATGTCTTGAGTGATACTTTCAACACATGACTTAACAATTTCCAAATGCTTTGTCAAAAGTTGTCTGGCCTTTCTACAGCTGAAGTATATGGACTATACCTCTTACATACATGGACTACATGGCAGGCTACAGAGTATACCACCTATGCTTGTGGCATACATAGCAGGAAAGCCTGGAAAATCAGGGAGACCATTGCTAGCCTGGACTGTATAATTCATTTACAAGGCTGGGTCCCTGTAACAATTTACTTCTACCATGTTGGTAGGGTTTATTAAAATATCAGAGACTTCCAGGGCTGCAGATGCTACTTTACAATCAACTTTCTAAAGCCAAATAAGAGGTGCTTGCTCTGGTCAGTCTTTATTTCAACCCCAATTGTGTCAATGTGCAGGCCGTGTACTGGCAGGCAGTGCAGCTTACCAACCATTGCAGAAATGGTCTCATTGTTATTACTGCTGGTTGGAACACAGCGCAATAATGCAACCAAAAAGTCCCCAGTAAGCTGGTGCTCTACAAGATGTATGTAGAGGTAGAGCAAGCTAAACCCTCTGGTGTTGCCTGCCACAAAGTGAACATTTTTTGCAGGAGCTCCTGGCAAAGCCCCCTCAAATATGTGCTAAAGTCCCAGTTTCAGGAAAAGTGTAAGGATTTTCATCTGGTTTAAGCTTTGTTTTCCATACGACAGGACGGCAGACCAGGCCAAAGGCTGGAGACTGGACGGCTGAAGCTTTGTTGTGAGGGTTAATGAGATGGTTCACACATTCCACCAAAACGGACCCCCTTTCTGCAAGGTATAGTACCATGTCTACTGCCTAGCAGTGATATTTCAAAGGTGACATTCTCACTGACGTTATTCCAGCTGTGTGGGTATCGTACTTCTGCTAGCCCCCATCTCCGACTCACATGAGCTCCAAGGACCTCACCAGCTGTATGATGAAGTCTGAGACTGTGGTCTGTAGCAAAATTCTGGTGCTGGCATTGCTGGGTGTTGAGATGTATAAACCACTGTCCACCATCCTTCTTTTCTCCTCTCTCTCCAACCCAATCACTAGATGTCCTGGGCTTGGGAGGCTTCTATGCAACTGTTAAATAACTGGGGCGAGCCACACCACATCACCAGGACCTGCTTTTTCCTTCCTTTCCCTTTTGCAGTTATGACCTTTTCAATTTTGTAGAGCCTGCCCTTATTTAGCTTCACTTTTTGAGGTTCTTCCATGTAACAGGTCTCTTTAGTTGCTTTGTGACTCTGATCTATTGAGTTGTAGTACATGGGTATCCCTTTTCACAACTTTAGCGACTTTGAAAATTTCATCCATGAATGCTTATAACTCTTCCCAAGTCTCTCTTTCCTTTCAGACACCCTTACATGACCTCCCTTTTTGCCATTTTTAAATTTTAACCCCCAGAAAGTTTAAAGATTTCACTTCCATAGGCTCTGTGGCTGGGAGAGTTCCGAGACAGCTATGGTTATAGCTCCTTATAAACCCTGATAATATATCAATGTAGCAAAAAGTGTTGTGCGCTATAAAATATCTCCACATCTTGGTTTTGAGTGCCCTGTTAAAGTGCTCTGTGAAGGAGGTTTTTACTTCATTAATAGTAACAAAGCGGTGAATGTTATACCCCTTTAAAAGCTTCTTTGAAGGCGGCTTAAAACATCTTTTCCCACTCAGTCTGTAACTTCTGAGGTGCTGTGCCCTTGGTAAAAATGGTTCTAAAAGCCCTGGCTATTATGCAGTGGCCTGCATAATATACCTGTCACCTCGAAGATGCACTTAATACCTTCTTTGTGTTTGGAAAAGCGTCACATGCCCACCAAGGCTGCCATTGTGCCTCCACCTCTGCCACAATCACCTTGTTTATTTTAAAGTGCTTTCTGGCTGCCTTACGTAAGCTTTAAGCATCTTGGTTTGCAAGCCACATTGCCACTTGCCTTTCGTTTGGAGAGGGGCTTTGCCTTTTAGCTATTTCAAAGAGGTGATTTATACCCGAAAAACTTTCCATTTTCCCAGGAGCATATTGTCTTCTAAAAGGAGCTGTGGCATAGACATGTCTACCAGCACACCGCTACTGCGCACATTAGGAAATTAAACACCAGACAATCTGTTTAACTCATACACAGAGAAATTTTATTCACTGTGTATGAGGAATAATGGTTGCTGGTCAGGCTTCTCCAGCTCCAGCACTGATGAAGTCTCTCCTGTATGTTCCTCATCATCTTTTCCTCTTAAGGATTAGAGTTACAATGGGTATGACTAGGAGACATCAGAGTTCCTCCCATTTCTTGAGGCTGATTTACAAAGAAGCAGCTGTAGTAAGACAGCCTTTTCTTCTCTCCCCTTGTTGTTTGGGATGAGTACTCTTCCATCTGTGTCTGGCAAGGTACCTTCACAGGGGTCAGCGGAGTCTGTATATAGCTTTGTGATAACTATGCTGATTCGCAGGAAAATTAGTTGTTGATACTGGGGGAAGGAAGAAGGAAAGTATTCCCAAATTACAAACCACAGCAGACAACGCGGTCCCTAAATTTTGTGCTCAGGAGGGAAGTTAAACACGTGACTGGAAGTCCAATACCTTGTTTGTTTTCAGATTCCATCACAGTCAAACTCAATTTGAAGGCTTCACAATTGATATTGCAGGTGAATGCACACTATATGGCACTGGAATGTTCCGTTTTGCTCTTTTGGTGCTGTGTTAGCTGATAATCCATAAGCATACTTATGTTATCCCATTTGTTCTCCTAAGCTAGTATCCTAACGACTTGGATAATGAAATATTTAAAACCTATTTTTTGTTCAGCAGATGTTTTAAAGCATGACAACACAAATAAATGGAGCCAACCGAAAATTTGAATTCTGTGTTTTGATTTCTTAATTTTAATATCAATTTGATGCTAATTTTTACTATGGATTGTTCTTTCTTTTAAATGTGATCATTTAACAAACTAGTAAATTCATGAATAACTGTGATTTTAATTTAGTTCATTAACATCTGTCTAGACCATGTTTACTTTGTCAGACCATTTGTGATTATAATTCAAAAACTTTGCAATCAGCAAGGTGAAAACATTTCTAACACTAGGTGTATTTTGGAGTGTGATATTCAGAAAGAGCTTTTTAGCCAAGAGAAGTGTTTCATTCCCTTTCCTTACATTTTCCTACTGACACAATCTCAGTCACTGCAGAATGATGAAAACAGCCTTTGAAATCTGGATGTTCAAAAGAAAGATGAGATTCTTATTTTTTCACCTCCCAGCTGCCATATTAAACTCAGTTAAGATCAAGAATGAGAGAACATTGCTACAGGTCTGTATCTACTTTTTAGTGACCACCCTTCACAGTTTAGTACACAGGCAAAAGGCTCAATATATATGTAAATGGGATGTTACTTAACTTCACTTTCTTGCCTCAAATGTCTTGTCTGTCTGCAGTGGAACAGTGAAAATGCGCATTGATTCCTGGCAACATACTTTATCCATTCTGGGAAGAAATACAAAGGTCCGGTCTGAGAGTTTATCATTTCATGATCTTTCATGAGCATTCAATTAACTTGGATTTCATCATGCAATCACACTAGCAGAAGAACTACAGTGACAATGTTGTGATTTTTATTCAAATTCATTTAAATTTCACATTCATTTTATTATGAATCAATTTCATTACAAATACTTACAAACTGTTTCGCTTCTGTACAAAATATTGCTTACTGAAATGAAGTACCAGTGAGCAATATGTAAGTGGCCTTTAGTATATAAAGGGGTCTTGTAATAAAGGTGGTGAGTAATTGAGAGAGAGAGAGAGTTTTACTAAGGCCTGTAGTGGCAGGACAAGGGGCAATGGTTTTAAACTGAAAGAGGGTAGATTTAGATTAGACAGAAGGAAGAAATTCTTTATGATAAGGATGGTGAGGCACTGGAACGGGTTGCCCAGAGAAGTTGTGGATGACTCGTTATTGGAAGTGTTCAAGGTCAGGTTGGATGGGGCTTTGAGCAACCTGGTCTAGTGAAAGATGTTCCTGCTCACGGCAGGGGGATTGGACTAGATAATCTTTAAAGGTCTCTTCCAGCCAAACCCATCCTATGATTCTATTCTCTAAATTGCATCCAAATTGTAAATCATGTATAGTTACAGTTTTGCTGTTAAGGAGAACAATAAGGAGAACATCCCTGTGAAAAGACTTACTAATGTAATAAGAGGGTCCTGAACTATGCTCAAGAACAGGGACCTCAACACAGAGGCAAGTGAAGTGGCACATACGGAGGAGGTAGTGCATGGGAGAAGGTTGCAAGGAGGACATTTCACTTTTCTGTTCAAAAGGAAGGGCATTTAAAGGTGTATCTCAAATGTTTGGACATCAATGCACAGAGTTTGAGCTACAGGCAAGAAGTATTGGAGATGTATGCACTGTCACAGAGCAGCTTCAACATCAGAGCAGCCCATAAACACAGAGCTAATAACAAGATTTTTTCATTCTATGCAAAGTAACTTCTTCATGAGGGAACCAGCAGATATAAAGACATTCTGCCTGTCTTACAGTTGTTACTGCTGTAATAATTTTCTCCATAATTATTTTGTTGTGTAGGCATAACTACCACATGGGGAAGAAGAGACCTCTCTCTGTACAGCCTTTTCTACCTGATATACTGCCGCCAGGAGACTCAAAGTGATGATACCTTACATCTCTTGAGAATTTACACAAGTTCTCTGTGTGGAGAAACAAATGAAAGGTAATTCCCCCTCCCCTCCCCTCCCCTCCCTGCCCCCAATTTCTCTCCTGTTTTCCAGTTCATTTTCTTTTCCCACATCTCTCTCACAAACTTGCATTTGCTTCAGCAAATCCCTGGAATGTATTCCACACTTTTTGCCAACAGGATCACCTTTACCACTGAGGGGGGCGAGGGGGAAAGAGCTGTTACTAACATTTAGTAGACTTCGCTGAGTTATCTCCCCTTTACTTGATTTATATCATGCTCTAAACCTATATTTCTCTTCAGCTGTGCACATATTTTCCTCTGGGAAGACAGAAATTTTATTGCAGCAGAAGTCTGTGTGCGTTGTAAAAGAGCAGCCTTGTACTGATGAAAAGCAAAACTCTGTTGACAAATGCACATATTTATTTTCACAGCTGAATGCAGTTGTTACTTGTTTTTTGTGACCTGGTTAAATTCTGGTAAGATAAAAATTCAAACCAAGTTTTAATGGCAGAAATCTGAATGACTAAGATAGCATGCAAAAATTTTTCCCTTTCCACTAAATCTGCTCCTCTTCTATAGCTTATTTATCCAAGATGAAAGAAAATTGTGGTATACTTGAATGTCAGTTAACGAATTTTTAACAGGGAATTAAGCTTTTAAAACTAAAGCATGTGAGTCAGTGGAGTACATTTAATCATGAACCAGCTCAATCATTTTCAGTAGTCATTTTTGCTTGATTAAGGTTTGTAGGGCATGGTTGTTTATTTGATGTATGGTAGTCTTCTATGTAGGGGTTTATGTCACTATGAACTAACATAAGGTTGTCATGGTACTTTGACATTTCACCTCCTATTCACAACAATTACAACTCAATACTTTCTCCTTGCCTAGCTGAGACTTTAGTGTGGCAGAAACAAGACTGATTATGGTCCATCTTGGATGAAGTGGAAATGTTTCTTACTATAAAACACCAGCAGTAAATCAAAGCAAGCAGGGACTATTCCATACAAAAGATATTAATTGTCTCAGATGGTTTTGGATGCCTTAAACTGCAGTAGTAGCTACAGCACAAAAGGCACTCCTGGGTCCCTTAGTTCTCTCTGAGATGTACTCAGAATATTCGGTGTGTGCAGAAGTTTTCTAGTGTTAAAATGACTAGACATAGGACAGAGACATTTTGGTTGAATTGTAAATGTACTTCTGGTCAGGATTTTGGCTTTGGGTATGCAGATAAAGTGAGCAAGCATTTCAAGTCCACAAACAGTACCAGTTATCTGTCTGCAGTTTTTATGTGCTTCTTTCCATTAATAACTTCGTCTTTGTTTGATAAAATCCATCAAGGGCAGTGGCTGTATGTGTGATTTTCCACTATCAGAACTGTCTCTTGAAACTCTAAAAGCCAAAGTCTTTGCACAATTTCATTGCAAATATACAACCCTTCCCAGAGTTTTTGATCCCAACAATTCTACTAGGAGTAAGTGGCATGGGTACCCTTTAACAGTTAAATTTTCATCTTCATGTCTAGGAGGCAGATCACTATATAAGATTGCTGCTGCTATGCATCTTGAAAGCATGAAGAAGCTGGACAGATGTATATATTATTATTTGACCAGAAAGTTTTGCTCTGCAATGAAAATACCTAAAGAAGATGGGAAGATAATAAGACTTTCAAATAGTGGAAGAGGATAGTCTGTCCTAAAGGGACTGGAGAATTGCAGCCGGCCAATGTTTCAACTAGCTGCATCTTGCAGGATATGCAGACTTAACTGCATAACTTAAATATCCAGTGCTGAACATTTGGCTTGGAAGGAAAACATCTTGGTTATTCCTTAGAAAAATAAGACTTGGAAGATTTGAAATGATCTACCATTCTGTGTTGTCTGCTATGGAAAGGGGGAGGGTCTTAGTCTCAATTGCTGCGTTAACTAGAGTCCAGGAATGGGCAGTGAATCAGCAGAAGAGAAATTTGCTGCTGGATCTATTTGCAGAGAAGGGAATGTTGAGAATAGACACAGAAAAACACTGGAGAATATCTTACGGAAACTGGCCTTAAGAGGTTTGTTCTTGTAGGAGTTGAAGCACAGGATGTGGAAGACTTGCCTTTTAGGGAATATCAAGCTAGGAAGTGCTAGGTTATGTTATAAAAAGTTTGCCTTCACATACACAAAGGCGCACAAAGGAACAATGGTGATGGTGGGAACCCAAATAATACCCTGCCAGACTACTCCCGGGCTTATCACAGAAGAGTAATCAGCCCGTAAAAGGCCCATCTCCACAAACGTGAAGGAGCACAGAGGCAACATGATAGGGAAGTTACTAACAAGCTGTGGGGGGTTGACGCCAGCCAACAGCCAAACTCCCACCCAGCTGCTTACTTACTTCCCCCACTCAGTGGGATGGGGAAATAACATTAAAACATCTTTCCTCTCCCCTTTACCAGGCTCAGTTTCACTCCTTCCCTCCCTACTCCTCTACCCCCACCCTAAGCAGCACAGGGAGGAATGAGGCTCATCTCGCAGAAGATGCCCCTGCAGCCCCGCCGCTGCCAAAATCTTGACATCTACACCCAATATACAGGCCAATAGCAAGGAATCAGAGCCCCTGCCCCAGCTCCTCCCAGGGCTGTCACTGGAGTCTACTCTGCTCTGTGGTCTGGGGGTGATGCCCATCACCAAGAGGCAAATTTCCCATGTGTAGAAGGGACTGGCGCTTTTGCAAATGTGTCCCATGCACCAGAATTATTCACCAAACCTTTGGATGACTGATGGAAAATGCTGGGACAACTCAAGTAATTGAATTGAGAACAATCTAGCTTACTGTCAAAAAATGAGACATAAATTGGCTCTTGTGGGTGGAATTGGTTTATTTGAAGAAAATGTATACTTAAATGCACATATTCAGGGTCTTTTGAAAGCAGGTAGCCCACCACAAATGGAGATCTAAACTGTGACAGCCATGAAGCAGATAGAGACCTGAGAGGATCAAGACAAGATTGGGTTCCCTGCAAACTGCCCTGTAAAATTCGAGAAATCCACTTACAATGGGAAATAAAGAGCTATAAAGCAATTTCCTCAACTTATAGAAAGAATTTCAACCTTCACGGAGTCAGGTAGCAGGGCTCTGACTTGTAGAAGAAGAACGAGGGCCAAAATGTACAAATGTCAGCCTCACCATGCTATGACGCATTTGGTGCTTTCAGCCCTCTCCTAACTTCTGTGTCTCTATATCCACCCCCGGACTGAACTTTACCCTGTAAATGATGCAGACAGCGTACGTGTCAATCAATACTGTTGCTAGTGCTCGCAGCATGCCTCTGCGATCCCCCTGCAGGGAATCTGGCCGTGCTCCCGGGGCTGCTGGGGACTGTCCCTGAACCCAGGGGACACTGCAAAGGAGCTGGGAACCTCCAGCCACACTCCGGGGTCTGCCTCGGATGAACACCATCAGTGCACCCCCGGGGTGCAGAGAGGGGTCCGTCTCGATGTGAACCCTGCTGCTGGGCTTCTCTCCAGCCTGGATCTGACCCTGGCTTTGCTCTGAACCTGACCGTAACCCCAGCGGCGGTCAGCGCAGGGCTGTGCACGTGCCTCCTGGGGACAAACACAGGCTCAGCCCCGCTGCTGTTGGACATGGAGGTCTGGAGCTGTGGCTGCCGTGCCACTGTCGGGCTGCCAGACCTGGCAGCTGCTGCCAGTGCCCGTGCACTGCCCCTGCCACAGCTCCTCTGGGGCTCACCAGAATGCCCCTGTGCCACTGTGCTGTCAGTTCACCTGCTTGGGGTGGTCCGGAGATCTGGTCCTCTCCTTAACCCCACTGAGTGCAAACGAGGTCATCCTCTGCATCCAATCCAGAGTAAGCCAAACAGTGGCTGGGGGAAGAAAGCCAAGTATAGAGCAAAAAATAATTTACCAAAGTCTATATACAGTGGTGTAGACATGACTTTCCTTTCTCCAAGCCAACTGCTCTATGGGAAGACCTCTTACATGCTGAGAAATCCTTGCGACAGATCCCAGCACGTCTATCACGAAAGCACAGCTCCACTGAGCTGCAGAGCAAACCTCTCACTGTTCTGCCTTCTGTCCTATTGGCTACAAAATAATGAGGTAGCAGGATCAGAGAGGGTTAACCTGGGACCTGAAGAGACTTGGTCTCCAGCTGTGAAAATCTTGATGGTTGGCCATTTCAATGGGAGTTCAAGTGCACAGATGAGAGCGAACAGTGTGATAATAGGAGGAGAGGCAGCTGGAAGATAAGGATGCAGGGGCAGGGCTGACAGCTGCTTTAGGGGCTGCTCAGACCCCATCTGAACCTGAGCTTCCCACTGCAGCCATCTTGGGAACTGGCCGAGAGACCAGGGCTTCCCCACTAGTCCAAATCATGAGAAGAACAGGTATCTCTTTCTGATAGGCCAGTACCCATATGATAAGCATTCAGACCGAGTTCTTAAAACCTACAGGGCATACCTTCTCCTGCAGTTGGGAAAGACAGGCAGACCATCTTTTTCTGCCTGATACTGTCAACAGAAGGGTCAGCGAGATAGGTGGGGTCTGACTGTGACTGCAGCTGAACATTCCCTTCAGAGTTTTAAATAAAAGTTGCAGTGGTTCCCCCCCACCCGTACCCGCCCCAGAAAACCAAGCAGACGTCTCTAGATTTAGTCCTGATGATGCTCCCACCTGTAAGCAGTGAGGGTAGAAGCTGTTTCCATCTCTAAATCATATTCTAAAGGAGATCAGATGCAGCCATGATGCTTGTTTTTCCAGTTTCCTGCTGTGGAATTACATTAAAAGAAACTAAAAATACACTTCCTATTACATGCTTTTTCATGCAGTCAGATGCTGTACTTACTACAAGGATGTTATTTACCTGTCAGGGTAAAGACAAGTTAAGGTTTGTAATAGGAAGTCCTGGAGACGTTCCTTCTACTTCTCTGAACCCCATGTGATGGTATTTAGGGGCTCCCGACTTCAGTGTGACAATGTTGCATAATTAGGATTGACAAGCTGAAACTTAAATTGTGATTTATTTTTTTTAGAGTGACATCTAATTACTAAGTAACAGAAAGAGAGTGCTGTCAATCTCACTGGTTATTTGTATTTAGAACTAGAATAGAAAACATACTAAAAAGGAATACTGCGAGAAGCCGTCCTGTCCTTTCATAGTTTCTTCAGATATTGGCAGTCTAAAAAAACCACCTCTTTTTCCCCAGTTACATAATTAGAGGAATTCATACATTTGCATTCAGGAAAGCAGTCGCTTTCAAATGTGTTCTACAAAGCCATTTTATGAAAAGAGCCATTTCCAAATCATGCTGTTCTTCTAAGTGAGCTAAAGCATAAAGTGTAATTAGACTTCTTGCCTTAGAATTTGGTGGGAAATACTTAAAAAGAACTCAGTCCTCCTCAAAGCATGAGTCATGGGCTGGCTGGGGGCCCGAGGAGCCACACAGCACAGTCCTCTATCCCTTTGTTAAAAGGGTGCTTGTATATGGACTTGCCGTTACAAAAAAGGAGACACGTTTTGCTGGCGGTATTCCCATATGTCTGCAGAGAGATGATGGGAACCTGTTCCTGTCTCTGTTTCTAGGACTCCTGTTTCCGTTGCAAGAAGGACCAGCAGAAGAGGAGTCTGCCTCTCCTCGTGCGCTTTGCTGTCGAGGAAGCACTGGGAAACTCCAAGAGGGACCTTCTGTTTTGTCAGTCGGGAGGAGGGTCAGCAGGCAAAGTCCTCTCAGCCCAGTGCTGAAGTACTAAAGCTTCTAAAAGAAACATTTATAAGAGGGATTTTTCTTCTGGCTTTTTTTTTTTACTTCTTATTTTCAGAAATTGTGTTTTGGTACATCGGTCTTGGAAATAGCTGTATTACATGAGCTAAAAATTAAAAAGATAAGAGTCAATGGCAGCAAGCATGTAAATGAGAGAATTCAAGCCCGAACAGCTTAAGGTTCACAAAATCATAATTAGCTGTCCTGGTTTCGGTTAAACCACGACATTAGCGGAAACCAAGGTCTATAACAAAAAAATGTTTGTCAATATTAACTATGTGCTAAATACCCAATTTGTTACTTCTTTATGAGCATGAAAAATTTAAAAGTCAGCCTGTCCCCGCTTCCAATGAATTGTTAGTGGATGCACTTAATGCGCAATGTGGGAGTCATGACTTCTACATGAACCCTAATTTTACCTGTGCTCTTCAGTGGTCCCTCTAGAGAACCCCTCGTACTCATTTTAAATCACATTCAAAGTGGTCTTTGCCAGCCAGTGTAAACTCACTTGGAACACTGTTAGGTTATGTATCAGAGGATGAGATGTTTAATAGTAGCCTCCTCTCATCCGCATCCTTGATTCATGGTAACATGACAATTTAAAATACAGAAGGCGGCAAGAGCATATGCCGTATGTTTCAGTTAGGAATGACCAGACAAAGACTCCAGTTTTCTCTGAGGCATTTTTCTAACCTTGGTGCAACTTTCTGTTCAGGTTCAATTGACTGTAGCGCTGCAGTATGTCACCCAAGCAATGTCCTGGAGGAGAACCACAAAAGCGTCATACAGAAGAAAAACAAAATGGTGAGCTAGAGAGGAGTTACAAACAAAGTCTATGGTAACAGCCCCTTAAAATTTTGCAGGTTTAGGGAGGTATGCACGTGCCTTTCCAAGATTTGGGCCTGTTTTATTTATAGGAAGAATAATGTGTACCCAGACAACGCATAAAGATGGCTTACATTTAACTGAAACAAGGAGACTATTTCGTAATGACATTTTGATTTTTCTCAAAAAAGAGAAGTTGTTCAACATCTTCATGAAGTGGAACACTCACTAACCAACTGTATGTTAAATTTTGTACCAGAGATATACAATCCTCATGTTGCTCTTTAGCTCTGACAAAATGCTTCTTGCATCATTAAAGTTGAGTTCTGCTGAATGCTTATTTATTTAAAATAATCTGTGAGCATTTTCTGTAGCTGACTGAGCATGGTTTTAATAGTCTTTTACCAGACAGTTTAAATGGAGGCTGCAGGATATATAGAAGGGAAGCATGCTGTGGAAAGATAATGGAGTCTATATGTGCATTCAGTATCTCTATCCTATTCAGCTGTTAACTTTATTATCTGTACTATCTGTATTTTTGTGTTATTTCTCATCCAAAACATTACCCATTTTCAAAGTGTTCTGCCATTCAGTGAGGAATTTGGATTGACTCTGCAGCAGAAGACACGTTACTAGCTGCTTCTGGCAACTGATTGTATTCTTATTTATTACGCTCTTAATGCACGCAACGTCACTCTTAATGCATGCACTAATCATAGTATTACTTTAGCTTTTGTATCAGTCTAATAAGCTTAATGCCATTGAGGGTTTTGCATCTTCTCCGGTTATTTTACAGGTTATTGTAGTAGAAGGATCAGAGCTTCTGAAGCAGTTATTGGTAAAATCCTGATTTTCTTGCAGTCAGCTGGAGTTTTCCCTGAACCTTAGATGACACTCAGCTTTCTATGAGGCGTTTCTAATTGTTGAGAGATGGGTCTAAGATGAAAGAGCTTGGACATTTCAAATCCGGTGCTGATCCTTTCAAGAAATCAGGGGTTGGACTGAATTTGTGTGGGCACTAAGAAAAGGAGAAGCACCAAAAATGAGGAGAGAGAAACCTCTCCCTATTAAAAATCTCTCTCCAGCCATTCCCCTTGAAAGAAACTCCTGAACTACTTGTGCCGAAACATTTGATACTAACCATTGCAGAGCTCCACCAAGAAGGCCACTTTGCATTCTTCTTTCACGTTAGCCTCCAAGCCACCACTGTTGTCCTGACCTTACAGCACAAGGCGTCTGTAGAGCCAAACGCCGTATGAGATCAGGGTGCTCAGACACGCTTGCCCTGGCAGCTGTCCTTCCTCAGCCACCACTTCTAGAACTCCAGCAGCCTCGTATCCTGTGTTCGGACTGGAGCTGAGGCAGAGCTGCCTTTGGCAGATGGTCCAAGGCAGGACTGCAAAGGCCTTTTCTCTGATGTATGTTTGCCGTAGTTACAGTAAACAACTACCTCAGTTATATTCTGCTCCTCTGACCTCAGGCGACTGCAAGGAGGAAAGGTGTGTCATTTATTTGCAACTCTCAGTAATCCTAGGCGTGACTTAGCATGAGATAAAGTAGCTGTCCGTATGTGACAACACTTAGATAAAGCTGATCAGAGACCTGTAACGTATGACTTGAAGAAGCGTACAAAGTTGAGGGGCTCTGACAAAGATGAGACTGATGGATGATCTAATTGCTCCCTACATCTTAGTGGGCAGTTACAAAGATGATGGAACACTTCTTGTTAGTGCCAGGTACTAAACCAAGGAAATACCCTAGAGATACCATGCGAGGGCTTTGCAGACTTCTCTGCCCAGCACCTGGGACCCTGCTCTAGCACCATAAGCATGCCAGGCTGACCCCTTGTACAGTCAGAACTGATGACTCACCTGGTTTATACCATGGCATGCCCCGATATTTTCACAACAGACGGGGAGATTTCGCAAAGAGAGGTCAGTGCCAGCACTGCCCTCTTCTACTTTAGCCAGCTCCCTGGAGGAGTTTGAGGCCCTTTCTCCAAAAAGCTACTCCAAATGGAAAGAACAGTGGCAGCCTCGATACCAGGTCTTTTCTGAGCAGTGCCTTTTTTACGGCCCGTGGCAGGGATGATGGGCAACCGCAGTAAGGCAGCACGTGTTCGGCTCAGTGACCCCTCCTGAGGACGCCACTGACCAGGGGTGACGGCCTGTGCTACACCGCATTTCTGGTGTGTGTTCCCGTACCAGCCTGTGAAGTACTTGGCTTAGGGGTAGCATGGCCTCGTGCGGGTCAGCTGGGGTTACTGCTACTGCATCCCCGCCTTTATCCCAGAGAGCCTTCTGCTCATCCTTGTTAAGGTTAAGCATGGTCCCAACCTGCCTGCGGCTGTGTAGCCTCCCTGGGGTGCATCTTGCATGATCCAAATCATGCTCCTCTCTCTGATTCAGAGGTTCCCCTCTTTGTAGGCACGCTCCACGGGGGTGATGAGCCTCCTGTATGAGCAGTACCTGCAACCTATCTGTGCTACAGAGTCTTTGCAAAAATGAGTTACCTGTGGGATGGAAATATCCTGGGGGCATGAGATGATGCCAATTGTGGCACACGCCTTTGGGGCATGTACTGGAGAACAGACGTGCTTTAGCCTTAAATATTCACAGGTGAAAGTCAAGGTCACAGCCCAATGGCTGGAGACAGCCCAGAAGGCACTGTCAGGGCCAAGCAGACCCAGCATTTCAACACAGCACCCTCACAAGGCTTGCAAGTGTGCTTTAAGGCCAAGTATGCGGTTGCTGCTTGGGGAATTTAGCCTTATGTATATTGCCTGGCACGACTAAAGCATGAGATAGTAAAAATGTAGTGCAATTGTTTACCTTCCTCTTTCAGCACTTAAGCCCATTGTTTATATAAGACTATTAACATGCTCAAAATCCCTGCCTACCTATTGTCTGATTCTTTGTAGACCCCTACCTAACCAAGTCATCCACATTTCTGCTTGTGGGCCTGGGCACAAATGCCTTAAGGCAATTAATAAGCTTCTTGGTGGCCTTTGACGTGCCTGAGGGAGAAATCCCAAAGGCTGTTCTTCCCCTGTAATCTGCCAGCGGAGCCTATTGCTATGACGTGGTAAGACACGATGCCACACAAGGCGAAGCTGGTCCATTACTGTATCGTATCACTAGATGTCAAGAACTCCTGTGCGAAGGGAGGGTCAGATCCTTCTTGTCTCTGATGTGGGGCAAGCTCAAAAGAAAAAAAGGTAAAATAAGCCCACAACAGCCAGTGACTTTGTAATTAACCCCATCGTTCAAATATTTAAGCAAAATTCCTGCTCTGAACCTCTTGAATGTTTCAGTTTTGACAGTTCAATATCTATACTGCTCCATTTTCATGCTACTTTTTGTGCTTCAGTCCTTCTAAGACAAACCGGTTTGCAATGCATGTTTTATTATGAACATTTCCTGTGTTGGTGCATGTTTTCTTTTTCACACTTCATTATATATTTCCGTTTCCATATTCCATTATGCACCTCAGCTATCGTATCTCCTTTGGCATTTCACATGCCGTGCTGCATTAGCATTTCAATTCTTGTTTTTGCTTGTCATTATGGATGATCGTTATCACAAATAATTTTATTTCTGTTTTCACATCTCATTACTCATTCTCCAGACCCTCACTGTGGATTTCAGCGTTCATGTAACAACATACACTGGGAGGTTTGCTTCCTGTCAAACACTGAATTTTCACAACTTGTTATGGATTTTTCCTTCTGCATTTCATCATGCATTTAATCTTTCATAATTCATTCTGCATTTTCCCTATTGCATCACATGATTCACTACTTAACTTTGCATCTTATTTAATTTTTCTTCTTTGATCTCAAGGGTGCATTTCTGGTCTTGCCTATCATTACTCTTTCAGATTTTTTTATTTCATGACTTATTACAATTTTTCAACTTCGTATGCATTTCTGTTGTCAAATGCTATTATGAGTTTTCCTTTTCACATCTCATTACCCACTTTTTTGATTCTGCATCTCAATATGAATGCTTTTTTACATCTCATTTCCAGTTTCCAGTTTCGGTTTTTGCTATGCCTGTTCATTTTTATTTCACTGCTTGGTTTTGCTTCAGCGTCTCATTATGTACTTTTGGATCTAATTAGGAATTTCATGTATCATCGCTTATTAGCCAATTTCCTTCTTGTTGCCCATTACAGACTATGCATAGCATATTCTGATCATGAGCTTTCAGATTTCCCCATGTGTTTTCCTTTCCTCATATTCTTCAGTTACATTCTTACATCTTATGATGAATTTCATATATTCCTGCTAGCATCTTACTATGACTTTTCAAATCTGTCATTTTTTTTTTACACCTGAGTAAACTGTTTTTCTTTTGCAACTCAATAAACATATTCTTTTAATATCTCATTACTCATTTGAATGGCATCGCATTGCAAATTTCATTTTTGTATCTCATACTAGGTTTTGATTTACAAAATTCATAATGAATTTTATTTTTTGTATTTTTTGAAACTTGGGGGGGGGTGGCAACTCTTAGCATACATTTTCATATCTGCAAATCCTCCCATGGTTCCTTTTCAGATTGTGCATTTTTTTCTGTGTTTTCTTTTTCAGAACTAGTTCTGCACTTTCCCTAATGCATGTGATTATGCAGCTTATTTATTTCTAATGACGTGTTTCATATTTTATAGCTCATGACACATTTCCAGTTTTGAATACTCTCATGCTTTTCTTCTTTATCTATTTATGCATTTTTATTTTTGCATTGGCTTATGAATTTTCCCTTTTAGAATTAATTTTCTTTTTTGTCTCTCACAAAGCTTAAATTTTTCCTGAATGAATCACCTGGTTTGATTTTTTAACTTATACACTACTTCCTTTGGTGTATAACAATACCTATTCCAGATTTTTGCGTGTCCTCTTTTAATGTTTATATCCATTCTACATTGCATCATGCAGCTCCATTATTCACATCTTGTTCCCCATTTGTGTTTAAAATGCCATTACGTATTTCCATTTTACAAATCCTTATGCATTGCTTACTGTCCTGGTTTCAGCTGGGGTAGAGTTAACTGTCTTCCTAGCAGCTGGTACAGTGTTGTGTTTTGGGTTCAGTATGAGAAGAATGTTGATAACCCACTGATGTTTTCAGTCGTCACCAAGTAATGTTTAGACTAAGTCAAGGGTTCTTCAGCTCCTCACGCCCAGCCAGCAAGAAGGCTGGAGGGGCACAAGGAGTCGGGAGGGGACACAGCCAGGGCAGCTGACCCCAACTGGCCAAAGGGGTATTCCATACCGTGTGACGTCATGCCCAGTAGATCAACTGGGGGGAGCTGGCTGAGGGGGATCGCTGCTCGGGAACTAACTGGGCATCGGTCAGCAAGGGGTGAGCAACTGCACTGCGCATCCTTTGTTTTGTACATTCCAATTATTTTATTATTATTGCCATTTTATTATTGTTATTATTATCATTATTAGTTTCTTCCTTTCTGTCCTATTAAACTGTTCTTATCTCAACCCACCAGTTTTAACTTTTTCCTTCTGATTTTCTCCCCCATCCCACAGGTTGGAGGGATCACACTACAGCTTTTCATTTTTACCTCTCGTTTCATCATTTACTTCTGTTACCTTACTTTGAATATTCTTTTCCACAGGCTGTTACGTTTCCTTTTTTTATAACATTATGTATCTTTTTATTTGCATTTCCTCCTGTTTACATTTTTTTCTTTATTACACACCAGTCTGCAATGCTTTCTGCATTTCTTTCACCTTTTCCTATTCTTACATGCTTGCATTTCATTATGATTTTTCCATTTCATCATGCCTTTTTCTACTCACCTATGACTTTCAAAGGTTTTACTTTTCACTTTTACACACATTTGTTTTTATATATATCACCTTTCATTCTGTATCTCCTCAGAAAATATTTTTTTCTCTTTTGCATCTCATTGCTTTTTGGCTTCTCATTGAATGTGTTCCTTTCTGCAGCACAGAAGGTTTTGTTGGCACATCTCATATACACCTCCCTTTTCACATAGTGCTGAACTAGCCTACCTCTCATCATATTTCCCTTTCTGCCCCTCATTATGCAAGTTTTTTCACACACCACTACAGATCTGGCTTTCACATCTCATAATTAGTTTTCATTCCCTTCTCTCTCACAATAATTTTGAGTAGCTGATCACTCAGAGGTATTTATTTTGCCTTTGTGTGTACTGTCTTAAAGCTGAAACCGAAGTGTACTTCCTCACATGGATTACTTCGTCCTTTTTTTTTTAGTTGCTACTTGGGTATGTAAAAAAACCTAAGCTGATACTTCTTTCTTTTCTCCCTACTGGATGGCCAAGTGCTTTTGGTTCACAGAAAAAAGCCAAGAGGGAATACAAAAGAAAATACGTATGTCAGCACAGAAAATCCATCGCAAGCACTATGGGAATACAGAAAGTTGAAGATGAATGTATGCTTAAAAGTGCAATTAGGAACCTTTTGTTGAGTTTGTTCATAAAATCATACATATTTTGAAATGCTGATTGCATTAGCGAGCACTCTCCATTTTCATAATCAGATTTACTTTGTGAAAATCACATTAGGCAGGTTCTCTGCTCTTCCCAGCTTGCCTTGGGGGAGGGGAAAAAGATAAAGGAAATTTGGTTCTCTGGCTTGCTTCACGGATCCAGTAATACAGATTAGGAGAACGGTGATGGAGGTTATGCGGCTGCTACCCCCCAATTAACTGAGCACCATCTGAAGAGCCGTGGCAATGCTGTTTGGCGGAGACCTCTGGAGGGTTCCCGCTCAGCGTCCCGCCAGAACTCTGAGGGCACTGCCGAGCCTCCTGGCCCTCACCAGCCCCACCGGGGGCCTCCCCCTGCCCTGCCCATGGCCCTGGAGCCCCATTTCAAGCTGCGCCTGGGGCCTTCAGCCCCTTCCCGAGCTCTGCGGTAGGAGTGCTCGTCTCCAGCCACGTTCCTGCCCGTCTGGACCCTGACCTGCAGGCTGTCTTCCCAGCTCGATCTTGGACCTGCCTCACCACTACAGGCCTGCCCGGACTCTTGGCCGAACGTGGCTGTCCCCCCGCCCCGGCCTGCCCGCTGGGACGCTGTGGGACTGGGAGCTGGCGGGCTGGTGAGCCCCTGCCCCGATGGCTGGAGAGCAGCACTTGGCTCGTTCCTCCTCGACCTCCTCCTCCGAAGTGGGACAACGCTAGGTTCCGTCAGCCTGGGTTTTGCCAAGCCACAGCTTGAAAGACCTCCAGCTGCGCACGCTCCACCTCTCCCCGGGCAACCTGTTCTGGTGCTGCATTGCCCTCCTGGTGAAGCCCCCAAGCTGCCGAATGCAGCTACTGCTGCTCCTTACATTGCCTGGCGCTACAGCGAAACGGTGGGAATTCCAGGCATGGCAGTATTAAATGTTAAACTCACTAATTATTATTTCCATGCCTGATAGGAGCTGCTATAAGCTCTTACTGGTGAGCAGACATATATGGTCTGCCTCCCTGAATCTACTACGTGGGGTCAGAAAGTCGGAAAGTTGTGGCTGTATTCTGGCAACAAGGGACTTGGCAGTGGTGTAGAAGAAACAGACTAATGGGGAATTAGTTCCCTTGAATCCACACTAGTTTGATCCCACCCCAGTGAAACTGTTTTCAGCAGTTTGATCAAGGACTGTGGCTTTTTACAATTTTCTATGTTATCAGTGCTATTAGTTGTCTAAATATTGTCTTAAAGTGTACTTAACTGTAAAATTATTTTTACAGGAGAGGAAACAAAAGATGTCATTTGCAAATAAACTTGACTGTTGACGATAAATGATAGTTGAAGCTGAAAAGTGAAACAGGTAGGAAACAACTGAACTGTTACTTTAATCTCTCGGTGCCAGTAAAATGAAGATCTTGCATTGGTTTCAGTTGTGAGAGAAGTACCTTAGCACAGGACTCTTTTTCTTGCTTCATTTCATAGGCATGTAGAGGAAAGAAATCCATTTGAGTAAAAAGTATAAAACAACGTAAGTACAGTACAGCGAAGACCTTTAACTTAGGATAAAAGTGTGTCCAGTACCTACCCAACAGTCACCCTTTTTTTGCATCGTTCTTGAAATTCTGCTTAGAGAGGATGACAGATCTTTAAACATTCCTATCTGTCCTTAATTTCTGGATTTATGAATGCTTAAGAGCAACATGTTACCTGTTCACATGTCACTGTTAAAATCAAAACCTAAAACCCCCAAACATAATAGCAATTTAAAAGGATATGAATAAATGATATTATGAGGGAAATTTTCATGCATGAGTACTTCCTCTATCGATATTATCTTCCCTAATGACAGTTAGTTTCGTTTCAGACTGTGCCTAGGAAATGTGTATTTGTCTGGACAGCAGTTTCCTGTGAATCTGGAAGGCACTTGAGTTGCTGCTGTACATAATTTAGTTCCTGGCTGGCACTTGTAGTGCTGATGCGTAACCTGAATATGGCTGTGGCTGCTTATTGCATTCAGATTTGTTCTGAGTGAAGGTAGGCAAGAAAAAGCACAATAACTTTGTTCAACCTCTGACCTCTTTCAGAAGGACACGCAAGGTCAGCATCCTTTGTGTCATATGTTCCTTTTGCAGTCCCTTGTAAGCCATTAAACAAATGAACTGCATAAAGAACATATGGAACTTGCAGTTCCATTGTGCCTTTCAGTATATCAGATAAGAGTGTTATTTTCCATTTTCATTCACTATCTGTGAGAAACGGGATGCCTGCACTTGTTATCTGACAGATTTGCATGGGAATGAAAGACAGTCAAGGGATTCTTCTACTGAAGATTCACATTCTCGATACCTGACAGTCTGGGTTCTGGTGTTGAGTGCTGGCCTAATATTGCCTGATGGCCAAAGGTTTGAGCTAGCTGATGACTTTTACATATGTACACAAGACAGCTGGAAGTATTTCAGAAGTTCAAGGTCAGACTAAGTTGGCATAGCCTGGGAGCAGTGCCTGAAATCACTGCACTGGGCTATTGCCCAGTGTAAACATATTTGTGAAATATTAGGGCAGTATTCAGGACTGGAGATCTGACAATCCACCTGGATCCCCTGTGAATGTAAAATACCAACAACAAACAAGGAAAACCAAAACAAAGTATTGCATTTTGTTATAACATGATGGTCTACAGATGTCTTCTGGATAAGGCCTATAGGCAGCAATAACTTATTAGGTGAAGTGGTATAATGAGGAGAAAAATCGACAAGTTTTGAGCAGGCAGTCCCTGCTCCGGGAGCAGCAGACATCAGACATAATTAGGGATTCAGATTATGGCCTCTGAGGTCAGTTACTTATCAGACCAACTTTGCAAGGAAAGGTGTCTGGAGTCTTCAGAGCAGGTCGGATATTAGTGCAAGGGGTGAAAGGAAGAGGGAGAGAGAGGTTTTGTGTTCTGCGGAGCACAAAAAGGTTGGAGGGGGAAGAAGGAGACTATAATGTGCCATAAAAAGTGTCTCTCTTGAATCCATGGGTTTTGATGTCCTAGTGTTATGCATTTAATTCCCAGGTGCGTCTGTGCACAGTGGTTTGTAAGTCTCCCTTGAGGATCAGGACTGAGAGAAGAAGTGCTTGTTCTGTGCAAAGCATTTCCTTGCTGGCTGGCTGTTTCATCCTTTACACACTACCACAGGATTTAATTCCTGCTCAGAGCGGCTGCTTACTTTCACCTCCACAGTTCCCGAGAGCTTTTGGTGTGCTGGGTGAGTGTGCAGAGGTGAGATCTGCGAGTGGAGTAAGGTCACTGGTAGATTTCTCTGGGGATCTGGGCTTATGCTTGTGCTATTCACCACATTTGTCAACAGGCTAGAAAAGGAAATAAACAGTGAGGTGACAAAGTTCACAGCTGATGCTGAGGTACCAGAGTGGTAAAAAAGTGCTCGCTTTTTTACTACAGCAGAAACTCCTCATGGTACTGGCTGGGCACTACAATGAATCATGAAATTCCTGTTAGCAAACATGAAGTAATGCACATGAGGGGAAGAATAATCCTAATTACACATATTAAAAGAATGGCGCTGAGCTGACTGTTACCCCTTGGCAGTGAGCATTTGCAGTTACAAAAGATGCTTTCGTGCATATGTCAGCTTGGTGCTCTGAGGTGGCTGAAAAACAAATGGAGCAATGTGAGGGGGGGGCAGGCTCAGCCCTCCAGCTGCTCTTGGTCAGGAGACGCAGAGTACTGGAATCAGCACCAAGAAGATATATTTTAGGTTTGACCCAACATGGCCGTCCTTATACTGATGATTCTGTCACATCGTGGTATTAGAGGTGTTCTGTTGCCAAACTTTTGTTCGTTTGCAACAGATTTCTGGCACAGTCTAGATCCCTTTGCTATATTTTGTACGTTGGAAATGTGCTGCTGACACTAGCAAGTTTGGGAGGCTTATTAAAGGTTAGCAGCAAGGTTTCATAAACACTCTAGGGAAGGGCTTTTGTGTTCACAATCTGCCCAGTGTTTCCAGCTGTGTCACTTGGTCTAGTGGTCAGGATTCAAAGTTACTTTTCTTCCTGTCAAGTCATGTGTGGTAGTTCATTACTTTCATACCAAAAACGAGAGAGACATCTCCCCACATATACTTTTCCCAGTCATATAGCCATCGCACTTTCAGTTCTTGGTTCGCTCAGTTCAGGAAAATACCACAACCTGCAGTCTAGCTCAGACAGGATTAAAAAGTCTTTGTTTACTTTATCCTATTGAATCTGTTCTGTAGCGCACAAAATAGATCTCATCACGCTAAGGAGAGAGAACATAATGGGCTTGAGCAGGGGAGCCAGGGCTCCTAGCTAGGATATAAAATAGCAGGGTTTGGGATGTCCTTTCAGAAGACATGCCCTTTTTACTGTGTCACTCCAGAGGCATTTGTGCTGACACAGCGGACAGAGTGAGGCAGGGATGCAAATGAGAGTCTGGGGTTGGAGTGAGAATTCAGGGAAAACAGACTGGTAGCTTTAAGTAGCAGGTAAGTGGGTATTTTAGGAACATCCTGTGGTTTCTCAATGTTGGACTTGAGTACCTATATATTCTTTTATCTCATTTTTTAGAGTTCTTTCCTTCATCCAGTCAGTCAGTTGCTCTTGTCTTTACAGATGTTATTTTAAGTATGGTATAGAATTTTCTTGAGTACTTCAAGGCGCAGAATGAAAACAGAGTAATTTAATTTGGAAGAGACCTTTGGATACCACCTAGGCCAACCTCCTGCGCCAAGCAGGGCTAACTTCAAAGCTAGATATGGGATACTCCTTCAAGTATCTTCTGCAATTTGCTAAGAATTTAAGAGCAGCTCACTTTAATTACTTGCTTCTAGGCACTCTGTGCTGTTTGAATGCAAAGTGGTATTTTGGTATTAAATTCTATATCCATATGTAAAAAACCAATATATACGTATATATATATATTCCTGCCTTGCTTGCTCTCTACCAGTTTGTGACAGCAGCTTGGCTCTGGTTTGCTGTGCATCCAGAGGCCCACCTCTCAGCTGCTCTTGTGCTGAAGGGCTCCCTAGTCAGTCCAAGGGTGGACTGGGAGCTGGCCATTCAGGACAGAGTGACATGCAGCCACCCTGGAATGCCATTGCCTACAAAGGTGAAACTGTCTCACTGAGGAAGGTGGTTAGGAGGCTGGAGCATGTGATGCATATGGAGAAGCTGAGGGAGCTGGGTTTATAAGTTTGGGGAAAAGAAGGTTGGAGGGGGAGAGGGAAACCTCACTGCAGTCTTTCTTTACCTAGGGAGTGGCAGAAAAGATAGAGCCAGACTCCTCCTGGTAAGTAGCCATGCTTGGAGATTTCTGAAATGTGATGAGACAAGGCCTGCTACAACACGCAAGTTAGTCCTGTTTGGAGGCAGAGACTGGACTAGATGACCTTCTGAGGTCCCATCCAACCTAAAGTATTCCATAATTCTTTGAATAGCATCCTGTGAACAGAAGGTATCTGGTAACATCCTTTCTAAGCTTTGTAGAAAATCATCTCATAATATCTCACAGACCTACTTAAGAATTTTCTGCGGTATTGGCCAAAGAAAGTTGGAAGAAACTGTAGATAAATATTACTTACTGATACTTTGAAAAAAAGGGCATGTCTTCCTAAATTGAGAAATCTTGTCTCAACGTACAGTTCACATTAAAGAATCCTTCGGAGTATTCTGCCTGTGACTATTGCCTTCACAGAATGCATAGATAGAAACTACCTTGTTTTCTTTAGCAAAATTTATGATTTTTTTTTCTAAAAACAAAAGATTAGAATAACAGAATAACTAGATTATAGATTCCTCAGTTTGAAGAATCTATTTTTTTATAAGGAAGGGTTCACATGAATTGCACAAAGAAAAGACAAAAAGATTTCAGCTGTGGGCTATGGAAGTTGTCTGTTTTGCCTTCTGTTGTTATCACAGCCAAGTTTCTGCAAGGAGTAATAAATTCTTAATGGTCCACTGTTCAAACTATCTGATAAGAACAAGGTTACTTGTCAAAGAGTAAAAGAAATACACATCCTACGCTGGCTGAAGAATGGACTGCTGGTTGACTAGATTTGCAGCTGTTGTGAACTGTGAAAAATTACACAGAATAAGTGCTTGTATAAATTTAAGAAAATGAGAACCCCATCCATTAATTTTAACTAATTAGATTCTGTAAGGATTGAGGCATAAACAACTGTGTGATTGAATAATATCAGTGTGGATTGGAGCCTTTTCTATGCCTGAAGCACACTCGTTTCATACAGCACGTTTTCATATAGTGTTCAAAATCTCCTTCAAAGCCACAAAAGGAAACGACCCCCCTCCCTGACCTCTGGTTATCTTCGAAAGTCTAAGCTGGAATTTCTTGACTACTATCAGAAGATTTGATGTGACTGACGCGTCTCTCAGGGAAGTGTGTTTTGCTCTCCAGCTCACTAAAGAGTACTGTGATCCAAAGAGGACTTGATCACAAGTCATTTTTGAGACCTAATGTTGTTTTCATATGTAGCTCTTTCCCAAGCCCCAAGAAAACTGTGCGTTCCTCAGACTTGAATATTAAAGCAAAAATCCACGACCTTATCTGAAGCAAGACAAAGAGTCATCTATGAATGTAAGCCAAATCATTTATATGGTACTTTTTGTCAGATCCAGTCCAGCAGATTCAAGGCAGTTGACAAGTCTGAGGTCAAACCAGGCAGTCAGTCCACAGCTCAGGCACAGCAGTCGGGTCCATGGCCAGGGACAGACATGCTACGATACAGCTAGAGACAAGCAAACCTACAGCATAGATCAGACTAACAGGGACTAACAGCCCAGGATGGAGCTTAAATTGACCTGGAGCAGAAGGGGTAGATGGAGCCCATGGGTGAGGGTGACCAAGGCCACTTTGTGCCCTCAGGGCTCTGACACTTCCTGGAACTGTCAAGGACTGCCACTAACATTACAGAAACAGAGGATAATGAGATTTTGGACCTTGAAGTTGACTATCTCTGAGTCCACTGTGAGCCTTAGAACTTCATTAGATGTTTCCCATGGTCATCCTACCTCTTTCAGTGTACAGCCCAGGTGGATTTTTAACCCCAGCCGTGACTCAGCCGCACGCAGCCGCTTGCTCACTCCCCCACAGTGGGTGGGGGAGAGAAGCGGACGAGTAAAAGCGAGAAAACTCGTGGGCTGAGATGAAGACAGTTCAACAGGGAAAGCAAAAGCCGGGCACGCAAGCGAGGCAAACCCAGGAATCCATTCCCCACTCCCCACGGGCAGGCAGGCGTCCAGCCATCTCCAGGACAGCCGGGCTCCGGCACGCTGAGCAACGGTGACTTGGGAAGACAAACGCCATCGCTCCCAACGTCCCCCCTTCCTTCTCCTTCCCCTTCCCCCAGCTTTACGTGCTGAGCGTGATGTCCTATGGTCTGGAATACCCCTTGGGTCGGCTGGGCTCAGCCGTCCCGGCCGTGTCCCCTCCCGAGTCCTTGTGCCCCCCCAGGCTCCTGGCTGGTGGGGTGGGCTGAGAAGCAGAACAGCCCTTGGCTCTGTGCAAGCACTGCCCAGCAGTCACGGAAACATCCCTGGTTACCTACACTGGTTCCAGCACAAACCCAAAACCCAGCCCCATACAGCTACTGTGAAGAAAGGTAACTCTATCCCAGAACAAAACAGCACACTTCATTATCTGTTTTTTCTCCTTATTTTTCAATGAGACCTTGTTTACTGTACACCATTCAGAACTCACTGATGAAAAAACCAATATTTTCTTCACAAACGATTGTCTAGAACTCATCACAATATTATGAGCATGTGTGATATATTGTTATTGTACCTTCACAGTACCCCTGAGGGAAAGGAAACTCTCATAGATTCAGAGAAACCACACTATTAATTTCATTTCAAGCTGCAAGTACTTGGTACAGTTGCAAATCAGAAAAATGAATTTAAATCAGGCAATACAGTCTCAGTTAAGGAATCCAAGAATAGAGGAACATAAATGAGTTATTACCTTCGGGTAACTTCATTTACTAATTTAATAAGCATCCTTACAGGAACATTGAAGAGGCAAGGCTGCATACTAAGTTTACTAATTAGCTTTTAATTTCCTTGATCAGGAGACCAATGTGGTCTCACATGGCCCCCTGCCTTGCTCACACCATACCTTCAAACTCTGGCAGTTCTACTGCCTCTGTTATTATACCGTCCTGTTTCATCCACAAGGCAGATACACCTAGTATGCTGAATTAGATATTTAAGAGAAAAAAAAAGAGGCTTTTTGCAGTGAATATTAATGTTCATGCTTCTGAACTTTTTGCGCTTGAGTCTACTCATAACATTTCCTTTGTATGACATTTGTAAGCCTTTCTTCTGTTTTAAAAGAGCACAGATCCCATCACAGCAGGGATGGTCACATAGCCCATCATAAGGAGATCCCTTGCACACCTGTCTGTCACTAAAGGTAATGGAAAGACTAACATCAACAGCTGGTGTTATCTTCTATTTAAATCAGCCCTCATCCCACAGATGTTTGTTGACAGCAGAGGAATGATAAAACTGGGGAATTGTAGGCACCTTTAGACTTTCCAGGGTGGAAAGATACACTAATTGCCACAGTCTGTCATCCCACTGCAGTCTGGTTTCCAGTCTGTGCTCCTCTCTCTTGCATAACTTTTCTGTCTTAGCTCCCCAAGGGGAGCAAAGCAGAACTACTGTTGCATTGTGAGTCTTATGGAAGACATTGTGTTCCAGGAGTCAGTGATCTTGAGCAAGCCCTGACGGTCTTGGTGGGTCTTGTGCTTGATATACCTGTACGTTCGCATGAACAACTGCTGCATAATGCAGGGTATACAGCAATAGAGGGCAACATGCTGGAAGGCTCTGGATATGTACTGCTACTGGATACAGTTCCTAGATATGTTTACCGAGGCATGCTCCGGTGGTCATAAAGAAAGAAACCTGTCAAAACAAGTTATATAGTTTTGTTTGCTACACTAGATGCAAGAAGTCATGGTACTGGGCAGTAGTGAACCTCACCACGGGTGGGATCTGCGCAGTGTGCGTTGGCTCTGCACCTGGGGCCTTCCGATGACAGAGGTAGAGTAGGGTTCCCAGCACCTGAATGTGAGAGACTGAAGGAGTTAATGTCTCAAACATAGTGGTGGGGCAAGTTCTGCTTGACAACTAACTCTGTGTAACAACAAACTCTGCCTAGCAAGGAAGCATAGGTGAAAAGAAGCCCATCAGCGACAGGAGGGCGAGGGCGTGCTGGAGGGTGCACAGCTGCCTGTTCTGGCGTGCTGGTCTGATGTGCTGAACAGGGCAGCTCACCATGCATGGTGAAAGATCACTTCTGCAGGGAAGGGGAAGCTACTCCCCAAATGACCTCCAAGCCCATGGCCCAGAGGGTACCTAATTAGCCTAATGAGTTCGAGTGCCTGCCCGCAGGAAGGGCAAGGATGATAAAAGGACACAAACTGAAGCCCCATGTGTGCAAGACCACTGGAACTGGACCCCTTGGCTGACTGCACCCCTCGGCTGACTGAACCAATGCTGGACCCAGGACTGGTGAAAGCTTTCTCTTCTCTCTCTCAATCTCCCTCTCTCATTCCCTTTTCCCTTTCTGTAATNGGTGAAATCTTTCTCTTCTCTCTCTCTCTCTTTGTCTTTTTTCCCCTTAATCCCTACACCTTACCCCTTTAGACATAAACCATTGACCAAGTCTAGGACTAGGAGTGGATTCAGCTGCCCCTGGGCTCCTCGCTGAAAAGGAGTCTAGAAAGCAAGGGGGTCTGCTCTGAACCTCGTGACTCAACAGGAGGGTTCCCCTTATTGTCTTCCCTGAACTGGTTCCCAAATAAGCGAGGCCTGTAGCATATGTTTGGTGATGTATGGTTAGCACGTTACACAGTTTACTGACATAGCCTCATACCAATTTTTTTTGGAGCATACCAGTTTTGGTGGTGAGCGTGCCAATTCTTGCTGTGAGCAAATAAAAATTGGGTTTTGTGAGTTAAAGAATCCCTGGTGTCATTTCACCTTAATCCTGACCTGGGAATCAGCAAACCTGAGTCATCGTCCTGAGAAATTGGGACGTGACACTGAAGAAAGGTAAGATTTGCTCAGGAACTGTATTTCTCTTCCTATTTCTACTGTGGTGGTGTTACTATTGTTAAAGCAGTTTTGTTACACCATTTGCTGCTGTGCTTTTCCTACCAAGGTTCAGAAAGAACCCCGCACCCCTCCTGGCACACAGCAGCTGTGCAGCTGAATGAGGAGGAGGGGAGTTAGCAGTTCCTTTATGAAATTTATAAATAGTTCATATTGTTTACATTAAGGACTTTGACAGGACGTGTCATTTAAGGCTTTGAGGGATAGAGTGCCTCCTGTGATATGTAGTTGTTAAACTGTACAGTGAAGAAATGGTGAGAAACATATGTGTTGTCATACCACTCCCCCATGACACGTTCCATCTTTTTGCATACTGAAGGGGAATAGCTCCACGACTTTGTGGGGAGGTTGTATCTTATATCACTTCGTGGAGAAAGCATTTCACATTTGCATCTAAGCTGAGCATTGTGTATGGCGCCTTTATTAAAAAAAAAATCCCCATAAGAACAAAACATTTTTGCCTCACTGCCTGCCTGTTTGTTTTATTCTTCCTATTACTTCAAAAGCACTTTCAGGATGGATAACCTGATTTTCTACTAGTAGAACATTAAGCTCTAGTATTAAGTTGAACTCCTATGAATACAAAACAAGTCAGATATTTCCCTGCTATCCATTGTTCTATTACCAGGGATATCATCAGCAGAGTTCATTAAATACCTCTTTCAATTCCAGTGAAGTCTACCTTCACCTTTTCATCTGGAGAGAATAGTATATTTCTCAGCCTGCTAGATAAAACAAACACAAAAGAAGCCCAGGGAGACCAAATTATCACTTAAAGGACCTTTCTCTTTGCCTCTGGCCTGTTTTTTTTTCCTTCCTAAGAAGAGACTTACTTTTGATTCAGCAGTAGGTTCTTCTCATGCTGATTCACATCAGTGAGAAGATACGCTGATACGATATATTGCTATCTCCAAATCTTAGCTGATAATTCTCAGTCTTAGTATATGTATTCAGACTATACTTTCAGATTATCCAAGAAAAAACAGAAGCTATCTTAGGAATTTAACTTTTCTTACAGTTTTTCTTCAATAAAGAAGAGAAATAAATCAAGGAGTTCAAAACGCTTAGATAAACTCTTCCTGGGTGAAGATGAGCTTGAGTTCCCCTGTAAAGTCATGTCTCTGGTTCTGCAAATTCCTAGCTGAAGTGAGTTCAGTGGCCTTGAGGACTCTGCCACCAGGGGCAGGAGAACATATGGAGTCTGCATGGAAATGATGTACGTTTCATACTTGCCTTCTGAGAGTAGACTGTGGTTAAGTGTTCTGCAGAGTAGTGCTGCAATTAACGGTCCTAAAAAGCAAGTCTCTAGCACCTCGTATCCAAACAGTCATAAAGGCTTTTAGAAAGTGAATGTCAGGACTTGAAAAATACAGCATAATTTCTTTAGAGAAAATGGATGTTTTTGTTTGGACAAGTTCACACATTTTCATGATAAATTTCTTTCAGACGTTTGAACAGTCAAATATTGTGCATATAAATGTATGTTCTGAATTATTTTATTCCATTGAGAAAATACTATCAGAGTGCAAAGCAGAAGAATTAATTTTGCCAGCTTCTTATTTGGTAGACCTTGGTGTAACAATGAATCTGGACAAGAGATACACTGAGATTTGCAAGATCTGTAGAAAGATTACAGGTAGAGGGAGACAAGAGATTTTAATGAAAAAGAGAAAGAGAAAGGGCTATTTTAATAATTGTTTGCATTAAATTTTTTTCCTAGGCAAAAATATCTCTAGCAGAGCAACTCTTACCTGTGAAATCAGAATTAATGATACTAATAGTGACTCCTATTGTCAAGAACAGTATATTTTTCTATATTTGTTTTTGACCCTACATGTACGATCCAGTCTTATACCACCAAAGGGGGGTTATAGAGAACAGGCATGACTCTTCTCACAAGCACAACAGAGAAAAGGGAAGAGGCACCACTTAAAGGGGAAATTCTGAGTAGATGTAAGGAACAAAATCTTCACCGTGAGAGCATTCAATCACTGAAATATGTTGCTCAGGGAGGTTGTGGAATTGGCATCCTTGGAGATGTTCAAAACTCATGTGGACAAGACCCTGAGCGACCTGATTTAGCTTTGAAGACAGTCTTGCCTGGACTTGTGCTTGAGTCAGAAGACCTTCAGAGTTCCTTCCAGTTTAAGAGCTTCTATTACCCGATGATCTCAGTTATAGCACTGAGTGATAAGTAAAAAAAAACCCAACAGAACTAATAATCAACTTTGCTGAGAAAAGGCATGGGAACTGCATGAGTACATGAGGAGCAAACAGCAAAATACGTTGCATTCAGTCCTGAAAGGGAGTAGGAGAGGGAGCATGGTGTGACACGGATGGCTCCTGAGTTCAGAAATACATGGAAGTATTTCACACACTGCAGATCAGTGTGTGGAATTTTCTGCATTGGGAAGTCATGACATGAATTACTGAGGTAAAGCAGTGTCTAGTTAGCTGTATAGAAAAGTTATGACATTTGCTTCTCCTTAATGCCAAGCAAGATGCAATCTAATATTTACATTTTGAGATACAAACTGGTTACCTGCAGCACCTTTTGCATTTATGACACTAAACATTATGCCAGGCGCTTTTAGATAAGAAGTTACTTAAATATTTCAGTTTTGCAGATCTCTGTAGTAGAGGTGAGCATGAAAAGCAGAACACTAATATAAACAATTCAGTGGTAAGATCCAATCAAATATTATTGCTATCTGTCTTTTTCTCTTTGCTTGTCTGTGGAAATTAGATGCCTGTAGGCAAGTGTCCTTTGAGAGTTCCAGGAAAACTCTTTCCATGTCCTGTGATGAAAGTGAGTCTTGCTGGTATTCAAAATGAGAAAGGAGGATACACTCCTTTTCCTTCTACACTTGCAGTACAGTCAATGCAGCAAAACAGGTTGTTAAAAGACAAGATGCAAGCAATAGTTTTGAAATTGCAAAGGCATCCCTGCCTGCAGTATTCTGTACACTGGAATGAATTGTTTTTCTGAGTGTGCCATGGGGCTGTTAAGCCTTGCAGCAGCACTGTCGGTCTCTTGGGTTAGCAAAGCCAGCAGGTTTCACATTCTTCTTCTAAGGGGGAGTTTTGTTTGCTTTTAGGTTTAGCGGATTATAGTAAAAGGTATGCTAATATGACAGTAAGTTTATAATAGGTATCAATGATTCATGGCGTCGAATGTAACATGCAGTCTGGAATGGATCAGTGTTGATCAAAGATAAGAAAAGCATAAGCATTGACAAGAACTTTTCAACTTATTTCAGATCTGGAAATGCATCTGAGGAAGACTTCTATCAGTTTCCTTTTATGTTCATATCATATAACCTCTATCTCCCCGTTTCTTAGTTATAATAATTCTCATTATAAATAAGATTGGATCACATTTGAAACTGAGCTATTATAAATGGCTTTGATCCTCTGAAAGTCTTTTGACAAAGAATTTCAGACATTACAAGAACGAATTATGGCAACTGAGTAATGCATTTCTGAATTTGTTAGAGTCATTTCTAAAGGTAATTCTTAAGAGCTAGTGAAAAGTTTAGTCTAGATTTTATGCTGAAGAATTAATGTATTTGTGACATCTTATTCCAGAATAGTATCCACAGTTTGAGATATGAGAAGACTTTGCATCCCTCCAGTTATTTTCTAAAACAGTGTTCTCACCTATGAGAAATTCAGTCCACATCTGATCTGAAGATAACTGAAGAGAACAGAAAAACCATGCTCACGTTACTAGTCTCTGGATACTACCTGATGTATAGAGATGCAGAGAAAAGCTTTTTTTGTATGAAAACCACAGAGGCATGAAGATCCTTGTTTATACACAATTTGCACAGCTGTCACCCTCTATTTTGTAATTAGCTGAAGTTATAAAGGTTTCAAAAACAGACAAAAATGAGAATAATAAGATGGTTTAAAAATGTCCCAAAGCATTATTCCCTTTTCCTGTCAAACCCAGGTGCTGCCAGCTTCTGTGTGAAGAGAACAGGAGAGTAAGTGGATAACCTCAGCAATGAGTGGGTAACGTGTCTGTATTTCCATAAAGTATTTCACTGATCTCAGTATTCTGTTAGAAACTTGTCTCTCCCTCTTTCTTTCCTTTTCTGCTGTAATTTTTGATTAAGATCTCTGTACTTTGAAGTTACAGCACGGAAAAAATTTGGTTATCCTTTCTGTGATCTTGTGGTTCTCAGTCGATGTGAGCACTGATGCCGGTCTGGCTACCTCCCTGCAGGGGAAATACATCAGCCTCGAGCAGAAGAGTCATGGTTCTGTAGCCCAGGACTCTCTGTCGCGGTGTGCTCTGGGGCCACCTTGCATGGCAGGCATTACCTGATGTAGCAGAAGCAGAAGCTCCAGAACAAGTTTCCGGAGCCACAACAACCTGTCTTCTTAAAATGGGACCCCAGGCTCACCGTCCCCGCTTCTCCCACTTTTTTGTCACAGGCCTTACCTCTCCAAGCCAGCAAGCCAACCCTAGGGTCACCACCTCCTACTATAAACACTCACCTTCTGCCTTGAAGTCTGGGGCCCACTAGACCTTCCTCACCCACCCGCAGCATGTTCTGCCTCAGCTGGTGCCATGTGTGGAGCCAGAAATGCAGACACCAGACAGGATTACATCAGGCACCACTAGCTGGGACCTCACCCATCAACGAATCACGGCCAGGTAAGCACTGCAGCAGCACACTGGGAAAAAGTGTATTCTCATAGCACATCCAGAGATGCTTTTCTCTACATTCTAGGCCTTACCCTGCCTGATATCTTACCTGATATTGGCCATGTCTGCTCTTAGACTAGTTCTGAAAGGGACTCAAGTCTTCTCTATGCACAGCAGAAACAAAAGCTAAGCAGGTTAGTACTGAGAAGCCTTAGGCACCCTCTGCATGTCCGACAGCAGAAATTAAAAAAAGGTAATAAGCTAGCAGAAGCCGAAGCATTGTGACTGTACCATGGTAGTTTAGCAGGGGTGTTGAGGGATTAAGGTTTGCTTCTGTACTGTAAGTGCTGGTGATACAGAAAGTCTCTTAAAATGAGTTTTTCTGGGGTTATAACATTTTGTCAGAAGTCAGTGGGCACAATATTCTCTCTCTTTTCCTCCAACTTGCTCAGAAGTGTCGCATTTGAGAGTGATGTCTGAAAATACTCTTGTGGTGCCAGGAGACATTTTTATTTCCAATTCTGTGATAACATTTCTGGAAATAAATTCTGCCAAAGGCAGTAATTAAAGAGACCTTCCAACTGTGCCTTAACCTGCCCTTTTGTGTTTGCTTTCTGCACAGGCAACAAAACTGGTCATGACAGTAAAATATTCTGCTGGCATATCTTGGAAGCATATGGTCACCAAAAAAGCCTTGCTCAATTTCTAGATTCCCATCTCAAATAATTAGCAGTATTTGCTATTAAACTGGAAAGGGCTGAAACTTATAATTCCACTTCAGATATTTAAGAGTGTATGTTACACAAGGGCATGCCATACATCCAAGCTTACTACGACGCTTTCCGAGGGAATGCCTTTTTTTTCCCCCATCTCTGGAAGATCAGTGTGGCTGTCTTCGCTGGCTAAGATGACATTTTAAAGAGGTTTCTAAGCTTCAAGGTGGGAGCAAGTGCTGCGCGTTTTCTGCACTCTCTCAAGAAACAGACCTCTTCTGCTTCCCACTGAACTCCCTTGAAAGTCTCCCAAACTATAACCATCCCTACCTTTCCCACCTCATGTCTTCTCATCGGTACCCCCCTTTCTAACAGCTTCCCTTGTTTCTTTCTCGAATGCTGCCTGGTAGTGATTCCAAACCCAACCAGGGCAAAGCAGAGTAGCTGACACTCATTAAGGCTTCCTTATTTCAACCTCACATGCCATGCCCTGTATGAGAAACAAACAAATAAAATTAAAAACAAAACACCAACCCATATGTTTTTAGTACTGGGTGTAGTTTGGGCTAGAATATCATTAACCCTATTTTAAAGAGGAAATTTGCAAAATGAAGTTTGCCATGCTTCCTGATATTCCTTCTGTACCTTGCCAATGTGACCGGAGAGTCCCACAGAGTCCAGCTCTTCAAGTACATCCTTTCAGTTCTCTTGTGAACTTTTTAAGAAATCTGAAATGTTAGCAGTAAAATAAATGTTACTTGGTCTGCATTCCAAATAATGATCACCACCAGGAGTTATTCAGAACACTTTCTTTTTTAATAACTTTGAGGAGCACATGCAACAGCCAATTCTGGTTTAACTGAACAACTCAAAAACGATTGGGTAGGTTCAGTCTAAAGTTCGAAAAGCATCATGTGCAGCTGAGAACAAAATTCTGAGGGCTGAAGTAATCTCTTCAACAGCCACTAATTGAAGCAAAGCAGGAAAACAAGTTCAAAGCTGAGAGTTTTTAAATAATCAGAAACACAAGGTTATTTGCGTAGTGTTTGACTGATTTCTTAAAAATGTAACAGAACAGGATATCTAAAAGATGATGCAAGCTGCAAGGTCAGCACTGATAGCAACTGTTTTCTTTAAAGCTATTTAAATCAATTATCATGAATGACTAATGAGGTGTCTGTGAAATACAGTGGCCTTAGTATGGGGGATTTATGTAATGAATATTAATTAATCAGTTTTAAAAATTTCTGTAGTTTTACTCTTCCTTTGGAAAGTATGGATTTTGTTAAGAAAATAATAGAAAAATGAGATGGTAGGACCATAGGAAAGTTCAGTCCGGAAGGTAACTCAGAAAGTCATCTAGCTGAACCTCCAGCTCAAAGAAGGGTCAGCTGTACGAGGTCAGGTTAGGTTACTTGGGGCTTTATCCAGTTTGACCTTGAAAAATCTCCAAGGATGGAGAGAGAATGCACAAGCTCTCCGGGAAACCTGTTTCACTACATGACTGTCCTCATGGTGAAAAAAGTTCTCCTCATAGCCAGTCTGAATCTCTTTCATTTTAACTGATGCCCATTGTCCCTGGTCCTCCCACTATACACCACCACGAAGAGCCTGGCTCCGTCTTCTTGGTGACCTCCTCATCAGAATCTGTGTCAGCTATGAATGAAAGATTTGTCTCAGTCAGCAAGACTTCCTTGTTAGTGAATATCAGATCTAGTCGTGCATCACTCTTGTCTGCCCCGACAAGTGCTTTTATGAATGGTATCCTTGACACACACCAAAAATTTCCTTCGCTGCTTGCATCCGACCATGTTGCTATTCCAAATAAGATCTGCGATTTATAGAATTACTGGAGTTGTTTAAGAAAGGCTTCTCGGCAAAGCTGCCTTCCAGCCAATTGGCTCCCAGCATGCAGTGGTGCATGGGGTTATTCCTCCCTATGTGCAGGGCTTTCATTTCCCTTTGTTGAACTGCGTGAGGTTCCTCTTTGCAGACCTCTCCAGCCTCTCCAGGTCCTTTTGAATGGCAGCACAACCAGCTGGTGTATGAGCCACTCCCCCCAGGTTTGTATCAGCTGCGCGCTTGCTGAGGGTATCCTCTGTCCTATTATCCAGGTCATTAATGAAGATATGAAACAGGATTGGGCCCATTATCAATGCCTAGGGCACAGTACTAGTGACTGGTCTCCAGCTGAACATTGCCCCCCCTCATCACAACCCTTCTGAGCTTGGTGGTTCAGTCAGTTTTCAGTCCACTTTGCTGTATACTTATCTAGCCTGTACATCATCAGCTCATTTGTGAAGGATGTGTGGTGGCTTGACCCTGCGTGGATGCCAGGTGCCCACCAAAGCCGCTCATTCACTGCCCTCCTCAGCTGGACAGGGGAGAGAAAATATAACAAAAGGCTCGTGGGTCAAGATAAGGACAGGGAGAGATCGCTCGCCAGTTACCATCATGGTCAAAACAGACTAGACTTGGGAAAAATTAATTTAATTTTTTACCAATCAAATCAGAGTAGGATAATGAGAAATAAAACCTAATCTTAAAAAACCACCGTCCCCCTTCCCTTCCCTTCTTCCTGGGTTTAACTTTACTCCTGGTTTTCTCTACCTCCTTCCTGCCAGTACCACAGCTGGATGGGGAATGGGGGCTGGGGTCAGTTCATCACACCTTGTCTCTGCTGCTCCTTCCTCCTCAGGAGGAGGACTCCTCACTCTTCCCCTGCTCCAGCGTGGGGTCCCTCCCACGGGAGACAGTCCTTCATGAACTTCTCCAACGTGGGTCCTTTCCAGTTCTTCATGACCTGCTCCAGCATGAGTCCTTTAAACGGGCTGCAGCCCTTCAGGCACAGACTGCTCCAGCGTGGGTCCCCCGCGGGGTCACACACAAGTCCTGCCAGAAAACCTGCTCCAGCCTGGGCTCCTCTCTCCACGGGGCCACAGGTCCTGCCAGGAGCTTGCTCCAGCGCGGGCTTCCCACGGGGTCCCAGCCTCCTTCGGGCATCCCCCTGCTGCGGCGTGGGGTCCTCCCCGGGCTGCAGGTGGATATCTGCTCCACCGTGGACCTTCATGGGCTGCAGGGGGACAGCCTGCCTCACCGTGGTCTTCCCCACGGGCTGCAGGGGAATCTCTGCTCTGGCACCTGGAGCACCTCCTCCCCCTCCTTCTGCACTGACCTGGGGGGCTGCAGGGCTGTTGCCCTCACGTGTTCTCACTCCTCTCTTCTGACTCTAGTTGCGCAGCAGTTTTTTTTCCCCTTCTTAAATCCGTTCTCCCAGAGGCACTACCCCCGTCACCGATGGGCTTGGCCTTGGCCAGTGGTGAGTCTGTCTTGGAGCCGGCTGGCCATGGGACACAGGGGAAGCTTCTAGCACCTTCTCACAGAGGCCGCCCCTGTAGCCCCCCCCACTACCAAAACCTTGCCACACAAACCCAATACAGGATGTCATGGGAGACAGTGCTGAAAGCCTTACTAAAGTCAAGATAAACAGCATCCACTGCTCTCCCCACACCCACCCAGCTAGTCATCTCATTGTAGAACGTTGATTGAGCATGATTTTCCCGTCATAAATCCATGCTGACCGCTCCCAATCACCTTCTTGCTCTTCATGTGTCTTGAAATGGTTTCCAGGATTAGTTGCTCCATCGGTTTCCCGGGGATCAAGGTGAGACTGACCGATCTGTAGTTCCCTGGGCCCTCCCGCTTGCCTTTCTGCAAGGCAGGAGTGACATTCACTCTCTTCAAGTCCTCAGGAACCTCCACTGATCATCACGGCCTTTCAAAGATAACTGACAGTGGCTTCACAAGTATGATGTCATCATAACATCAGCTGTTTTGAAGTATATCGTCATAGGGGAGAACTGTCCTGATGTCATATAGGCTATAGCTTTTCTGTATTGTATGAAACTCTCTTTTAGACCCAAATCATGTGGTTAAAAATACAAAAAACCAATTCTCTAGTATTTGTTGTTTGATTAGAGCTTCTTAGAGAACATTTTCAACCCTTTTTTAACCTGGTTGCAAGACCTGGCAATTTATTGGTTTCAAAAATGAAAGCTAAAATAATCTCAGAACTGTATGCAATCAAGAAAAAGGAGTTTCAAACTCTGTCATGTATCGTGATATCTTTGATGAAAGCCTGAGTTCAGACATTGCTACTGCTGTACAAGTGAAATATAAGACTTATTATTCACCAAAAGTGGAAATTGATCTTTAGCACTTTGCTCATTGTTAAAACATCTGTTATTCAGACATAATATTCAGTAAATTCATAGCAAAAATAGCATTCTAAATACTTTGTGATATGATACTTAGACACTGCTTTTTATTCAGATCTTTTTGAATAGTTTAAAAAGTAATCACATTTTATTTTGCTAACTGCTTGCTTTGAGCTCATCTAAATGGTAATAAGGGAGAAAATGAATGAATTATTTCGTTATTTTTTCATGTTTTCCATGGGTATTGCACCATTTCCCTTAAAACTTCTCCTATTCATTTGTGCACTCATTTCTGTGGATTATCACTACCCATATATTGAAGTAATTATCTTTGCATAGTAGCTTTTTCTTAGAGGAAAGTCTTAAAACTTTCTGGACTTTTCATATCAATGAGGATCAAAGCTGATTTTTAGCCTTCTTTTTAAGATCAGCTTCCTGTAAAATCTGCTTTCTCAGATTTCTAAGGTAGAATTTTGCACCACGTACCCTGCTAGTTAAGGGAGGAATGCTTCTGATTTGTAACATCTCCAAAACCCACTCCACTTAATTGCTAAGTTACCACTTTGTTAAATTCTTTGCTCACTGAGCAGGGAAATCTGTGGCAGTGCCCGTTCGTCTTTGAAAGCTCTTATTCAGAAGCAGTCTCTTATCTCAGAGATGTGACCAGGCCTTTTCTCACATGAGATAATAACTAGTGCACCAGTTTAAAATATCAGCAGTGTTAATTACAAAGCAGTTATGAGTACCAAGCTCATCCCACAGACATCTCTATCACAACACCTTTCAACAGCTGCCTCCCGAGTCAGCAAAATTCCTGACTCCCCTGACTACACATCGTAGCTGTGCATTTTCAAAATTAAATAATTGCAAACAGTAGAGTATTCTAGACCTGGGTAGGCCTCTGGAAGCGACTTTGCTTTGGCAGAAGGAAAATGGATAATATTTCTTTTTGCAAAATCCCTTTTTGTCAGCTTGCTGAAAAGACAATTTCAGAACAAGGTGAAAGGCTTGCTTCAAAGCTGACCTTTTGGAGATGAGATGTCATGGCTCCCAGGGAAGCACAGATGCTTTGGAGTCTCAGCATGGGTTCAGAGGAACTCCTGGGGCTCCCACAGGGAAGTGAGAGGCAAAATAAAATAGTGAACCGTAGGACGCGCACATCTATATCACATGGAGATAGTAAGAATATCACCAAGCTGTAAGGAGAGATCTCCATAGCCAGCAAAAGGAAGAAAACAAATCTGTGAAAGCCTCTTGTACGGACACTGAAGTGACAAACGCTGATGTATACAAGGCAACGCAATACAGAGCGGAAGAGTATAAACCCAGGTTCCTGCAGTTCAGCAAAGCCACTACACATCAGCTGGGAGACAGTAGCTGGCTGTTCATGTACCCAGACTTCTCTTATTCCACATTCAGTTCATAACCTTAGGCACCCAAAGTGGTTAAGCCAATGTGTTGAGCACCACAGCTGAAATAAGCTAAAAATGGACTTACAGTCTGTTATAAAGTCTTGGATGACAAGCGATGAATTCCTGAGCAAGTGAGCTTGATCACTTCCTGGTAGGGGACGTGCCCTTGGTGAAGTGTTAGGTAAAATCAGTTTAAAGCTAATAGTTCTCTTTAAATCTTTAAACCAAAGTATTCTTGTGATCTTTCCAAAGTGGTTTTTGTCCTTTGTGGAAGAACACCTTTGCAGACTGTTTGTAATTGCACTGAAAGCTGAGGGATTTATTAATATTGAAATTGAGTTAGGTAGAAATAGCTTAGCATATATTTTGGATTCTTTGCTATTCTAGACAATTTGGAACCTGATAGATTAAATTAACAATGAGGAATGACAGTTTTAAGCAACTACCTTAAATCATGATGGGAATTCAGTTACTAAAATGGTGTATCAGTCTTATGAAAATGTGTGTAATAATAGGAGCATCCTCTGAGGCAGTTGTATGTAACTGTAGGGCTGTGATTTTTTCACCATTTAACTTCTTCAAAACATTTGATGTGACCTTGGGGTTCTTTCATGTTTGAAATGGTTGTGCCTACAGTTTCAAGTGACAAATGTAATTCCTTCAAAAGTTATTTAAATTAAAGTATTTGGATAAATGTGAAGTATCAAGTAAGTACAATGTTTCAAATACATTTTCTGTCATGGCTGTTACCTGACCAAGAAATTGAGGAAATTTGGAACTATAAAAAGGATGTGTTTACATCTATTTCAAAAATTAAATTGAAAAATCTTATGTATTTCCAGTTGATAGAGAAAACAGTCCTTCCAGGGAACTGACAGGCTTTCTGAATACTTCTAAAAAATAAGCATGGGAATATAATGTAATCAGATGAAAAATTACAAACTATTGAAGCACTACAGACCACATTTTAAACAATGTCTAACATTTTGGTATTGAAAGGTAATAGGAGCTATGTACACTTTTAGTTTACGTGCATGTACACTGCTCCTTCACTGTCTGCAGCTAAGTTGAAACTTTGAGTCTACATTTATACCATCTTCACTGTGTACACAGCCTGGTCCCTGGATCAGAAGGTACAGAATTTCTCATATCCATCTTTTTTATCACCTAGAGAGCCCTGGCCAGGACCACAGAATCCTTTGCACCTTTACAGTAGAACATCTGACAGACATATGCTCGATTTTCAAGTATTTAGAAAAGGACTGATGCAGCTTGTTGAAAGGGAAGGCTTGGCAAACTTACAGCCAGCTAATGCTTTTGCCTGTTCAGTGGTTCTGCACCTTCAAATAGGCCATTTTAATTTCTTATATTTAAAATAGCATTGCTTGGTGCCATGCTGGGATCTAGCAGGGCTGAACTGCCCAGCAGGCTTTCCGCAGGGCTGCCAGCACAGCCCCACGATACAGCAGAGTTCTGGCTGAGAGCAAGTTCTTTGCTAATGTGGGCGCTGACTCCCGTCCCCTCTGGGCTACAAGTTCCTTTCCTCTGGTCTTCAGCCATCACAATCAATAAACTCAACAGTACTTATAATAAGAGTGCAGTTTGCAGCCTGCCAGACCTGATGTTTTACAGCAGCATGCCAAGCGCGTGGCATGCATATAAGGGCATGGCAAAGCCTGTGAGCAGAGAAGACATCCTTGGATATCTTAGAAGATTGTAGTAGGAGGAAGCAGCAAATTCTGCCAATGATTTGGGAACAAACTGTAGAACAAGGAACTTCGCAGAAAACATCTTCTCTTCCACACCTATGTTTCCTCATGAAAAGAATTAGCTTGCTTGTTCCAAATCAGAGCAATGTGCATGACCAGAAGATTAAGGGTCCAAACTGAAATAGGGGGTGAATTAAGTTGGCAAACAGATTTGAACAATTATTCAAATAACCTTAATTTTGAACCCTGGCATTCCCAAGCTAGGTAAGCTTGGACTCCCGAGTATACCTCAGTCTGGAGAGAGAGGGGAACACATGCATACCTGGTATGATTCGAAACCAAGGTCAGTTCTGCTCAGGTCTCCATGGGACACAGAAAGTTAAGCACGCTCAAGACCTAGACCCAACATGCTGAGAATGTTTTCAGCTCACTTACAAGTAGCTTTGATGCTGCAAGTGACCACTTTTTACATAATTACTAGTTCTCATTCAGGAGGGTGGAACATTTGGTTTCTGTGCATTCCTAGTCTGAAGAGGGTTGAACCTCATCTTTGTCATTCCAGGGAAATGTCCTCACTTCAAGGATCTCGAAGTACTCGCCCTCCACAGATATAACAGTCATGGTACTAAAGAAAGGAAGAAAAATTATAAAACTGGAACATGACTCAGGTAAAAAGAGAATTTGTTGGAGGAAGTCGTAGATTGCACATGTTAAACTATTGTTATAAGAAATCATACCTTTAAGTATAAGATTATCCCTGAAAGAAAATGAAAAAGATTAACAAGAGTAGAAAATTTGAGAAAACCATCACCTTACTGATTATCCTTACTTACTTCAAGAACAGGAGAAGCTTAGGGTGACTTAAGAGGGCCATTAACAACAGCAGCAGGACTTTCTTTTAACCCTAACCACAGACAGGTGAGTCTTCATCATGGCTTTCTGATGTTTTATCCCTGTCACGTAGCTACTTCATCCCCTACGTTAGTATTTCTATCCATTTTTTCTATCATTTCTATCCAGTTTTACATAAACAATGTATGCTTAATTAGATTACTTCCACAGCGAACCAGCCATGAAAAACCTCATTGTCAGAAATATTAAAAGATTGTATGACTTTTATTTATAAGACAAAATTAACTTTTCTTTTTTCTCTTTTAATGAACATAAAAGTCAGATGAAACTCATTCACTTGCTGCAGAAGTCAATTCTGATAATAATTAGGATTTTAAGTTGCTTTATTTGCATGCATGTATTTCCTCTCATCTGGAAATATTCCAAGGTACTGATTAACTTAGTATAGAAATCTGATCTGGAATAGTCATGGACGGAATCATAAAAATAAAATGAACTTTACTAAAAACAATATAAAGTCAGTGCTGCATTCATGCCCTCATGTAACATTCATTACAGTTGAAACTCACCAGTTTTGCCCATTAACATCTAAAAAATTAGTCATTCAAAAATCCTTGTGCCTTGCAACCTCTCAAGCTCAATCATTACTTTCGACAGAAAATTTTAGACAAATTTTCTAAAAGTTGAAATTAATCAAAAGTAGTTTAGTGCCCATGGCAGGAATTGAAAAGTTGGTACATTTGTCTCATATGAACTATTTAATCTCATAAGCTTAGAATTCACTTGAGAAATCAGTTATGAGTGTAGCAATACCTTTGTCTATTCATGCATTTTGCATGAAATTAAACATTTCATAGTATGTGTCTATATAGTAGACTCAAAAAACTTTCAAAATGGAAATGCTCTGCAAGTTTTTCTGGTTAGAAACAAGCACATCACCAGGGATTTAAGAAAAAAAAAGTATTATTCAATTAATCAAAGATAAAAATGAAAACCTGTAAGTAACTGTAAGGGAGGAAGATTCCAGTCAGCAAAGGGCTCTTTAAGTATCAGAAAAAACCCTGAAGTAAGATTTAGTGCTTTCAAGATGAGGCTAGAGAAATTCGAACTTGAAACTGCAAATTTTAGTGGTAAGTTAAGTTATTAATCACTGGAGCAATTTTCCGAGCATGTAATGGTACTCTAGAAGTCTTCAAATCATTCTCCACTAAAAGAAGGACACTCTTCACAGAAGTTACTTGGTGAAATCATATGGCCTGAGTTGTTCGGGAGATCAAAACAGGCACAATGCTGGTCTTTTCTAGGTTTTAAAATCCAGACTATGCAATGTAATTACAACTGCAAACATATATTTCAAGTCAGCAAACTCTATTTGTATGGGGTTCCCTTGAAAGTTCACATTCTGTCTTCATCCATGTATGATTTTTGCCAAATTAACAATTTGATCTCATCCGACAGCTCTACATCAGGAAAAACTTTCTGGAAAGTTCAAACAAAAGCATTCCTGGTGTTTCAGAGAAGAATGAGACAAAATATGTATTATTGCATTAAAATGGTCTGACAATCTTTCAGAGACACTGATGATTTTTATGCAATGATCTTGGCAGAAAAATGACATTTTAATCAAGAATGTAGTTTTTCCTGCTACAGAAATCAACTAACTGGAGATTAAAATACAGGATTTTGAAAAATCTCAGCCTGCAACTATTTATTAATGTTGAGAATTTATTCAGCAAAGTCTCTAAAGACTTGTCTGTCACTGAGCAAGGTCAAGTGCCTCAGAGCTGTCCATGCTAACTACCTGGCTATATACTTTCTGCACACTGAAGGTGCGTACCCCGTTTCTTCACAACTCCCAAAGCTAACGCACGTCTGTATGTATTATAGTCACCATGAGACTTGAGTACCCTCCTGTCCAGAACTGCAGGAGTGATGTTAAGTTTTCTCTAAAATGTGTAGTAGCTCAGAATTAGAGCCAAGCTGTTACAGCTGTATACCTTACAGGTCTGGTTTGCATTTGGACAGTCCAAAGTACAGCCAAAATTTATGTAAACATGCCCTGAAATGTTCTGTAAGGTGACAGAATTTTGTGGGTTGTGCTGTGCATCATGTATTTTAGGAAATATGTATATAGAGAGCGATATGTATATTATTAGATTAGTTGCTGATTTCAACTCATTTATTTGTTCCAGATTGGATCAAAGTTACTTGGGTAATACCTTAATGCCGACCACACAGACTTGATTTCTACCTGGCTTTCAGTTTTTTCATTAACAGAATTTTATAAAGTAATTATTTGCTAATTCCTTCTCTTGGTTAACGTCCCTTTATAGACATTCAAACTAAATTTTGAACTTTGATTATATGGGAATGTTTCACAGCTGAAAGGTTATGGAAATAAATCCTTGCCTATTCCCTGTGGATTTTAGAATTTCCATAAAAATATTAAAAGGAGTGTCAGTTTGTGTGAATTTAGTAAGCTTTTCTATCCACAGACTGCCAAACAGGCTATGAACCACAGCGTAAGTAGACATGCAACTTGAGTGGGATGTGAGTGGGGAACCCTTGCCTGAAGGAAGGAAGGAAGCGAGGTGGGGGCATCTTTCATAGATGTCTTGAGCACTCTTTCAACAAGACAAAGCACTGTGCAATTTTAAAAATTGCTTATGAAAACATGGAGGTGTCAGGAAGAAGATGGTATTTGTAGCAAGCTCCTTTTCACTTCCACACAGAGAAGGCGACTTGGACACAGCTGGGTGCAAAGCCAAGTCTCGATTCCTTTGAGGGTTGGTTTTGCCTGGCAGTCGTGCTATGGCAGAGCCCCACTACTGCTCTTCAGTAACCTGTAGCAGTTAGTCATTTTGTGGAAGCAACCTTCCATCAGCAATGAACATAAAAAACCTGACAGTTTGCGGGTCATCGCTCCCCTTCTCTGCTGATGGTGTATAGTAAGGGGAAATGTGGAGAGGAGATGATATTCTGGAGAACCATCATTAGCACTGGTCAGTGTAGCCATGTGGTGCCAGTGTCCTATCCAAAAAAGTCTTTCCAGGATCCTGTGAGTAAGCTCTCTGCCCACATGCCGTACTCCTTTGCATCCCAGACAAAGGAAGCTAAAGCATGCACTCAGAGTTAGGCTCTTCCCTTTGCCAGGGTCTTTCAGATGCCTTCAGGTTGTGGGGTGCAGTTCATGGTGATGTGACACTAGAGAAGGACCCCTTCATCAGGTCTGCATGACTGTTCAAGCCCAGTGAGTTAAGAAAGAGTACCCTACTCCCTCTCTTCCTTCTTCCCTTGAGGCTTTATTCAAAGCTTCTCTTGAAGACTGAGAGGGTTGTTCAGGACCTTGTCCTTGTCACTGTACTGGCTCTAGCTGGGATGGAGTTAACTTTCATCATAGCAGCCCACAGGGTTCTGTGCTCTGTATTTGTGGCTAAAACAGTGTTGATAACATCAATGTTTTGAATATTGGTGAACAGTGCTCGCACAATGGCAAGGCGTTCTCCTCCATCTCCCCACCCAAAGTGAGTAGTATGGTCAAGAAGTTCAGAGGGGACACAGCTGGGACAGCTGACCCAAATTGACTGAAGGGATAGCGCATACCATATGGTGTCATGCTCAGCAATAAAAGATCAGAGAAAGGAGGAGGAAGGGTGATGTTCATGCTTGTGGCATTCGCCTTCCCAAGCAACTATTACTTGTGCTGAGGCCTTGCTTCCCAGGAAGTGGCTGGACATCTGCCTCCCAATGGGAAGCAGTGAATGAATTCCTCTTTTTGCTTGTGTATGCAGCTTTTCCTTCAGTTGTTAAACTGCATTCTCTCGATCCATGAGTCTTCTCTCCTTCCTTCTGTTTTCTTTCTACCTCATGGGAGTGAGTGAGTGAGAGGCTGGGTGGGTGTTTGGCTGCTGGCCGGGGTCAAACCACCACAGCAGCCGAAGAGCCAATGCGGCTCAGCACACTGGAAGCGTGGGCGCTGAGCCGCGTGGTCTGTACCCCAAACTTTCGCATAAGCAACTTCCAGCTTTTCCGTATGATGTTGTATTGCTGAGAGGGTTTTTTTGGCAGAACCAGAACTCTGTGCCTTCTTTTCCAGTTGTGCCTAGGAGATGCTGCTTGCTGGGGAGCCGTAGAGTAAAGACTATGCACGTATGGAGACCGGTCCCTGCTCTGCTCATGTCCCAGGTGGCCCCTACAGCCCTGTGCTGTTGTTTTCCATAAAGAGGCAGAGAAGTTGGGCAATACGAAAGCCACTTTACAGCCTACTACACGTGTGGATATCTACCAAGTCAGCCAACTGGTTCACTACAGGTAATAGCTCAGGACTGATCTAATATAATATGGACTATGAGGGGGAATGAGGCTCTGAAGCCAAACTGGGAGCAAATCACCGTGATTTAGTGATACATGCATTGTGATAGTATCTTCTGTTTGGAATATCTGCTTCTGTAAATTACCCCAAAATTTTACATTATGGTATCTCTACTTAAAAGTATCATTACTGTATCAAGTTTTAGTGCCAACAGAAAGAAAAAGCTTTATGTTTGTTGTTCTCTAGGCAGCACTTCAGGTTGAAAAATGGTATAAAAATTGTGGTGAGGTTTTTGGGCCAACAAAGGTTACAGAAATAACAAAAAAAGAAACCCTCCCAATCTGAATTTAGCAAAACTCTTTGATCGACTACAGTCATCAATATATAAATTTTAATTTAGGGGTTTGAAGCCCTTATTGAGAAATTGGTGACTATATGAAGTGATGATTGACTAGAACTTCTAATTCAGCTCCTGATTTTCAAATTTATAGGAAAATGTAGAATTGTCACAAATGAAGAGTTAAGTCCCATTACTATTATTTGTGGGTGAGAGAATAATTCTTTCAATAACTATATAGGAAAGTAGTGCAAGGAGAACTGAATGTTGAAACAGTCAGTACAAACTGTTCCTGTTACAGTGGCTAGTAGGGTAGTAGGTGAAACAAGCTGCTCCAGGGATGTGTTAAAAGCAGTCTCAAGGGCACCTCTAGGCAAGCACTTTTCCTTTAGGTTCTTCGTAAGTGCACTAAACTATTTGTTCTCTGAAATCTTGTGCTGTTGTTAGTATTTGGGTGGCTCTAACAGTCACATGAGCAGGAAGGAGTCCGTACACCTGCATCTTCTACAAGGGATCTGTTCCTTTTCAACATACCGGGTCAGCTGCATAATAATGTTACTGTATTAACAACTCATTTTCAGATATCAAACTGATACATAACAGATCCTTAGAAGCCAGTTAGAGACTGTTTTTAAGATACAATATTTGTCTTATTGTGATGCCATAACTAATGCTTTACGAGAACATATCTTTTCTCTAGGGTGAAGACCTTGGTAGAAATAAAGCATCTGGTGTATTGTTCACACATCCCCCGCCCGCCTTGTTATTTTGGACAATATTTATGTCATTTTTAGAGATGTTGTTTTCCAAAATGGAAATTTAAGCAAAAAAACCCGTTGAAGAATCAGATTAGGAAAAAGAACTCTATCTATTGGATAGTTTAGGCATTGGAACAGGCTGCCCAGGGAAGTGGTTGAGTCATGATCCCTGGAGGTATTCAAAAAGCATGTAGACAAGGCACTTCAGGACATGGTGTGGTAGGTTGACGCTGGCTGGGCACCAGGTGCCCACCAAAGCTGCTGTATTACTAGCCCTCCTCAGCTAGAATGGGGAGAGAAAATGTAACAAAAGGCTCGTGGGTCAAGATAAGGACAGTTTAATAAAGTGAAAGCAAAGGACGCACGCGCAAAAGCAAAGGAAAACCAATGATGTTATTCTCTACTTCCCATCGGCAGGCGACGTCTGGCCACTTCCTGGGAAGCAGGGCTTCAGTACGCGTAGTGATTGCTCCAGAAGATGAAAATGCCCCCTGACTCCATCTTCCTTTACTTAGCTTTTATAGCTGAGCTGACATCATATCTTATGGAATATCTGTTTGGTTAGCTTGGGTCAGCTGTCCTGGCTATGTCCCCTCCCAGGATCTTGCCCAGCCCCAGCCTGCCGTTGAGGGGAGCGAAAATGTTGGAGAGCCAACCTTGATGCTATGCCAGCACTGCTCAGCAGTAGCCAAAACACTGGTGTGTTATCAACACCTTTCTAGCTACCAATGCAGAGCACAGCACTACAAGGGCTGCTATGGGGAGAATTAACTCCATCTCAGCCAGACTCAATACTCATAGTTTAGTGAGCATGGTTGATGATTGGATTCGATGATCTTAAAGGTCTTTTCCAACCTAAATGATTATATGATATATATATATATATGTAATCTTATATGTGAATGCAAGAAAGCAGTCTAACTGTTGGAGAAGTTGTAGCCAAGTCAAACCATGCAAACGTGACATCCTTATATACATATATTTTTTTTAAAAAAATCCTTACCTTTCTTCTTGAAATGCCAAGGCAGATAATTATTTGGGTGCACCATCTGAAGCGAGCTTCAAGTTGAGGAACTGAACCAAAATTTACCTGCGATTCCTGCCCTGCAGCTTTAGCAGCTTGCATGCGAGAGGACGTAGTGGCTCTCCTGTGATCCCAGTATTGCTTCTGCTGGTGACCAGGAACCGTGCATGCCTGGAGAGAAATCACCCGAGTTGAATGCGGAGGGAGTGACACTACCAGACTGATGTCGCCAGAGCAAATTTTCAAGGAGGCATCAGGACGAGATGGGGAACAATGGTCTGATCAGGGACACTGAAACTGGAAAAAACCCAAAGGGTATGGGAGAATGGGAATAAAATGAAAATAAGCTAGGAAGAGATGAGAGTTGAGCCTGGAATAAGCATTAAGAGGTCATGGGCCACAGTGTACTAACACCAAAGGAAAAAGATGCAGAAAGGTGAAAGACTGAACAAGACTTAAGGTCTCTGACCAGTATAACTCCACTCTGCCAAATTAGGTGTAAAATTCACTGGCAGAGCCTGTCTCTTCAGTGGTTAAGTCAAAAAAGAGGACAATTGTTTTTCTTGCCAGTCACTGTTTTGGGACAGTTAAAAAGGACCTCTGAAAAAAAAATCTAAAATTCCAAATCTCTTGTCACACAACTTACTAATGAGGCATTGCAGTTCAGACACTAGAAAAGAAATTTCACAGTGAAGCTGGTTAAGCAGTGGAACAGCTTGCCAAAAGAGTTGGTGAAATTTCCGTCATTAGAGTCAAAGACTTGTCTGGACATGGCCTTGAGCAACCTGTTTTAGCTTCAGCATTGCACTTGCTTGGAGCAGCAGGCTGGATGGAAGACCAGCAGAATTCTCTTCCAATCTCTATCTTTCTGTGAATCTAATATGGATTTTCTGGGGGACGTTCCAGTTTCTACTGGAAGAGAAGAAAATCTAAAACTTGCACATACAACAATCAAGCAGATAAAAGTTTATCTTAATTCCGGCGTTTCTTATCTCCACAACCTTGATCTGATAGCTTCCTGTAAGAATTCTTTTAGACCCTTTTCAGGCATAGCCCTATGCTTCAGCCACGTGATGTGTGCCTCATTTAGGTGATGGGCTGTGCAGCAGGGAAGGCAGCACGGTCCAGACCATGTTCTGATTCATTGCAACTACTGAAGACAGCGAACAAAGCTTTGTAGGAAGAAAAATTTCATTCAGGCAAATCAGTGTAGGCCTGGAGAACTAGAGGTTACCCCTGTTTGTGTCACTGAGCTCATCAGACTGCCCATTCCGGGTAAATTTTTGAGAAATGTTTTCCTGGTTTTACGTAAGTACAACTTCCCATCCAGAATCTATTTTGTGGAAGTGCTGGGCACAGGACAACAAGGCAAATGCATGAAAGAGAATTTATACAAGCAGTGATTAAGTGAATTTAGGATCTTTCCACACAGAAAAGAAATAAGTGAGGGAGGCAATATGACAAGGTCTGTAAAGTCATGACTGCCCTGGAAAAGGTGAGCAGGGAATAATTCACTATTTCTTACAAGAACTACTAGAAACATCAAAAGAAATTACTAAGCTGCAGATCAGAAGCAAATAAAAGACTTCTTCCACACAAAGTGTAATTAAACTACAGAATGCCTTGCCTCAGAAAGCCATACATGCCAAAAACGTAAAGCATTCATGAAAGTGATTAGACAAATCCACAGAAGATCATCCATCAAAGGTTATTATAATGAAAAAAGCAGATATAACCTTTGGCTCGGGAAGTCCCTCAAAGAAGTGACTTAGCATGAGGACATCCATTTTGCCTGTTGACATAAGCACACCCATGCTAAGTTTTCTCATCCATTCACAAGTGACTGCGTAAACAGCCTGGGCAGATAACAAATGGCATGTGCCTAACAAATAGCAGCGTTAGCCCCTTTGACCAGATGCAAAGATAGATACTGTGATTTAAGTGCCCCTTTGCTTTACACAAAGGATGTGACATGTTGCAAAGCACTTATTGTATTGCCATGAATGCAGTCATACTGAAACCCAAGCCTCAGGATCCGGGAATAGAGCCAGCGATAACGTAAAAAAAATGCATGAGGAAATGACTTATCCAAATAGAAGTACCAGGTTTGGGGGACTGGATTTACCACCAAATCCAAAGAGTTTCCTACTCTTTCTTTTACAGGAGCTATAATTTGGGTTTTGGCTTTTTTATTTATAATGCCTTAACTGAAGGATAATTAACTGTGTGTTTTGTTTTCCCATAACAAGTGGTCTTCCTAGTATTTGACAGAACAGTATCGCTCTTTAATAGCCATGTTCTTATTCTCTTTCCCCAAACTTTCAGTTCTGGCTGCTGATGTATGTGAAACATATTTTTGTCTTCACACTTGGAACAGCAACTGTCAGTTTTACTGAGGGTTTTCCATTACTGCTTTAGTCAGAGCTTTACTAGCATTGCAAAGAAGCAATTAAACCGTCCCCCCCTAATTTTTCCTCTTTTCGGGGGGGGGGAGGAGTGGGTGGGGAGTATTCTTTTGACTGAGCAACCACAGTTTTCTACATATGCAAGAACCTTTGCAGCGTCAATATACTAAAGTCTAAAATTCCCATACTTGGCAAAACTGACTTGGTATTTTGATAGAGCATTCAGTGCTCTTGGTGCTACTTCGAGCCATCGCATTGCACTGTCTCCCCAGGTCAGCAGCAACGTTCCTCTGGAAGTTCCTCAAGGACAGCTGGGCCACAGGGATTGATGAAAACAGAATGGCGGGGACGTAACAGCTGCAGAAAGGCTCTGGAGAGGGTCCACGTCTCTCCTCTGAGGTACAAGGACTGTTTTTAAAAGGAGGTGGGACTGTGGATAGATGCCCAACCTCCCTCTTATTAAAAAGTAATGTGAATTGAGCACCTACCAGAGAAACAGAAATGAATCGCAGGAGATGCCTTTTTGCATTTTTAGTCCCGTATCTTCGTGTGACTCTGGCCCTAGATGCCAAAAGGCTCTTCTCTGACACCGACAGCTAAAAAGCTCACTGGGGTAACCCATTAGAGAGACCCCCCCCCACACCCCATGGCTGGTTCAGGTCTATAGCAGACGAAGCACAGCAATCAGCGCATTAAGGACATCCCATCGTGCTGCTGCCCGCAGCGCTGCTCCTCCTGTCGTACATCATACATTGCTCCCTGGCAATCTCCTCCAAGGGCCAGTGCCTCCAGGGAATCTGTTGGATGGTCCCACCTCACTCATTATTCGGGGCCACTGTCCGGCAGATAGTCCTGTCTAAAGCTATGTAGGAAACAATTTTTCTTCTCTCCACTGGAGCAAAGATGACGTATTCTGAAGAATTTCAGGCAGTTCTTGCACAAGCAGCATTCGGAATAGCCAAAACCTGATGATATTGGGGTTCTAATGGAGGGCAGGCAATACCATTGTAGAATCAAGAATGGTGCCTCATTCTGGCATGGATGTGAATCCAGGCACTAGTCTACAGGCTATTCTCTGAAGAGTGTTTCTCATGCTAGCTCTGGATATATTGCATTTTGTATACTTAATTAAGCTGCAATCAGGACAGACAGTAAACAAGAGAATGATGCTAACACACAGGAATGAGAGACAAACAAGGTCCTTTGTGCTATGTTAAATACAATTGAAGACAGATACTCTTCTTGGTAGGCTGCAGTCTAGGCAGTAAACTGTTGGTTGTACCACATGTTCTACGATTCTGTGAATTCACTGGATCTAAAAGAGAATGAAATGTGATTCTCTAGTCTGTGAGCAGAGGCTCTCACCTCTGAAGAAAATGACTCGATTCCCGTTTCTTATTCAATGAATACTTAATGTAAAATACTTAAACTTTTATCAGAGCAGCTATTTGAATCCAGGCGAGCAATCTGACCAAGTAGAGTAATTGCTGTTCTCTGTAGACTGACAGTAAATTTATAAAACCATCTTTTGATGTGATCAGAACTCCTCCCATAACACTGCTGTTCTCCTCTTAACATGGCAGGTGTGCAAATGTAATTCTTCCTCTAGGATGGCTGAGGAACAGGAAAGCTGAAAATCCTGATTTCAGTGCCCTGCTGAAGAGTTAGTTCCCTGCACTTCAGGAGGTGATTCTGAGAGAGCCACCTCTTAGGTTACACTGGTTCCTGGCGCCTACTGGGTGGCTTGGGAGAAAATCTCCTCAGGAAGGGCACTGATTCCAGCTTAGGCTTCCCCCTACCTGAATGAGTCCTTTGGACTGAAACGATGAGTAAATCTGATGGTCAAAATATTGTGGGACGTTAGGATGAAGCTAATAAAGAAGTTCAGGTATCTCAGCAGTTCAGCCTATTGTCCTGTAGGTAACAGGGTTTCCTGAAGAGTTTGTCAGAACTGGGCTTAACTGCTGCTGTCACACATTTCCAGAAACTAATTCCCCATTAACCAGAGAAAAAAGGCAATCAAAAGGGCTGTTAGAGAAGAATAAAAAAATAACCACAGCCTCAGGCACAGAGAAACTGCGTGGCTCTGAGAAATAACTCTGTCCCTGGAGCTCCAGAGCTGTCAGAAAATAAACTAAATTAGAACTTCTGTAGTGCGAGAAAACAAAACTATGTGCCATTTTGAGAGATTTTTTGTTAAATTACTAAGCTGCCTTCCATCATTATTTTCTCTATCTAAACCAACAAAAACAGTGTGTGGAGCCCCAAATATTGGCCAAGTACTTAGGTTTAGTAAAGTTAGTATTATGGACCAAATGTTTCACTTGATGCAATTGTAACACCTGATGGCAGGAAGTTCACAGATCAATATAATGTTATTGTGTTTCGAAGCCACAAGCCAAAAAAATTCTCTAAGAAACATTTTACTTTGGGATAATATATTGAGATACCGTCTTCCTCTGCAGAAATAAATAAACAGAGACAGACATATTTTGTTTTACTGGGAATAGCTACTTATAGCTCATTTTGTAATTCCATGGAACATTGTCCGAGGAGTGATTTATATGCAAAAATGAAGTGTGCAAACACAATCTAAAATACAGGAGCTTTCGAGATAACTTAGCCCTCACCCCTTCCCTTTTGCTTGATGATTAAAAATAAAGCAGAAGTTAATAGACATGAATCTACAGTCTGCTCTGTCATGTCTGCTTAAAACAGCCTCTTCCTAAAGAGATCTAGGACCTGACCCAAAATCTACTGAAATCAACATCACTGTTTGAAATTTTAAAGGCAGCAACCCACAATCATAACAGAGCAGGTAAAACTGCCAAATGTGTTAAATTAAGTACCTTGTTTTATGGCAAACTATTTGGTTAGAGAAACTGAGGATGGGCTGACCTTTTTTAAAGATTCTGTAGTCACTGTTGCTGACCTCTCAGACTAACTGTGCACTTTGTTGAAAAGTAAGGTCTTGTCTATTTGTATGGACCTTCGCTCAGGCATCCTGAAAACTAACCAGTATATTTAAAGGAATCAACCCCTGCTGAAACAAAGAAACCTCTTGTGGCGTTCTTGTTGGGATAATAGCTGCCAAAGATCTACACATATCAATGGATATCTATTCCCAGCAGATACAAATATATCACATTAGTATGCCATGCTTATTTAATGGAAGTTGTAGAGAAACTGTACACTGTAGTGACCATGCCAACACTTCCTTAAGGGCTTCTGACTGTTCTCCAAAAATGAATTAATTAACATTGAAGAATAAAGACTTCAAAGTGAGACTTTTTTTACTCAATGCCAAATTGATATTTTAGGTTTTCTCTCCTCTAATCAGGAGGATTCTGGTTTTATTTCCCTTCACCTCTAGCTGCTCAGCATTCACTCTCAGATTCTGCCAATTCTGCAATAAAAAAGCATTTACAGATGCAGCTTGTATGAAACACAGTGACAAAAAAAGTAAGTTTCACCATAAAACACAACAGAAAGATTCACTGCTATCTTAGAAAAATGTTTGTTGTAATAGAGGGTGACAACAGCAATTGTTTCAGTGCTTGTGTCCTAGCTATCAGGAGTGCCCATGACTTGCCTCACCTACGTAAGAGAAACTCAGTTCAGAGGTAGAAAGTCAGACAGGCTTATTATAACCAGTAAGACAATGTGATAGCACAGAACCACATCCCCTTTGGCCAATAAAAAAGGGTGTGGGTTTGGCTGTAGGAAAACCTCTGTATGAGTATCAAATCACGGAGTAACTACTGGGGTGTAAGCAAATGTGTACAGTTGCTTTTCTTCCAAACTGTCTTGTCTTCTCACCTTGTTCTCTGCTTGAAACATGGATGTTTTCTTAACCCACCACATCTAGTTTTGAGAGGATAAGCAGTATGGTGTCCAGTGAAAGTGCTTGTGGCCAAAATCCTACAGTGAATACATAGAATCATAGAGGGGTGCAGGACTGAAGGGAACGCCAGACATCTCTAGTCCAGCCCCTGCTCCAGGCAGAACTGACTTCAAAGCTAGATCAAGCCTCCCAGGAGTTTATCCAGGCATGTTTTGAAAAGCTCCAAGGAGGGAGATTCCCCATCCTCTCTGGACTACCTGTGCCAGTGCTCAGACTCTCTTGTGGGGGGTCTTTTTTTTCCTTCTGTCTCCTTGGAATTTCCCTTTTTCAGTCTGAGTATTGTCTCCGCTCCTTTGTTTGTGCACCTCTGAGAAGAGTCTGACTCCGTTTTCTCTACAACACCCCTTTGGGCAGAAGAACACAGCAATCGGATTCCCCCAAGCCTTCTCTTTAAGCTAAAGAAACAAATTCCAGCTTCTCGCTGTACGTCACACGCTCCAGCCTCTCAACCATCTCAGTGGCCCCCTGCTAAACTCACTACAGTTGTGCTGTAAAGTCTGTAGCAGCCATCGTCTTTTGATCTATTCCTGCTTCTTCCACTACCCAGCTGTGTAATTCTGAGAAGACCAAACCACAATAATTGTTCTTTTTCTCTTCCCACTTTGTTTACTGTGTCCCTTTGGGATGTGAATGCTTAGAAGTAGGAATTGCTTCTACCACTTGTATGTGCAGTTCCAAATATATCAGGATTCTGATCTCTCTTGGCTTCTGGGCATTGCTGCAATAGAAAGAGCAATAATACTTAGCCACACTAAGCACACAGGGAGAAAATAATGGAACAGGACAAAAAGAGAAAGACTTAACCATAAAAAAAAAAAAAAAGCTAAAGTATGAAATGAGGAATGATGATTTTTTACTGTGCCCAGATTATTTCTTTCACAGAGGAAAAGTAGAAGCTAGTAGAAGCTGGAATAACCGCCGTATTTTTTTCCCCCATTTTTGCTTCATTGCCATCCTTGTATCTTCGACAGTCACTGGACAAAGGTACAGATCTTGGGAATCTCATCTCCCCTTTCCTTTACACAGGAGTGCTCTCTGCAGGATGGGCTTCACCAGGGCCTTTCTTTGCGTTTATGCCAATAGATCTTCACTGAAATGTTGGAGTTGTGTTGTCACAAGTATAATGGGTGAAGACAGAATCAGGCTGTAGGTGTGATGTGTCTTTCAGAGGGTTCCTGGGATGCGAGATTTTTTATGTATCTTCAGTGCCACTGGGTTTTTCATAGGCATCTCCAGGCAGGTGTCATTGTGAAAAATAGGGTCTCTCCTATTTTAGTTGCCTCACTGAATGCAGAATAAAGCCAATGATTCTTAAGTCCAGGCAGGATATCTGCGTAGTTATTAGCGTTCTTATTACACAAGTGATAGTGATACTCTCCTTCATGTAAACAGGTGGCCAACTGAAAAATATATCATGCCATTAAGTGAAGAATAATATTCTTCACCGTATTGTTCAAGGGTAAACAAATTTTATCACTTCTTAATAAAACTTGACCTACCTCACTAGTCATTTAGAGTTTTATATAAGCACAGTTTTTTTCCCCTTTTTGAGCAGACAAGGCAGAAATTGTGTACCTGAAGAATTCAAAGTACAGTGGATCAGAAAATTGTTAGGTGTTACTAAAAATTTTTTTTTTTCCAAAACTTTCTTTTGTTCCAAAGTGTTAATGGAAGTTTTCCCATTTCCAGTTTCTAAATGAAGTTTTGAAAGCATATTTTGTTGTTTATTTCCCAGTTTTGGAGGATTAAAAATAAAACATGTTGTCAAAAAATCATCTGTGAAAGGGTACATGAATAGGCCAACATTACTGTGGTTATAAAAAGTTTTGTTCACTCTCATTGTTTCCTCTGTTTCATAGACAAAGGGGTCAGACAGTGTCAATGACTAAGGTCACAGAAGTAATTAAACACTCATCCTCCAGGTTACAGTTCAAAGTATTAAGCCTGAGTTCTTGCCTCCTTTCATAGAGCTGACATATACTTAAACCAGTAGATTAAAAGGCATGGAAAAATAATGGGATTGCCCTGGAATAAAATTGCAGATCAGATTACTAAGACCAAACAAACACAAAATCCAAACAGAAAATCTCCTGCAACTGAATTTATTTGGTGTTGAGACTCTCTTAGATGAATTCAGGAAATGTGATTCAACTTTTGTCTATTTTAAATGACACAGTTCCATGTAATAGGGCAAAAATGATCTGGGGGGTTTCTGGGTCATCTGTCTTCCCCCCAGCATTTCTTGACCTGAAAAGTACAGGATTCTTGACTTTCCTGCTTTGAAAATTCTGTTTACAGATTTTTCCTTATTGCCTGGATAAAACACTGCAGCTTTTCCCTCAAGAAACGAAAGAAAATCATACAGAAGTTTTTTTCTGGGAATTATCTAGATTGGTCTAAACAAAATCCATTAACATACAGCGCTCCCTCTTAAATTAACAATTTTTAATGCTTTTTTGTTTTGCATATTATAGAGTTGGCTCTTTCATGAAAATGAATAGTTCCATGGAAACACCGGATCAGTGCTCAGTGATGGCCAAAAACCATGGTGAATGCCAGTAAATTATTAGGAAAAGAATAGAGAATAAAAGATACTATTATGCCACTGCCATGCAGTTCTAAATCTGTTTCTTGCAAACTTCCTTCTCCTTCACTGCAAAAAGGCTATAGCAGGATTGGAAAACATATGGACAAGGTCAACAGTGAGGATAAAAGCTATGGAAAGTCTCCGTGTGAGTACAGCTAGATAAGGACTCTTCAATTTAGGATGGATATGACTGAGGTCATGGGAAAGGTATGTAAAAAGCCTATGAAACCAAAACAGCCTGGGGAGAGAGAGGATGCAGGTCACCACTTCTGTCAAAAAACCCCTAGGTGCCATCAAATAAGGCTAATAGGTAGCAGGTTCAAACAAACCAGAGGAGGTTCTTCACCCAGGTGTTAAACTGTGAAGCTCCTTGCCAGCTGTTGGTGAGAGCTAACCATCTGCAAAGCTTTGAAGGGAGAGGAGATAGTGTAAGAGAGAGAGAAATCCATGGAGTGGTAAAGTCACTTCTGCACTGGCAAGTCCCCAGGCTGTAAATCCTTGATGCTGGAAGAGTATTTGGGGCACTTATCACTACATGTTTTCTTTATTCCTGTATCCTTTCCCCAGGTGTCTGAGCTGGTGATAAGGAAGGCAGAGGCATGAGGCCATCCACGCCTGTGTGGCAATGGCCAAATAACCGCGCTTCCTGCATGAACCTCCATGACCTTCAGTCTTCCTTCATATCTGTCAAAAATGGATTTTCTCTGCCTTCTTCCAGCCGTTGCAAAGGCAAACCTTTAGCTCTGGCCAAGCTCACCAGATTTTGAATTTCCCTGAATTCTGCATTATGCACTGGTTTGTACCAGCCACTCAGACTCTCTCTGCATACTGAATTTAATGCAGCCCCAATTCATCCTCTTGCTCTAAACATTGTTTACAAGCCAAGTCAGAGCTTCTTTTCACCTGTTGCAACTCTACCACTGCTGTCTGTCTGTACTGCTCATCAGACTTAGCAGGGCCAGCGGAGCTTTAAGAGCACCTTAGCAGGCTGCTGCAGATCCTGCAGGTAGTTGGGGAGCAGGCAGAGGTGAAGGTAAAGGGGTTGGAGGATATTTATCGCAATCCTACCCATTGCGTGTGGTCTTGCCAAGCTCAAACTGGTTCTTACTGATTGGTGGTGGGGTCTCAGAAGCAGATGTGCTGGTGCTGGTGCCAATGTGTGTATTCCACATGCCAAGCATGAATGCTCTCTTAGGCCCCCGTGCACCCTGGCCAGAGCAGCAACTGCAGCTGATCCGCCTTCCCAGGCCAACACCACAGATACAAACTGGCATTCTAGATTTTTGTCATCAATATGACACGAAGGCTGAAGTCATGGTGGCAAGTCCCTCCATCTGGAGTCACCGAATCATAGATTCATAGAGTAATATTGGCTGGGAGGCACCTCTGGAAGTCGTCTTGTCAAACACGACATTCCGCATCTTCTTGAAAGAAAAGCCTCTGAGCTACAGAAGGAGTCAGTGTTATCCATCTTGGAGTCAGGCTCCAAGGTCTCATCGCTCTCCCTGCCATTTCTTGCCAGCTGATGAATGTTACTTCTAGCTTAGTGTTTTGGCTTCTGTTAATGTTTCTCAGGTGCACAATGCTGCCCATGCAGTATATGGCTAAGCTGGTAAGTAGTTCAGGTTTCAGAATTCCGTTAAATGGTACGGCACCCAAAGACTTTCTGTCATAAGAAGGAGGTCAAGGAGGGGATTACAAAATGGTAAATGCAGAGTGCACAGTACCCACGTGGAGACAGGCTCCCATCCAAGCAGAAAGGCCTATTAAATTATTTTAGCACAACAATATTTATAACTATGGAAGGAATAAAATATTTATCTAAATAACAATTCAGTAATAGGAAGCCAGAAAGAATCCTCTCTGGTTTCTTTATAAGAAAAATAGAAGAGGTATTTTATTTCAGAAATTCATTTTAAAGAGCTCAGTGGATGAAATCCTATGTGACCTAATGGTAGCCTTCATAGACTATAGATTTTCTCAGACATCATGTTATTTTCTAAAAAGAATTTTGCACCATGATGAGTGTCGTGGTTTCAGTTTCAGCCCAGCCGGTAACAAAGCACCACGCAGCCGTTCACTCACCCCCCACCCCCGCGCCTGGCCACGTTGGGATGAGGAGAAAATCCAAAGGCAGGCTTGTGGGTCGAGACAAGGACTGGGAGGGATCACTCCCCACTTACGGTCACGGGCAAAAGACAGGCTCAACTTGGGGAAGAAACAAAAGCAATTTCATTTGCTACAAATCAAATAAAAAACAAGGATATTAGGAAGGGAAACCAAACATCAGAACAACCTCCCCCCACTCCTCCTGCCTTCCCGGCTCAGCTCCATTCCCAGTTCTTTCTACCTCCTCCACCTCCTCCCCCCGGCGGCGCAGGGGAACAGGGGCTGGGGGTTAGGGTCAGCTCGCCACACCTTGTCTCTGCCGCTCCTTTCCTCAGGGGGA
>VYZV01021691.1:397208-425372 GCA_013401275.1 Pandion haliaetus | reverse complement strand
CCACCGTCACTGATGTGCTCGGCCTGGGCCAGAGGCGGGTCCGACATTTTGGGGCCAGGGAAGCTTCCAGCAGCTTCTCACAGGAGCCACCTCTGCAGCCCCCTCCCCCACTACCAAAGAAAACCCCAAACAAAACCATGCCACACAAACCCATTACGAGTTATTTCCATCTTCTTGTTTTCCATGTTACTTTTTTACCTTCTTTCTGATTGTTTATCTGGTGAAATTTAAGCTTTTAAGTATGTGTTATTTCAAATGAACCTTACCAATGACTAATTCAATGTCATTTGGCACTTTTGTACAGCATTGAACTAGACAGAATAAAAGAGTTTTAAATACAGATTGTCTAATTTCTGCCCCCATGTGACTCGTGTGAGGTGATATAATGCATGAAGGAAGGATGGGGACGGAGAGTTGGTGATACTCAGCTACAACAGATGTGCTTTGGTTCTAGTACATATGGAAAGAGCAGTCCTAACTTTCTCAGACAGTACTGAGTCCCAGTTTGGTGCACTATTTAGCACACGCTGAGGGAAAGAACGAGACTGCAATCTAAGCTAAGATAGGTTTCCACAAGTGTAATGACAAAAGGAATAGGAAAAGGGGGAGTGAGTTGACCAGTGCTGTAAACTTACATTTTCAAAAGCCATTATGACTCTCACAGCAAAAACATGCAGGATTTAATCTTACAAGAAAACAGTAATAAGCAGTCTTTGCTGGCAACTTTTGCCAGCCAGCTGGTGATCCCCATTGGGAAGAATCTGTAATGGAGCATGAGAACAGAGCAGAACAAGAGCATGTCCTGTGTGTGGTTGTAGGGGTGGGAAAGATTTGAGTTTAAAACTCTCTGGTTCATTCCAAAGGATTGAGATATAAGTCTGAAAGACTGGGTATATATAAAAAGATAAGCGACGCCATCACCAGGAGAGTTAGCATAATTTTTTTTTGAGAATGGCAAGTACCTTAGTTTTTCATACCACAGCAATGTTTGCTTATATCTTACTGACCAGAGATTTTCCCTTCAAATTTGTTTTTTCCCAGAGAAATTATCTGCATTATCAATGCATTGTTTGCTGAACTTACTTATTGCTGGTATTTTACTGTATTTTGTCTCAGCTCAGTTACCTGCAAGTCTGCAGATTCTCTGGGACATCAGACTTAGTCAGCAACCAGCTAAGTGCCACAAAGTACAGATTTCTTTCTTTATTTATTTAATATTAAAAGTATTGCAAAGAAAGCCTATCATAAAATGAAAGCCTGCATTAAACTAAAATTAATGGATGCTGATTCTTGTCCACTTGTCAGTCTGGCAGTTCTGATATATCAGTATTCTGTTGGAGAGACATCCTTCAAAGAAAACTGACTGGTAGATGCTACTCAGAATTTTTTATTTAATAATCTTCTTCAGCCAGCTCAACCCAATATATGCCACTCCTTTCAGAAGTCTCCTGCCATTTGTTCCTCTCTTATTCATTTTTAGTTCCTGTATTAAACTTCCAGGAATCCTGCAAGGGGAAAATAATCTTCAGGTTATACAAATTGGTTGTAAACTTCAACGCTAAAGAAAAACGTTAACATTTATCAGAAGATATTACGTTTGCTATATCATTGCAAACTTATCCATAGTGTTATTATTTTAAAAATATGTAAATACCTTCCCACATAGATACTAGTAAGTTTCATGAACGATCATTTATCTGTTTCTTTTACCTCGTTTTATTACTGAATGGCTTCAGGACAAACAGTCTCCTAGGATTCTCTGTTTTGATGGCACAGAAATAAGGGTATTAGTTGTCTCACAGCCTGTCTATGTTCAGGTGTGAAGGATGAAAGTGATTTGTAAAGAGGGCGGTTATCCCACAGAAAAGGCGCGTGGGATTGCTTGTAACCGAACAATTTTACATTCTTAGTTTTATATTCACTTGTCACATTTGTTGTGCCAAGAGAAGACGGTCCAACAGCTCACTTCAGCTAAGCATGTGTTTGTTCCATGTTTGTTATTTCAGATGTACTACTTTCCTTTTTGCTGTTGTTATGACATATTGTTTCTTTTCCATTTTTACACAATTCCACCACAAATAGCATAGATGGAAGTAAAACCATTAGCTTGAATGCCTGGGGATCTGTACTTGAGAAGGGTAGCAGACTCCGGCATCCTTGACCTGCTTGAGGGCAAGCGTTCAGAAGCACCTTGACAGGGTGTAGGGAGGGGCTGGCAGGAACCTTATGAGGTTCAGCAAGCCCTGTGCCGGGGAAGGAGAAACTCCTTGCGACAACACAGGCTGGTGGTGTTCTGGCTGAGGAGCAGCTTTGCTGGAATGGGAGTCTTGGTAGCAGCAAGCTGAACATGAGCCAGCAGTGTGCTCTGGCAGCCAAGCAGGCCAACTGTACCAGGAGTGGGTTAATAGGAGTATACCTATCAGACTGACGAAAATTACTGTCCCCTTCTAGTCAGCATTCATTAGACTGCATCTCAAATGCTGCACCCAGTTTTGGGCCCACTAATGCAAGAAAGACATTGACAAACCGGAACATATTCTGCAGAGGCCACCAGGACAGCCAAGGGGCTGGAGCACCTACCCTGGGAGGAGAGGCTGAGGGAACAGAGCTTGTCCAGCCTGGAGAGAAGGAGGCTTGGGTGGGACACACACCTAATAGCAGCCTTCTACAACCTGCAAGGAGATCATCAAGAAGATGGAAGCAGGCTTTCCACAGTGGTGTGCGCCAGCAGGACAAGAGACAAGGGGCATAAGCTGAAACAACGGAGATTCAGACTAGGTATAGGGAGACACTTTTCACCATGAAGACAGTCAAGCAGTGGATCAGGTTGCACAGAGAGGTTGTGCAGTCTTCATCCTCAGACATTTTCAAGGCCAGTCTGGGTAAAGCCTTTTCTGAGTAGTAGGTTAGGCTGGATGAACTCCTGAGGTCACTCCTGACCAGAATATTCCTATCATCCTATGATCAACCTAGAAACCTTCCTGAATTTGTGAAAGTGCAAAGAAGTAATTCTTTCCAATACTAGCACTGTTCTAAATATGGCTATTAACACTATGAAAATAAGTATTTCCTTTGGCTTTCCTTTCACTGTATAATTAGCTTCAGAGACTTTGTACATCTTGGTCTACATAAAATGAATTATATGCAGTACTTTCTCCACATGCATTCAGTAACAGCATGGCAAAAACCATAAAAAAGATTTTCTGTGAATTTGTTTTTACAAACTACTGTGGCTTCAGTTCTCCCAGAATGATCCATAATTTTTAATTATATTTGGCAGAGGAAGAAAATTGGTTTTGTATTTACAGGCATTCTGAGGAAATGAAATGTGTTATTCAGTTCNTTTTTTTTTTTTTTTTTTTTTTGAGAGGATTTAAACATGTATATATATATATATATCTCTAAAAAATATTCCGTACCCAGATCCTATAGGTATGGAGTACACTGGGATAAGGAGAAGGCAGTACTTTCAGTCTCGTACTAAGCATTTCTTCTTGAAATAGCAAACTTGAGTGTTCATTAATTAAATACATGTAAGAAAGAAAAAAAAAGGATAAACCTGATGGTTATGATATTCATGTATAAGACTGGACATGCAGACATCATTACTTTTTCCAGAGATGTTGTTTTATACAAGGTGGATCAGATTCATCAAAAGAAAATGGTAGCACCTTTCTTCCCCAGAATAAAACATAGGCTTTAAAAACACCCTTTGAGGAGGTTGCAGATATAGGAGCACGTCCTTCGAAGAAACCATGAAACTGGAAGATGGTTCTCCAAGTGAATGCTCTAACTCCTGACCTGACAGCAGACACCAGCTCCTCCATTTTGGATTCCTCTGGTTTTGTGCTTCACTTACAATTTTTCTTATTAGAGCCTCTCAGCCTTTTTCCTCCCATCAGCTTACACCAAAGACTGAACGCCTGCAGTTGGGCAGGAGGGTACATACAGCTGTTGAAGGAGAGATCTGGCCTAAGTTACTTGGTCTGAGAACCAAAGGACCAGCACAGGTCTCCGTAGGAGCCAGACTTGCCTCACACTCAAAGCAGTACCAGCTTTATACATGTTTGTACGTCCTTACTCTGTGTATCTGAGTGCTGAGAACAAAGCCCACTGTGCTACTTATATATGTAGGTGCGCACTGGACTCCTCCAAAGGATGTTGTTTCAGGACAATGAAGGCTTGCACTTGCTTGGATAAGAGCGTTGCAGAAGGCTCTTTGCCAAAGAATCTGGATGGACTATAAAGAGGCTTGGGTCTAGCGGGAAATAACCTTTTCTCCCTATTCCCAAGCATATGTACAGCTCTCTAGTGCTCAACTGGCAATGGTGTCCCCAGCCAGCACCCACTCTGCCTCCTGCTACCACATGGTCTCTCATAGTCATCACATCTGGGCAGAATACGGTCATGTATTCTAAGTGTTTTCCCACATTTCTGTGTAACTGTTAGTAAATAGCGTAAGGCTAACTTTGAAAGTGTTTAAGAGTAAACACTATTGCAAACTAGCACAAGGATTAACTCACGCAAGAATATCAACCCTCAGCACCTCCCAAAAACGCAAAATGAAAGTATATGAAAAAATCTTACCTTTAATTGAACACCATGCTTTATCTTGTGTTATCTTCTAACACAGTGGAACTCTGGGGCTTTTAGCACTAGCTATGCTGGGAAGAAGCCTTGAATCTTTCAAGTAAATCACAGGTGTTTCAAAAGAGACAACAACCAGCCTTAAATGTGATCTGGGCAGCCTAGTTTAGCAGTTTTCTGAGATCACAAAATTGCTTGGAATTAAGCAGTTTTGGTTCATTTGCACAGTTCAGACTTTGCTATATTTCACACATAGCTGCGTGCTTTATCTTCCAGTCATCCATCAGCTACACAGCTATGTCGATAAATAAACATATATACATGCACGTATCTTTTCTACATCATGTGACAGAAGGTGAATGTGTCCCAGTTATTTGCAAACATTATCTGCACCCTGCCCTTTTAATTTATGTCTTGGAGTCACTTTTAACCATTATTTCTAAGGTCCAACGCAATCCCCACTTAGAAAAAGAAAATCAAAATGTTCAAATAAATGCAAGCTAATTTCTAAAGCATGAGAGGAAACTAACTTCAAACACATGAGGTTGGAAAAAAATGCCCAAATTTCTAAGGCAGAACTTCAATTTGCCAATATGTTTTTGTTCAACTTTACTCTCAAACAGAAATGTACTCCAGCAAAATCTCATATTTGAACGCCTTCTATTAAAATGCAAGGTTTTTTATGGTACATTTCCTCAACTGTGATGCTCCATGAGAATGATAGAAAGTCTGGACAAGATGATCAGGCAATGACACATTTGTTAGTGGCTGCAACTTGCAGGAATGAGTGCTATCAGGTTCTTACACTAGTTAGAAATGTAAGTGCCTGGTGGCTTGGCCCCTGCCAGCAGCTAAGCCCCCACCCAGCCGCTTGCTCACACCCCACCAGTGGGGTGGGGGAGAAAATCATAAGGGTAAAAGCAAGAAAAACTTGTGGGTTTAGATAAAGGCAGTTTAATAACTGAAGGAAAAAGAAGAGAACAAGCGCTGCAAAGGCACTGACTCACCACCTCTCACCAGCACGTCGATGCCCAGCCACTCTCTGATCAATGGCTACTTGGGAAGACCTTGCCCCCCCCCCAGCTATATTGCTGAGCACAACATTATATGGCCTGGAATATCGTTTTGGTCAGCTGGGGTCAGCTGTCCTGGCTGTCCCCCCTCCCAAGCTCTTGCCTAACCCCAGCACCCCAGCCTACTCGCAGTGGGAGAAACGGAGAAAGTCGTGATGCTGTGCAAGCACTGCTCTAAACCATCAGTGTGTTACCAGCACTGTTCTGGACACAAATCCCAAACACTGCACCATATGGGCTGCTAGGAAGAAAATTAACTCCATCTCTGCCAGACCCAGTACAGTGTGAACAGAGCAGAACCCTATTAAATTCTTGGTATCCTATAGTATCAGATGCTGATAATTATCAGGCAACAGATAAGTACTTACAGTGATTTGGGCTAGATCCTTCAAACACATGGGACATACCCCATCAGTTCTGAAGAGGCCAACTGTTGTGGTTTAACCCCAGCCGGCAACTAAGCACCACGCAGCCGCTCACTCACTTCTGCCCCCACACCCAGTGGGATGGGGAGAAAATCGGGAAAAGAACTAAAACTCGTGGGTTGAGATAAGAACGGTTTAATAGAACAGAAAAGAAGAAACTAATAATAATAATGATAACACTAAAGAAATTACAACAGTAATAACAAAAGGGTTGGAATATACAAGTAATGCACAACGCAATTGCTCACCACCCGCTGACCGACGCACCCGGAAGACTCCGAGCGGCGATGCGCCCGCTCCAGTTCCTAAAACGTCCCATGATATGGAATACTCCGTTGGCCACTTTGGATCAGCTGCCCTGACTGTGTCCCCTCCCAGCTTCTTGTGCCCCTGCAGCTCTCTTGCTGGCTGGGCATCAGAGGCCGAAAAGCCTTGACTTTAGACTGAACATGACTTAGCAACAACTGAAAACATCAGTGTGTGATCAACATTCTTCTCATACCTAGCTCAAAAACATAGCACTGTACCAGCTACTAGGAAGACAATTAACTCTGTCCCAGCTGAAACCAGGACACCAACATATGTGGCCAGCTATTTTAATGAAAAATATTCCAGGTTGTTCCAGAACAAGAGTTGATTTCTGTGAAGAAACTGTCCTGACAGAAATATCCTCAGTCATGCTGAAACAAAGCAAAGTGTTTATGAAATGAAAAAAAAGTAAATACATAGACATTTTCAGAAGCTCTATGTAAAATGTTTGCCGTAATACATAAAAGAAAGTGAGACAATTAGTACCATACATGATCTATACTTAACTCAGTTTCACAGAACGACTCTTAAAGCAGAAACGTACTATGGATTTCATGTAAATAAAAATCAGCCCTCAGTACGTGAGCAATAACTGTGAATGCTCACTGGAGAATTACTTGTAGTGCAGCAAGATAACATTCAAAAATGAAAACTACCTCATGGAGTATTAATAACCTGATATCAAATTGCAAGAAGAAGCACGATAAGAGCCAAGTAATTATTTGTTCTTTGATGAACTAGATAATTCTAAGCTCTATATCTTTTTTTGTGATTTTTCTGTCCTTCCTTCTGTGATGATGATGGCAGAAGTGTAGTGCCTGTATCCCTCCTATAGCTGACACCCCCTACATTCACAAACAATAGAATTCTAGGACAGGTATTATTTAACATTCTTCCCTTGTTCAGCAAAACACTTCAAAATCCTGCATGTGAAGTGACGTGACACAAAAAAAAACAACATCAAAAGCAAACCCATTAGCAAAAGCAATCAGCCATTACTTGATAATCACTAAGAAGCACTGTGCAATTCTCAAGTGGCCATAGTGCACGCTCCCTTGCTGTAGATGATGAAAGGCAATCATAATTTCCCTGAACAAAGCAGCTGGTTATATAGCAGTACCTGCCTAGAACTCTCCAAAACAAGGAAATATATGTTCCCTCTTTCGTATATATGTATTTTTAGTAAAGTGTTGAAGCTTCAAATAAACCAAAAGCCCAGTTGACTGAATTCCTACCTCAAAACCCAATCTTCTTTTATCATTTTGCTAAGCGAGCACAGAAGTCTATTTTGAATAGAGCTTTCCAGACTTGCAGACAAATCCAGTTCTTAAATAAGCACATATGAAGTGCTGTTAATGCAATGGGATTGTGGTCCTGTATCACATAAGGTTGAATGTACAGTCTAGAACTTGGCTCTCATTGCAGAAGTTGCACATTACTTACACAGCTTTTATCACAGATTTCAAGGATTAAAGAAATCTAATGTGGTTGCAATTAGCATAATTCAGAGTTTAAATTGAATGCTTGCCCTCAGTTCCTGATTTCAACACTCAGGTGTAACGTCCAAACATGAAGTTCCTCATTGTGTCAGTTTTGCTACTGACAGTCACAAAAAATGGCTGAGGCAGTCCTCTCTTCCTAAAACCAGTCTACCACTCAGGCAGGCAGGCAAGCAGAATGACAAAAAAACCCACATCAGCTCTTCCATGATGATGCATTCTTTGTTCAGGAATGATTTATCTGCCAAGAGGTGAAAGGAGACAGGTTATTCGTTACACAGAAGCACAGAACAACTTACTTGGTTTTGCTATGTGTGAATCGACAACTACACTAATAATACTGGGCTTTTATCAATAAAAATTCTCATTGTAATTTATGTGATGCCCATGTGCAAATACTATTCCACAGACACGTCAAATGGTTTGGTCCATGCTTACTGTCCTCTAAGCATCCCTTGTCCAGAACTGCAGCTGTCAGCTCCATCGTTCCTAGATGGAGAATAGCTTGAAGTCAGCCACTGACCTTGCAAGGCCATTCAGCTCAAACTACACTGACATTAAAAGAATAGGAAGAGGTTGAAATTATTTAAGACAACTGCAGTAGACCAAGAAGTCATGAGTATTTACATATGACACACCTGAAGAAATGAAAGAAAAAAAAAACCACATTTAATTTTCTTATGCAAAAAGGTTCCTGTCCTACCTCCTGTACTCACTGAAAAAATTGTAGCTGTTTTCTTAAGATGAAGTAACCTTCTTACATTTTAGCCTGCATCAGAAGGAATACCTTAGCTGTGGAGCACCTTAGCTTTATAAGCTGTCTCTCTCCAGTACTCCTGAAGAGTTTTTTCAGTCTTTTTCTTAAAAAGTAAATTTTCTTCTAATTTATTTAAGAGATAGTAGAAATTCTTCTTATTAAATTAAGGACCAGTTTGTATCTTAAGGGTTACAAAGGCTGTTTCTGCAAGCTAGGTGACATCTCTGTACTTCTGTAGCCTATTAACAACTCCTTGTCTCAGTATGAGGTGAAAATTTCCTTCCTCCTTTATGTTTGTTGACTGAACGTCTTCTTTCTCTAGGCTCTACGTTTCTGTCATGGTTTAACCCCAGCAGACAGCTCAGCCCCACGCAGCTGCTCGCTCACTCCCTACCCTGCAGCAGGATGGGGGAGAGAATCGGAAGAGTAAAAGTGAAAAAGAAGAGAAAACTCGTGGGCTGAGATGAAGACAGTTCAACAGGGAAAGCAAAAGCCGCGCACACAAGCGAGGCAAACCCAGGAATCCATTCCCCACTCCCCACGGGCAGGCAGGCGTCCAGCCATCTCCAGGACAGCCGGGCTCCGGCACGCTGAGCAACGGTGACTTGGGAAGACAAACGCCATCGCTCCCAACGTCCCCCCTTCCTTCTCCTTCCCCTTCCCCCAGCTTTACGTGCTGAGCGTGACGTCCTATGGTCTGGAATACCCCTTGGGTCGGCTGGGCTCAGCCGTCCCGGCCGTGTCCCCTCCCGAGTCCTTGTGCCCCCCCAGGCTCCTGGCTGGTGGGGTGGGCTGAGAAGCAGAACAGCCCTTGGCTCTGTGCAAGCACTGCCCAGCAGTCACGGAAACATCCCTGGTTACCTACACTGGTTCCAGCACAAACCCAAAACCCAGCCCCATACAGCTACTGTGAAGAAATGTAACTCTATCCCAGCCAAAACCAGCACAATGTCATACCTATCTTATATTGTTAAACACATGCAAAAAATATTTTAAGTAGCATTAATGAACATAGTCTCAATGGAGGCAAGGTGCAACAGTAATTACCGACCTCAGTTTGAGGTGAAAGGTTTTGGAAATAAGTTTTCCCGTGTTACCGTAAACTTAGCCACAAATTCATGAGGCTTTGTGTCCCTCCATTGTGCTTATTCCACCACCAAAGAAGAGGAGGAACAGGTATATGCAAATTTTGGCATCGTCTGCCTATTCTCTAAGCTCCATGTTAGCAGGTCAGCTTAGTGTAAGACCTCACTGGTGTCACTTTGCTGGCCACCAGCTTGCCACTCCCTTTCCTGAGATTATTTATTTTTAACACTGAGTAGAATTTTCATACTTATTTGATTCTTGAATATAAAAGTTTAATGCTGATGCAACCACCCCAAGTACTAAGGTGGACTCTGAGAAACTGATGTGATTTTGCTGTTAGTGAAATTAAGATACATCACTTTTTAAAAATGAGGATTTGCAATAGGTTTACTTCTTTTGAGAATTTGGGGAAAAATTCTTGTTTGCAGATAATTTAAAATTGCTGTTCAATTTCAACACAGTTTATTTCAGCAGAGCTAAAAAAATACCAAACCTAAAAGCACCACCCTCTGCCCAAGTTTATCTAAAAGCCTAAGTGGAAAGCTTAAAAAAGAAGAGAATGCTTTGGAGGATCCGATTGCTGTGTTCTTCTGCCCAAAGGGGTGTTGTAGAGAAAACGGAGTCAGACTCTTCTCAGAGGTGCACAAACAAAGGAGCGGAGACAATACTCAGACTGAAAAAGGGAAATTCCAAGGAGACAGAAGGAAAAAACTGACCCCCCACAAGAGAGTCTGAGCACTGGCACAGGTTGTCCGGAGAGGATGGGGAATCTCCCTCCTTGGAGCTTTTCAAAACATGCCTGGATAAATTCCTGGGAGGCTTGTTCTAGCTTTGAAGTTAGTTCTGCCTGGAGCAGGGGCTGGACTAGAGATGACTCTACATATTTACTGTGGGATTTTGGCCAGAAGCACATTCATACTGCTCTCCGAGATACTAGGTCTGGTACGGAAGGAAAATAGCTGTGTTTCAAGCAGAATCATGGGAAAAGAGAAGACACTTTGGGAGCAAAGCAGTTCTACATGTTTGCTTACCCTCCACTGTCTTTTATTATCACGGTGTTTCAATTCATTTCCAAGATGAATTCTTTTGCCTCCTGCTAGCCATATATAACATTATCACCACTTCACAGACAGTGAATTAAACACATAGAGCAAAGCCCTAATTATTTTGCCCAAAGGTCAAATGCAGAAGCTGTGGCAAATTCAAGAGCAGAAACAGGTCTTCTAAATACTATTCTAGAGCCTTAATTTTAAGCATTCATCATCTCAAGAGGATTTACTTGCCCTAATACTACAAAACAGTAAAGTAGCAACTGAGGTACCGAAGCATCCAAAGTACTGTTTGCTTCCTACTTTACACCATGTAGCACACACGTTACTTATACTGGTAATGTGATTTAGAGTGTGAACGCTAACACACTTTAACAAGCTCTGACCTGGATCCAAACAATCCTGCTGATTATGTCCCCGTACAGGCAATGAGTAAGAATCGGATGTGACATTTACGATATTCAAACATTTACACTGTTGGCAAGGAACCGCTGCATGAAGCTCAATGGTGAATGGTGGACCAATCAGCAGCTGCAAATGTTTTATTAACAAACACACTTTCAAGCAAATCTGGAAGTGGAAATCAACCCCCTGCTACCTGGTCAGAACTGATGTGGCAAGCATCCTGTAGTCATCTCTAACCAGTATGTCATCAATGAAATGGCAACAGACAAAACAGACCTTAAGTTGGTTTAAAAAAAAGATGAAGAAAATTCACAGGGTTAGGAATAATTTTTCAAGAAAAATGACAAATTAGTCAACTTGTGGAAATGCAAGCTCCTATTTAGGTTTCTATTTTGATTAGCGAAAGAAGCCTAATTCTTAAAAAACAAGGAAACACAGATGGTTACGTAGCTTTCCAGCCATTTCATTGAAATAAAATGTAACTTCTTATTTCCTTTCAAACAAACGTTTTTAAATTTGTCCCTTGAGTGACATATCAACCAAAGCCTATTTCCCTGCAGACATGCATCCCGTCCCCTGCGACATCCCACCGTTAGCGTGCTGCATTCCTCTCCTGTCCCGCCAGACAGAACCCTCACCACCGCCGCCGCCATAACCCCCACGTCCTCCACCGCAGTGCCGCTGCCCCTTGCCCTGACAGTGCTCTCAGTCCTCTCCATCACCCTTGGCCGGAGGAAAAGCAGCAAGTGGCATGTTCGGCTGTTGGTCCTTCCCGTGTCCATCAGACCCAAGTGCGCATAGAGCTGTCCTGTGCCTGCTGTGGAGGGGCAGGCTCTGGCTCTGCTGCCAGTTCCTCTCTTCTCACCCCTCCTCAAGGTTCATGATGCTTGAAGCAGCTGCATATCTACTGTCCTGTCAAGCCAATTCAAGTTTAAAAAGGGATCAAAAGCTTTTAGAGCTGAATGAGAAACAGAAAACTTATTCAAATAACCTTCCTTAGGAAATCAGGATTAAGGCACGCAATCTATTATTTGTACTTATCTATTAATAATGCAGTGATATAGAGGGAGTGTAGGATTTTAGCCAGCTACTCTGTACATTTTTATTAAATGTTACACACAGAAGCCCAGACAAGGCAAAAAATGTGTTCCCAGAATGCATTCACTGGGAACCTACTTCAATGTGAACAGAGAGGAAGTACTGCTGAATCCAAAATAACTGCGGGACACACTGATCTTACGGAAGTTGAAAAGCAGATGAATGCAAAATGTGACTAAACCTTTTCTGGTTTACCTGACGGGAAAGAGACAAATGTATATACTGTTGATTACAGTGCTAAATTCATTGAGGACAACGTCTTGCTGCAAGCTTACACTTTAAAGCCAGCCTCCTAATCCCCTTGCTGCTGCGTTTCCTCACATCAATATTTAGGAGCATTTTAACGACTGCTTTCTTACAGCTTTCTGTATCTACAAGAAGTATACTTCTTCCAGGAAAATACTGTCTGTGGCCATACTCTACCTTCATCTGGTCCTTTTTAGTCTGCCCGCAGTCAGGGCATTTACTTTCTTCCATATTTGTTCACAGTAGACAAAAAGTCACTAAAAAGAAATAGGATTTTCAGAGAAAACATCAGCACAAGAAACTAGCAAAGTGCTGGGTTTTTTTTTAATCTGACTGAATTATACCATAATGGAAATATACATGAGCAAGAATAAAAAACAGAGTCCACAAAACCCAAAAAACTGCCTTCAAAGCTCATGAGAGAAGACTTTTCATTTTTTCATGTGCCAATATTAAAATATTTTTACTCCAGGTGTTAAAATCAACCTCTTCAGGGAGGTCTTTGTCTTCAGCAAAACATTATTTGAAGGTTGGAAAAGAGGACTTGGGACCTACAGCTATATTCTGCCTTATAGTCTCTGTTTGTCCATTGGTTTGATTTCAGAGTATGTAAAACTAGTCTGGTAATTATTGTTTCAGTTTCACATGAAGTGCTCATTTACCTATATGGGGCATTTTAACTCCCTTTCTTTCTCTAATTTTCTCATTTGGTCAACTGTTTCTGCCCAAAATCTCAAAGAGCAACAAGCCCAAGCATAATGCCCTGGCTTTTGTGTAGGCTATCATTGTGTATAAAATAGAGTAGAATAGAATAGAATACAGAATATAGAAATAGAAATAGAAATAGAAATAAATGGAATAGACTATTTCAGTTGGAAGGGACCTACAATGATCATCTAGGCCAACTGCCTGACCAATTCAGGGCTGACCAAAAGTTAAAGCATGTCGTCAAGGGCATTGTCCATGCCTCTGCAAGGCCTCTTGTCCCTCAAGAGTCAACCCCCACCAAGCCACTTGTACCCCTACCTAGTCACTTTTCTACTGATGGCATCTGCATACATGGAACATGAGGACGTTGCGCACAAGAGCCTCCAGTTAATAATGAGCATTGTTTAAGTCAATATTTGAAAAATATGTACTCATGGAAATGGTTTGTCTTGCACAGGTTTCAAACTGCACCTAAATGAGACAGGGAAGAGATCAAGAAGGTAGATTATGAGGTCATCTACCCTCTCAAGAACAGAATGATGACCTCAGTAAGGACAGACCGAATCACAGATTCTCTGCATAAGCCCTCCTTGAGTCCTAAATGGACAGGAGCATCTCTACCAGCCTCTTACAGGCGTAACTAAAAGCTTCTACTCAGCTTTTTATATAATGCTACAGAAAGAAGAGAACAAGGGAATAAACCCTCCCTTCCTTTCTCCTTTTGTTAAAAAGGTACAAATGTTACAAACTCTGCTTTTCAAAAGTCTTCATTAACGTTGCATATGCAGCTGAGGTTTTGTGCCCGAATACCAGAACACTTTGTATTATGCAGCACCGTTTGTGTATACATGTATACTACACACAATATACATGAATATATAATAACATATACACAAGTCCCACTAACTCCTATTTGAAGCTGTGAATGCTCAGGACTTCTGAAAATGAGGAGATTATATCAAATGCCCAGAAAATTTGGACATACTGCCTATACAAACAGTGGGAAACGGTCCAGTGAAAGTGGATCAATTCACCACAGCAGCTGGTGCTGATGCTGTCTGTGGTTCAAGAATTTACTGATTCCCTGTCCCTCACTCTGCGAGTCACTTGCAGGGTCAGGCTTCTGTTCCTGACTGCCTTCCATACATCTTCTCTGCTCCCACACTGATTTACAGACCTGGCCCCAGACTGCCCAACTGGTCCCAGTCTCTTCATTGAAACTCGGCCCTCTGTTCTTCACACTTCTGCAGTGACAGTCCTCCACACTGCACAGCAGTCTATTTTGTTCCTGTATGAATTGCATTGAATACGCCTTGCTTTCAGCCCAACAACACTGTGTAACAACTTTGAAAGAACAAAACCTTTTAGTTTAAAAAGAAAGAGCAGTATTGACAGTAGGACTCTTTTCCAAGCGTACAAATAAAATGGTCTCAAATTTCAGCATCATTAAAGATGAAGGCTTGCAAGTACACCATTATTTTGTGTTCTGCCATCCTTTATGGGTTCCATTAGACTGATGAAAGCTTTCTGACACTTTCTAGCCCTTTCTGACAACTTTGTGCACTTCTCTAGAAAAGCAGAGATTTAAGAAGAACAAACTGCTACTCCTATTTAACATACCGAGAGGTATTACCAAGCATCTCAAAGAGCTCTTTGTTAACCATGAAATAGCATGCAGAAGTGGTTAATCAACTGTGGTGATGTAGAAACTCCTGGGAACAGTTAGTTATAAGCAGCACTGTAATGTTACAACTTGTGTTGGCTGTTTATGTTGTTCTCCCAGCAGAGATTTTGCTGGGTATGGCATGTTTTCGTATTCATTGTTTTAAATCTATTTGCACGTTCACCTTTTGTTCCTCAGGCCATGATCTGAAACTTTAAAGTGAACATGGGGAAACCGTGTTGTTTGAGTGTTACAGTATTTACCTATGACGTGCTGGGGAGAAGCCTTTTGGGCTGTAGAACAAAATGTGCTCATTTGTACAGCCCACTTTATGTATGTTCAACGAATGCAGATTCTACCACCTGAAAAATGGCGGCATCTCAAGAGTAACTGTATACCACGTGCCATGTGGCAAAGCAAATTACAGAGTATAAACCCAACTTGGGCATCCATGTTCCTGGCATAAAAAACTAGCTCTTATCTCTGTTGTATTTCTGAACAACCACCCCATTCTTCCCTCCTGTTGGAGGATTAAGAATCCAAGTACTGGATTCTTAATTACCTAGTGCAAGCATACTTCTCATTGCAGTGTGAAAAAAGAGAAAAAAAAAAAAAAAAAACCCAAAACCTAGACCAGAAGAGGTAAAGATCTACTGTTGGGTTGCGTCCTGACATACGGTATGTGTCTTTTCCCTATGCAGCTGTGCTCCACGACATCATTTTGTGGTAAAATGCAGGAGCAGTTTATTGGATCACAAGGAAAAGTCTACTAAACTGTCCTTCTACCAGACTTATTCCTCAAGCTTGCTCATAAACATCATTGCCTAAATTTAGATCTGGATATATATCTAATGATTTTATTTCAAAGCATGTTAATGGCTGTCTCAGTCCCAGGTCAGCTACAGGCCATGCTACAGCAATAACCATTGTACCTCTGTGATACCATTGACTATTGACATTGCTGTCTCAGTGAACACTCTTAAGTAAAGAATGATAGCAATATACCAAATCAATATTTGCACCTTATTCTTTGTTGCTCTGTTTAGATACTGAAAAAGCATATTTCTTCTTGTCAGAATCCATAGCTTTGATTCCTCTATACTTTAGCAGTACGATCCAAGTTTCCAAGGTATATAATGAGTAAAAAGCATATAACCAACAGCATCCACAAAATTCTAGCAAATCGTAAGCTAGTCTTGTGCACCTTTTCTCTGCAATTGCACTTAATTCCCGGGAGAGGAATTCCTTAATTCCAGGAGTGGGGGTGGGAGGGGGACTCCACCCTCCCTACCACTGATCTCTCCTTGCATGTGCCTTCATAATTACTGAGTAGTTCCAGCTTTCAATTCTTTGCAAATTCAGTGTTCCTTTCTCACCTATCCACCCATCTTCTGTTTCAAAATCCTTTCTAACCTTTACCTAACCTACCTTCATTTGCCACGCCCTCCCCAATCTTTCTTTTGTCACCTTGCGTTATAGCAACAGGAGGAGGAGGAGGAGTAATATCTTCCCCCGTTTTCTATTGTTATCTGCTGCAGTGGTGACATCTACCCCAGCAATGCCAAATTTGAGCATGCATGTAGCAAAAGTGGAATCAATGTGAAAAAGAAAGTAATTAGGGGCAGGTTGTTAATTCAGGAGGAGTTTGGATGGAGAAAAAGAGGTGCAGGGGCTGTGAGAAGGTCCATCTAATTCAGAAAAAATGGAGTATAAGGGATGAAATAATCAGAAGACAAACACAGGGCAACTCTCTGACAGTAGCAGTGTGGATGCCTACAAATGATAGCTAATCTGACTGGCAAATACCAAGTTCACTGCGACAACCGACTGGGCTCTCTATCAGGCCTATGGCTATATGACTTGGTGTGTGGGGAAATAGACTTGCACCTTCATACTTACAGGATTTGAATTCAATAGGGACTCTTTATCTGATTCACTAGATTTAAGAACAATAGCTAGTTTCATAGCAGTACATAACAGCTTGCACAACCATAATCCTAAATTAATTTTACCAGTACACTATTTAGCTAATTTGTTTATTGATAATTTTGCTGTTCTTTGCCAATTTCCTCATATTGTATTCATTAATCAATAAACACCTTAATCAGTCCACACCAGTTATATCTTAAGTCTCTGATTTAAAAGGGGAGTGTTAAACCTCAGAAACAGTATGTCTCTGAGCTTGGCACTTGTGTGGACACCCTTATTCCCAGGATCACTACCTTGACGTGTCCAGAAGAGACTGCAGTCTTTAGCACTGCTCTGAGGTTCTCACTGCTGGACATCCCAAAAGACCTCCACCAGCGAAAATCAACACTTTCAGAGACTTTTGGGGTCCTCTGCCTCTCATAGTTGATTGACATCAACAACCCTCTGTATCGACTCTCCTGACTCCAACCAGGTGAGTGCCATGAAAGCATGCTAGTGCTCATCACCATTTTAGCATTGGGCTTGGAGCTCCAGAAGCACAATATATGTCACTGGTCTGACTGGGGGGCTTCTCTGCCTTTCAGAGTAATCCCTCCAAGGCTGAAAGCAGCAGTGACCTCAGAACCCACCCATCGTCTGGTCTGTTCAGTGTTGGGAGTAGCTGAGTTGAAGTACCATGCCTAGCTTTAAAACTGTTTCACGCAAATGTGCCTCAGGCGCAAGACCAAAAAGACAAAAGAAACTGGATCTGTTCCTTTGTTGGGGGAGGGCATGACAAGGAGAGAGATCATGAAAGTCTTCCTCTGTGGTTATGGAAACTATGGTTTTCATAAGGGTATAAAAATCCTCTTGGGAAATGATCAGAGGAAATCAAGTTACCGGGGAAAAACTAGGATTAGATAGAGGTAAAACTCTCTCATTACTAAGATAGTACAGCTAGCTTGTACCAGGACTGTAGAAAAGTGTTGGAATCTCTTTCATTGTATGTTAATAAGAAAAGGTTAGACAAGTATCTGTACAAATTACATTTGATCTACTAAAATGTAGGGAGTAGATTATGTGCCATTTTGAGAGTCTCTCTATAACTGTGATACTTGAGTCAGTAACTTCTGATACTTGAGTCATATTACAATTAATCCAATTATAATCACATTGCAAAACAAATGACATTTTTAATCTCAAATTTGGTAGATAACCTAACACGGGAAAAGAATAAATATTAAACAAATACATTGCTGTTGATAGCTAGAGTAGTATCTTTCCTCAGTTTCTGTTCAGCAGCTTTCCTTTCTATGTTTCTTTAAAATAAATTAATGAGTTTATGTAACAGATGAGACAAATAATGCAGGTTTCAGATTCTGAAATTCTTAACCTTGATAACCTTACCCATTAAAATCAAGTCACATACATAAAAATGGCAAAATATCCCTCTTCCTGTTGGTTGGACGTGAATGTACAAAAGTCCATGAAAACTTCTACACAGAAACTTTTAAACAGAGATTCTTCTGCCTTTTGCTGCTTAAGAACAAAGAGCAATGGAATAAATGTTGGATGATTTTATTTTGCTCTCCTTTGGGCCCCTTCAAACTCATACCATAATTTGGATAGTCTCCATTGCCCATGCAGACATATTGTGTGACATGGAAGATTAAAGTTCAAGAGAAATTAAAGAACTCTGTAAACAGAACAACATATAGGCAGTGAAGATCAAAACCTCCATGAGACTACCTAGTTTATTGAATTAAATTCTGTAAATATATGCAATAGCTGTTCTACGGTGATATGGGCTAAATAAACCCAGAACTGACTCTTTGATACAGTCTAGTAAGGTCATTCTATTTAATGCCAAAATATTACTTTGGTGACAAGTTTTCTTATTTTCCCATCAGAACAGTGTTACACTAGACTGTGAAGTCAAAAGTACGATATTTTCTTCTCACATCACTACTTCTTCCAAATGATCTTTCTCTGAATGAACATACACTGCCTTCAGCATGAATAGTCAGAAACTGGGGTAGGAAAAGTGGCATATTTTGCTAGCAATTATCTATTTGTAAGTAGCAATTGAAAGACTTTTCTTCCTGAACCAGTATCCTTATCTGATTAAGTGACTTGGTTAGTAGAAGGTTTCTGAAAAATGTTGTGTTGTTTTTAGTAATTTGACATTTGTAAAGAAGTCATCATTTAGTTCCCCAAATGATTTCTTGCTATTTGACATTTTAGGAATTGAAATTCCATTTGCAAACAACCTTTTTGCATAATTAATAAACTAAAAATGATTATTTGAAAGAGGTGTAAACCTGCTCTCCCATACTATGACTGTATAACTGAGGTCATAATTACCATTTAGCTATTAGTTATCCTGTATTCAGTTTCACAACTCCTTACACAATGAGTCCCAATTTCAAAAAAAGACCCTTTGTTGTTTCTCTTCCTTTATCTGGTCTAAGCCTCTGATTTGTTTCTGGTGTCAGTTTTGCGAAATAAGTTGTTTCAATAGCTTCAGTCATAAAAATTGAAGACAAAAGCAGAATGTTTCTGCTGCAGATAAATCATTATAGATTTCAGGTTTAGGACCTGTTTTAGGCACTGTATGCCTTTTGGGGAGGAAGAATCATCGTTTAACTCTACCTTGGCACTTGAATCCTAAGTTTCAGTTATGACAATGAGTGCTGTACTTGATACCCAGGCCATGGTGGAGAAATAGGCAAAATGTAGGAAAAGGCAGCATTGCTAGAGGTATTATCATTTGCCAAAAATGTTAAAATGTCTGTATACATAGCTGTTATATATTCTTTATAACAATGGAAAAAAGGCCAATCCGGAAAAAGAACCCCAACCCTTCCATTCTTTGTGCAAGTGGTATGTCTCCCTTATTAAAGTTGAAAGTACTAGTTAGAATTGTGTGGTAGATATTGTAATTAGGCTCCTGGAAAACTTTGGGTACATTTTGAAGAGCTGTTTAATCAGCATTGTGTGTAGCCACACCTTAATCTGTGATAAGTATTTTAGCAAATATTAGCTAGAGCTTAATGTTGAGCCTTTATTACAGAAACTTTAGCTAGCCAGAGCAAAGTATAAACATCTCTCTTATGCAAAGCAGTGTCTAACCCAAAGAATGTGACTCGGTGCCAGAGGAAAGGATAAGACAGTAGGTTGTTTTAAAGAACTTGTAGTACCTTTAGTACCAACAGATATTCTGAGCGTTACTTGTAGATGGCTAGGCTGTACTGTTAGGCTCAGCTCTAAACCAACAAACAAAAAAGAATACAATCACAATTCGTAACACTGAAGCATGTAACACCCTATGAGTAATAATTATGCATTGATTTCATTTTGTTTCTGTGTAAAACCAATCTAGGAGATGATTTTGATTCGGAACTGAGGAAGTCATGGATAAATGAAATCTGAACAGAAGATAAGCAATTCTTCTAAATTGAAAAATACCCTGGCAGTTTGAAGTTTCAGTTTAAACGTAAATAGGTAAAAGGAAGTCTTTTAAAGACAAGGAGGAAAATATCCCGCTTTTCTGCATTCTGCAATGCTTTTCTAAAATAGAGTTTTTTTAAAAAATGAAAACCTGTGATTTTCTTTTAAACTTGGCTCTGATTATTTCTAATATTTATTTCCAAATTTTTAAAAAGGTTGCTTTTAGGAAAGCCCTGAGCTTACACTGAACCTGTGGACTGGTTTTGTGTGGGATGCTTGAATGCCTGAGGAATAGAGTTGTTGCAAAAGACATTTCACCAAACGTGCCATTTCAGTTTAATTCCTTGCACCCTTGGCTTGCTGTTGACTGCTAGCCATCACTGTCAGATGTGAAGCTTAGAGCCCCAGAAAAGGAGGCTTTATAGCAAGAGCTAAAAGAATATAGGGAAGCAGGAATCCAACTGAAAGCATAAAATTAATCAAATTACTAAAGATGAGAAGAAAGAACAAGCACAAGAGGTTATGAGTTTGGTTCCCAAAAAGCTACTGGAACTGAAACAGTTTTGTAAGCAACTAGGAAGCAACACAGTGAAAAACAACATGGCATTTTCAGTAATGAATTATTTCAGAATAAGCTAGTTCTTCTATATGATTGTACGTGTTACAGCCTTATTAAAAATCTTCCATGATGCTGTCAAGATGGAGTTAAGGAAAAAATACAACATGAAGGTGGAGAATTGAAGGATAGACACAGGTTACTGGAAAGCTATATTCATGGCTTAACATCAGATTGGAAGAGAGGTATCAGGCAAGGTGTTACAGAAGTTTTTCCTCAGGTAGGAACCTAGTCAGCCTATTCATAAATGGCTTGACTGAATAAATACAATATTTGCAGAGATATCCTACTGGAAGTTAGTTTCAAGTAGTTTGGAGGAAAGGATCATAATTGATGATGGCAGTGGTGGGCCAAGGAAGTGGCCTGATGACAGGTAAAAACCAAGAACTGTACGTTCAGAGTAGAATGCATCAGGGTGGCACAAGTGAGACTTCCACCTTCCACAAACAAACCCTTCCACTGTCAGGGAGCAGCAAAGGCCAGCTGTCCCCTCAGGGACACGAAAACGCAGTCAGCAAAACGGGGGCCACTCCAGCCGATGCCCAGTCCCACACCACCCGACAAAGTGGCCAAGGAAAATGGATGGCTGCCGAGTTCAGCCAAGAGTCCGGATCCTCAGGCAAATGCATGGTAATGAGGCAGGGCCGAGGTCAAGCCACAAAGCCAATCTGCAGGCCAGGTCCAGTGACAGTAGCCAGGGCCAGACATAGTCTGACGATCGTCGGACAGGACCACGGTGACAAGGCAGGACTGAGTCCATACTGGGAAGTCAGCCTGCAGGTGTCCATGACCTTGGTGTCCATGACCAAGCACAGCTGTGACAGAGCTGGAGACCAGTACCCCCCACAACAGAGATCAGGCAGGCACTGACAGCCCAGGACTAAGCTTAAATAAGTCTCCTGAGCCCTGTGGAAAGGGTGTGTGGGTGGAGGCCCCAGGTGAGGCTGGTCAGGGCCGTTAAGACCTATGGGGTCTCTGGCAGCAGCCTCTCCTCCCAGCAAGGTGTGATCTCACAGAGCTTTGGGCTCATTGGGACCTTGACACAGTGTTTCATATAGAGAGATAATTGCTGTGGGGTGTCAGTGGGCTGTTTCAGGGCATGTAGAGCCCGGACGGGCAGCTGGGAGAGGGATGTGGCAGTGTGGCATAGGGTGGCATGAGAAACTTGGGGCTGGATGGGGGGGTTCAAGCTGGCTGTGGGAGTGCAGGCCACCATCAGTGGGCTCAAGGCAATGAAGGTGCCCCAGGTGCCCTCCGTGGGTCTGATCTGGTTTTGGTGAAAAGGAATTTTGGAGGGGATAGAGAATGCTACTTTTTCAGTTACTGGTGGTAATATTTCTTCACATTTACCTGATGTTGCAAAGCAAGGTGCAAGAGACTCATCCCTTCTGTAATACAATGTATTTGAGTTCCTGCATTAAACCAGCTCAGATCAAAGTCTTTTTAAGATTTTCTATCGTATGTGAATTTGTCATTGCATCACTCCTGATTTCAATAACCTATTGACCCTGAGAAGACTTTGCTTTGCGGGGGGGTCAGGAACTAGAAGTTCTACCTGTGCAGTGTTTCTGGTAGTTACATGCAAGCAGTACCCTGAGAAACATGGATGTCTGATCAAAAATATGAGAGTTTCTACTTTTCTTGTGAAGAACTGCTAGAGGGCAGTGATTGCCATACCCGAGCCTACCTGGCAGCTGAGGGCAGTTGTACAAAATTAGATTCCATTTCAAGGTGCACAATTGATCAGTCTCTTCTTTTTGTACTTCTGAAGGTCCGTCCACAAGGCAGGATGGGGTGGTACCAGGAATGTGGATTTGGGCCTTCCCCTCCAGAGACTTGGCCACTCTCTACTTCTGCTGCTTGCTTTTTGTGTTAGACTCCAAGTCATGTGAAAGCCCAGAGGAAACATGCTCCCCACCTTGTTTGTGCTAAGAATATTAGGACAGCATGCAAGGTTTTGAGTTCTGTTCTGAAGGCAACTGTGCCAAACTAAAGGTTCTGTAATCATATTGGTTCAAGCTAGGAAGCATCTTAGTTATATAACAAATGTACAATGCAGTGTGCCAAAAATTAGAGTACAGTCATGTGGAGCTTCTCTTTGCCTGTTGACAACTTAGAAGACTGACACTAATGAGGTCCCTTGATAAGCAAAAGCAGAACTAAAAGCATCCTAACTTCAAAAGGATTTTGCGCTTCAAATATTAAAGTGGTGCAGTAGAGAGAAAGGGCTCACAGTTGTGGAATCCCATGAGTTAAGTCAAACTTCTTGAAGATTAAAAGCCATATCTGACCTTGTATCACAGATATATAAATGATGGAAAATCTGTTCAGAGGAGATTATTGTCCCAGTTTCTATACAATTTCTAAGGGAACTTCCCACAGGGGACTCTGTGGCTGAAGTTTGATAAGGCCTGACATTGCTGGGGATCACGTGAATGATAAGCATGACTTTGTGAGCATCAGGCAGAAGTTTTTCCCACATGTACATGCTTGGTAGCCATCAATGAGGAAAAAACATCAGTCATGCCTCACTAAGGCTTTTAGGGAAGTTGTGGGAACTGTGATAATATCCTCAAAATAAAGCCCTAGGAAGATTTAAAATGTTAAACCAAAATAAAATGTATTGGAGTATGTAAAAAGAAAGATGGACTGAGAAAAATAGAGTGATTTCCAGGGTGAGATTTTACTATCCTAAATGTATTTTGTGTTTCTCACAATCTCTTAAAAATTTCCCAGTCAGTGGCTACTATGAGTGTCTAATAGCAACAGATCCTGGCTGCTTTAGGTAGGGTTTCTGATCCCAGGAATGAGAGCTTCTGTGCGGGTGGGTGACTCATGCAGGTTGTCTTAACCAGGTGATTGTCAAGCACTCGGTGTTCCTGCTTTTCAGCCACTGAATCTATTTCGCTGCGTTTCACAGTCCCTGCGTGAGCCTCACCAGATGTCAGGAGCTCTCTTCTCAGTAGTTCAATGTTTAGGAACGGGACAGAAATAGTGTAAGGGTGGGAAAATGAAGCTGGTGAGATGGTGTATGTGCTAGACAGGGGAAAGACTGGAAGTCTTGGTTGGGGCGGGGAGAGGAACAGAGATGAAGTCTTGGCTTTCAGCAGCAGGGAATAGGTGGCAGGAGAGTAGGTGCGGCAGCGTGGGGCTGAGCTTGTAGCTGGGGATGCAGGTTGGTGGGAAGGGCAGGAAGAGTATTATCACAAAGCAATACAGGCGGGAAGGGAGCTTGGCAGGTCACCTTGTCCAACCTCCTAATAAAAGCAGGGTTAATTTATGTGTTAGATCAGATTGCTCCAGAATTCTTAGACTATGGGATCCTGATCCAGGCTTGGGGAAGGTGTACAGCTTCTGACAGGGAAAGGCAGGGGCTGAGGTGGCTCCTCTCTGCCATTTGCCATGCAGTTGGGCATTAACAGGCTGCTTTAGAATATCGGTGTGTATGGCATACCTCTTGCCTGTGTAGGTTTATGAGCTGTCACAGCGCCAGCAGATGCTGCCCTTTAGCTTTTATGCAAACAGAATAAGGAGGCTGGATGTAAAAATGAAAATATACTTTTGACAATCAGTTTGGGGGGAAAAAAATGAGTCACTTACATGTGAAAATAAAATATAGAAGAAATTGAGTGTTGCATTCAGCAGGAAGATGTGAAACCAAGAGTGGGATTTTCAAAAGTTGAGCTGCTTCTGAGGATCATCAGTTGAAAAATCATAAGCAATTCAGGGAAAAATTTTTTCAATTCTGGGGGGAAATTCAGCACAATTCTTAAATCTTGAGTAGCTCCCTTGGCTTCTCTTAAGGCTTCTCAAATTCACTCCAGGATCCAAATCCCTGGTCTGTTGTGCTCTGCAGTCGTTTTATGAAGCTGACCAGTGTCTTGCACAGATTAGAAGAAAATTACTGCTTCCCTGAAGAGGAGTTGGAACATATTCTGCATAGCCAGATAATATTTCATATTTTGGGGGTTCTTTTAAATTGGTTTTAACTGTTGTGTTCCTCTCCTGGTAATAAGATGCAGGTCTGGGTAGCTCTGATGTCCTAGATTTAGTTAGCGCATCAAAGGGACTTGAGGGGTATGTAAAAGTGAATCCTGAAGTGGGTTTTGAGTTATTTTCTTACAAAATACAGAGCAGTTAGCTCCAATTTTCATAATAGCCCTTTTGCCATTACAGTAATTCTGAAGTAACTTTGCCCTTAGAACTTCTTCATCCTTGCTCAGATAAAAATCTCATACTTAGAGTCCTGCAGATGCTTTCAAATGGACAAAAAAGGAAGGGTTTTCACACCTACTCCTTCTATGTCTTTTCTTGGGAGGCAAGACTGCAGCTGGCTGAGATGTGTCTAAAAAATACCAACATTTTTTAATGAGAAAGGGCTGATTAAGCACTGCAGGACTGGGCATAATGTTTAAATGCATTAAAAGATGAAAGCCTCTTGTGTTACTAAGAGCTAATGATGGTGCTGTATGTTCCTGAAGGGAGAATATCTTTCTTGATTTGCAGTTAGTTCTCAAAAGCAATACATACTTTTACGATTTAGATTTGAGGATTGTTGTCTTCAGCCATTTTATGTTCACATCTTTACAAATGTGTACTTTTAATTTGAAAGGGGGAAAAAAAAATGGAAGGCAAAGTCTTCAGGTTTAGCAGAAATGAGTAGGATTTTCACTACTTGGAAAGTGCTAAATGCCTTTTCCAGGATCAGTTTCCTTGCAGTTTGGGAAATCTTAATATCAAACAAAGAGTTTTATTTCCAAGAATGTATATGGTAAATAATATGAGCAAGGAAAAAATGTACTTAAGTGATAGGTTCAGCTCCCACATTGATCACACGTTTGATCAGGGAAAAGTATGATCAGTGGAGGAAAAAAAATGGGGCACAACAGCAACGAATTAGAACTGGTATGAAGAACTGTAAATTACAATTTATTGTATCTTTCAATCACAAAGAAATTCACTTCTCCTAACCTCTGTTCCATCTCTTCTTTCTGTATAAATCCAGGGTTAGGGTTCCAGATACAGAAATAGATGTGAACATACTCACAGGAGTAGCAATAAACTCATGTTCCCATTCAATGAATCGAGACAACTCCTGTTCAGCACAGTAAGAACTTTTATTATGTAGTCAATGTTGGCAAGTAGACACAAAATGCCTGATCTTCTGAAGGACACAGACCAGAACTCTAATGGGCTTCAGAGTGGTCTTCCTCTGCAAACCTCGCATCTGCATCTGGTGCTGCTTGCCTTGTGACAAGAAGGGAAGGGAAACAGAACTTCATGTAGGTAAAGGAACCTCGTTTCTCTGACTTGGTATCTATGTCTTGGAAGAGTCCATGCGGATTCTTGCTGCGATGTTTCTGCTTCCACAGGAGGCAAGCAGGGCTTTTGGATTTTCACACTGAATTGTGAGCATATTGCAATCTTTTTAAGATGTTACATGACATAGCTACAGAATGTTCCTACCTGATCTGAAATACCTGTTGCATTAGCACATTATTACTCCACAAACCAGAACACTGCTATCTGCAACCATTGATACTGTAATTAAAAACAAATGAAAACCTAGATATGCCTATCCTAGAAAAACTGAAGGGGTGTACTTTTTTTTTAAAAAAAACCCTGTTTTCATTAAACAAACAAACAAAAAAAAGTTGTTTACTACCCCCTATGCACTTTCAAGCTGAGCATTTAGTTTTATAATGAAATTTCTTCTTACCACATTTATTAACATATATTCCTTTGCTAAAAGCCTTGTGGGTTTATGTTAAAAAATTAGTCTTTACTTTTAATTATGTGATGAAGCCAAAACCTGGCAAACTTTCCAGAAAGAAATCTCATTCTTTCTTAGTGTTAAACACGGTCTGTATGCCGCAAGGGAAATGCAATATCTTGATTTTCTGAATTGTATTATTGGCTTGAGGGAGGAGAGCAAAGACTTGCTTTGACAGACGAACTCATAATTGATGCAAGAATAGGATAAATATATTACAAAAAGATACCAAAATGCTATTTAACATAACTATTTCTGTCTTTGTAAGAAACACTCTTACAGACATTAAACCTACCCTCCTCCCCCCCTGCCCCTCCCCCCTCCGGCCCAGTTTCCTAAGGGGAATCAGGCTTAGAGAGTAGGAATTAAAAGAAAAGACACATTGAAAAATAGAGTTGTTACACCTGGGATGCTAGAAAGGAACTAATTTGTGAAATAATTGTCTGAACTGAATTACAGCCGCCTCCTCTGTTGCTTGCATTCAGCACTCTAGGTTATACATTAACCCCATTGCTAAAAGTTGCAATCTAATAATAATAGTAATAACACTAGTACTAGGACTAGAAGCTTCAAATGATGATGTGTTCCCTTTGTGTTAGGTATTACACAAACACATCGAAATGGAAAGATCAAGGGAAGAATAGATGCTATTATTTTTCCCATTTCGCATCAATGAGTCAAATACATTTAAGCAAATTTCCAATGTTCTCCCGAATTAGGGTTTAATTCTGGAGTGAGGGTTCAAGCACACCGACTACATCTGAATTAATCTGTGCTTGCATGCTGCACTTTCCCCCTGCCTCCTGCTGCTTTGATCATCCATGTTAGGCACCTCTTACAGCATGTGCAAGACACATCCCTGGAATTCCTTTGAGTAAAAATGAGTGTGCAGGAAAGTGAAGAGTAGGTTGTAATCTTCATGGCTTCACTTAAAATGGAAGAGGATCACAACAGGGGAATCTGTCAAGGATTGAGAGCTGAACCAGACAAGTGTAGCTGTGTTTGATCAGAGGTCCATCTAACACAGTATCTCACCAACAGTGATCAGTGGAAGGGGCTTATGGTGGAGCATAAAGGCAGACAAGCACACTCCACATAGTCACCTAGCTGCCTTTGTTCTTTGACCACAGTTAACATCTTCTCTGTTTCATAGCCATTGGTGTCTTTTTTTCCCCACACGAGAAATCTTCCAATCTCTTTTTAAACCTACAGAAACGCTAGAAACTCATCAATTCCTGTGGCAAGGAGCTATGTATCTTAAACCTAGCCTTTGTGAAGTGGTTTAATTTTTCTTTTTTTGTTCTGAAAGTGTTGCACCTAATTTCCTTTGCTGCTCCCTGTTGTTACTGAGAGAGAATGGCTTCCTACCCTCTGCAGGCCATGCTTGATTTTATATGCCTCTAGCATATTTTCTCCCCAGTCACCTCTCTTCACAGGCTAAATAATCCCATTTTATTAGCTATTTATGGACAAAATCAATGCAATATTCTGATACTTTTTATCTTTCTACCC
>VYZV01021691.1:294016-397050 GCA_013401275.1 Pandion haliaetus | reverse complement strand
CTCTCTCTCTCTCTCTCTCTCTCTCTCTCTCTCTTCTAACAGGTCTTAAAACTGAATTTTCTTTTTTGACCAACAGTAAGCATTGATGCACTGTGATGCTTTCACAAAGTGTTACTGTAACCCCAAGAACTCTTTCATAAGTGTCATACTCAGCTCAGAATCCACAACTGTAGATACAATTTTAGGATTTTTCCCTGTCCATACTCTTCCCCAAACAATCTGAACTTCACAAGTTTCCTGTTCTCTCACTTTTCCAGTTGTCTTGGTCCCTCTGAATGCCAGCCCTGTCTCTTTGAGAAGCAAGATTTCTTGCTCTTCCCAAGCCCCTCCAGCTTGGCGTCATCTGCAAGCTTGCTGAGCGTGCACCCTGTCCTATCATACAGACTGTTTATTGAGACCTTAAACAGAAGATCGAAGGCGTTCAGTCACTTGTCCTCCTCTCCTAATGATTTTCAAAGTTTCAGAAGGTGTTTTCTTTTATCATTCTCAAATACATAGAAATTTAAAGTTGTTTCCTCTCAGGTGGTTCTCTCCCCAGTCTGCACTGGAAGGCATATTAAAATGTTTCCTTTTATTAGATTTTTCTTTTTTTCCTATTTTAATCTATTTCCCACTTGTGCTTTTTTTTTTTTTTTTTTTTTGTAATAAAGATGGAGGCGGTGGAGAGGCTCTTCTGTTGACCAAAGGGTTGGATATGGCTTGCCTTTCTGAGGAATATTGTCTGAGAAATTCAGTAGAATGTAAAAGAATGTTTCAGATCCTATATTAGGGAGAGGACTGATATTCCATATTCAATATTAGTTCTCTCAGTTTTAAAATGTGCTGTCTTTCTTATATCCATTTCTCTCTGATACAGCAAGGAAAAGAATATTTTGCTGCATTAGATTGGAAAAAAATAAACGTATATTGAGCTAAAAAGACCAGATAATTGAGTTAAAATGATGCATATGAAAAAGGAACTGTGAAAATAAGAGAAAAATATACGATGCATTGAGAGATATGATGTTTCCTTAAAATGTCCTTTGAATGTCCTTCAGTCTTCTTGTGCTCATCCATTAGTATTGTATTATAAAAGGGTCTTCTAACTATTGGATTAAATTTACTGATTGCCACTTGATGTTCAAGTGATCTTGCACCAACAGAATCAAGTTCTGTCACAAATAACTTCTCCCTTCTCTTGTTTACTACCCTTATATTTTAATTTTCTCTCAGCCTGTATCTTGTTAGGTTTGAACCAGTTATATCACTGTATTTTCTCAAAAACTAGAATAGAACGGAGATCCTGTTATGTTGCTAACTATATCTGACTCAAAATAGATGAATTTGAAGTGGGTGGCCAGAATCACAGGCAATATTCTAGATGAGCTCTTACATAATAGCATTCAAAGTGGAAAACTGGAAATAGTTTGCCTGATGCGTCTTAGCATTACATGTGCCTCTTCTATAACTGCTTCAAACTGGTGGTTCACAGTCTGACTAACCACTGATACTTTTTTTTTTTTCCCCTTGTCTTGCAGCTGGCTTAAACTGAGATTCTTAGTGCTATTTTGTCAATAAATGATGGGAAACTGCTGTACTTTCACATATTGTCACGTTTCTATTGCTCCGTTGACAAACTCTTCCAGTCTGTCTTATTCCATTTCTTCTCTGCTTTGACAAAATGTTCCTGGTGGCTCTTGAGTCTTCCTCCTAGCCCCTGCTATCCTGGCACATAGCGGCAGAGAATTGTTGAGTCCCTTGAGCACCAAGCAGGCAGCTCTAAATGCTCCACTCCACTCTGAAAATCCAGTCCCTCATTTTAATTCCCCTTGGTTTTCACCTCTACTTTTTATTTTGTCCTTTATTTTCTTCCCAAATTCGGTAGTTCTACCCCATGCCCTGCCCAGATCATGGTTAAAACAAAGCAAATACTCAAAAATATATCAGACTTTCTGTGGGCTGTGTGGTGCCTAGAAATGGCAGGGAATTGATTTCAAGGAGCACAGCAAGTTTAGTCAATGTTCACTGTCCCCAGCAGTCTAGACAGGTCTGTCGTTCTGAGGTACCACCAAAACCCAGCCAGAGCAGGACTGCTCCACGAGGGAGGACCAGCAATAGCAGAGGGTGGCTGCAGTGCAGGCAGGGGTACTGCCCTCCCCAAGGAGGGAGCAGCCCCCCTGAATCTGAGCAGGGTGGGTCATAGCAGGGCTCCACCAAAACGGAGTGATTCACCGGGTCCGCTGTCCCTTCAGTGATCCCAGTCAGGAGGAGGAGGAGGAGATGCAGCCAGAGATGAAGGAAGAAAGAGGCAGGGCTGAAGACAAGTTAATAGGTGTGAAGTCCATCCAGGAGACAGTGCCAGAAACAAAGAGGTTGCATACAACTACAGGTGTCATAGACGAAGTAAACAACAGCCCATAGTGGATCTGGGGTTTATTTAACCAAAAAAGAGAAGAGACCTCTTAATCTATTTGATGGCTACACACACACACTCCCTTCCCCTGTAGAGTTGCATTCACTAGGACCTGTATAGTCTATGTGCAGGTGGTTTTGTCTCATGTCCCTTCATTAATCAGAGCATTCGGAATGTGCTGCTTTGGTTTAGTTCAGTTGTTACCAACACTTACAGCCAGCCTGTATCAGTTGCAGCTAGCAGGTTCCTGTCTGAGAATTCCAAAGTTCAATTTCAGACAGTCATCCACAACTAATTACCTGCAGCCGGTAAGCATTAGCAATTTAAGTTTTATGCTTTTCACCTACAAAAGCAACACAGCTCAGTCCAGAATTGAAGGACCAAGCCTGAGCTTAAATGGAGTTCCTGGACCAATCGGCAGAGCTTGTGTGGGTGGAGGTCCCAAGCAAGGCTGGTCAAGGCAGTTGAGGTCTATTAGTGCACTCATGGCCCTGCATTCATGAATTGCCTAAAAAGCCTTCTGAAACTCTTCAAACAACCACCTCAAATGTTATTGGTAGGCTAAAATATTCTGCTCCATTTTATCATTGCTTTTTCTGTTCTCTTCTTATGCAAATTTCTTCCTGGATTTTCAGCTCCATCCATCTGATCTAAAAGGAAGCATTAATCTGCATATATTCTAGAGCTGAAGCTGGCTGAAGTCACCACCTGTTTCTTGTGTTACATGTGATGTAAATCCAACGTATGCTGTAATAAGGGATTCTAAACCACAGTCAACTGTGGTAGCCAAGAGGGTGTTAGGAGACCTGGCTCAGTCAGTTGCAAATACGTGTGACCTCGCAGGATCTTACCCTGAGTTTGTTTTGATCTGGTCAAATACAAGACGTTTCCAGATCAGAAGCAATGTAGTTGCAATGCACTGGGAGTGATGGCAAAGCAGCTAATCCGGGCATGCTAAGCTAGGCTGGAAAAAGTTTTGTTTCTGAAAGTATTCCCTTGTCCGGAGTATGCTGATACCAGATCTTTCAATCTAGTAAATAAAGGAAGACAAGGTGCTCATTAAAAGTAAGGTACCTTATACCTCGGCCACATGCTGCTTAAAAACAGCTCTAAATGTAGTGTTATTCCAGTGACAGTAGTAGATCCTTAGAGAGATGTTCCTGTGAAAATACAGTCCGCATACGTCTGCAAGGCTGACAATCGCTGCAGTGATTAACGTACAGATACCCTTATGCTAATCCCTCAGTACAATTTTTATTGCATCGGTCTACCTCCAGCTGTGGAGAAACTTCTGTTTTATATTTGTCTGAAAGAAAATAAATAAAACCAATTTAAAAAAATAAATGTTCCATTTCAAACAAGAACAAAGTCAGAGTGCTGTGATTTGAGCTATACCAGACAGCTGATGGAATCATTTCTGCATGCTGTACCGCCCATGTGCGGAATATAGCCCAGTAAGCGATACCTTTGGGTGACAGATGATTTATGCCATTTGGCTCCTCATCAGCTGGGGAGGGAAGTGCGGCTCTTAGCTAGCTGACCACCCAGAGTGAGCATGCCTCTGAGCGGCCAGCCAAAAAGGTGCCTGCCCATACCTCCCAGGTGGGAGGTCTGCTGGTTCGTCAGCATGCCAGGATGCTCATGGGTTTTCCTTGTCCTGCTGCCCAAGGAAGTGCATGTGCAGGATCTCGGCTTTGCTGTGGATTTGCAGGCAAGCGAGCCTGTTGGTGCACAAGTATATTACAATACTACTTTATATAACCTTTTTGTTTGTTTGGATAGGGAAAGGGGACAGCAGACTTTGGGGGAAAGGAAGGAGAAAAACATACTGTAGCAGAAAAGAAGGTGCTGCCTACTGTGGATAAATGAAATATGTTTACGAGGTCACCCACTTGTTTCTATTTGACATGCCTGGGCTAAATTCACACAGTTGTCCCTTCATAAGCTATCAATGAGTGACAAACAGGCAATTGTTTCACATTACAAATATCTCATTTTTTAGATAAAGTGAGGAAATAGAATGTATCTTGTCCTGCCTTTCCGAAAGATTTCGGCTTTGTCACTTAAAATGTTAAAAGATAACTTCTCCTTTTCATCACACGGCTTTAATGTTGAATAACTTTTTCTTCTTGTGAAGAAAGGACTTTTGTCATATTGAAATGGTAGAGAAATCAGAATTTTGTCACTCATTAAATGTTAAAATGCAGGCGTTGCTGTATACATGGCTGCTACAGACCTGGTCTAATGCTTTTTGTTGTTGTTTTTTGTAGTTCAGCTCAGCTATTCTTAATCCTTTCAATGATACTTTAAGCAATCAGTTTTACATGGCCTACAAAATTCTTCTGCGTGGAGAAGAGTGAGCTCTATTCTAGGACTTGCAATAGGTGGTAAGAAGACATCCCCTAGCTGCCCTCTTCTAGATTCCATTTCCTCAGCACTTGGGTATACACATTGGCACATCGGCATTTAGCATAATGGCTAGCAGAAACATCTGTCAGGACAGAGGGGAGGGGAACGTGTATGTAGGTGTAGGCAAAAGACATATCTAAGTATAGAAATGAAAGAGAAGGGGGAAAAAAGTCATGATGAGAGTGGTTAAGCGCTGGAACAGACTGACCAGGGAGCTGGTGGAACCTCTGCGCTTGGAGGTTGGCAAGACCCTGCCAACCTGACTTCGCCCAGGAGGTAGGCCTGCTTGGTGCGGGGGGCTGGACTGGTTGAGCTCTGGAGGTCGCTTCCAGCCTAAGTCTTTCTGTGATTTTCTGAATCAGCACTAACCAGAGAGTAACCTTCTACAGAAGTACTATCTACTTCAGGAGATTCTCCAGCTGCTCGTTTTATCTCACTAGCTTTTAATGTGTTTCCTCAGTTATGCCAAATTAGAAAAATTAACATTCCTTTGCACACAAAATGAGTCCTGTTCGTATGCCATAATTACTTTCATTTCCCACCTTGCAAATTTAGGCAGACATCTCAATGATTAGATGTTATCGCTCTGTTGACAATGTCTGACTGTGCTTTTGAACGTCTTTGTGGCAAGGACAAAATACTGACTTCTTGTTCGTGGAACACTGCTTATGCAGGTGACTTAGTCCAGGGGCACTTCCAATGAGTAAGATTCATGGGGGACAGAAGAGAAAGCAGTTTCCTCTTGCTCCTTGGCTCTTCTCCATTTTTCTTTGTCTTCTCCCCCTCCACATTTTGAGTCAACTGCAGGCTTCAAATCGCCCCAAATCTGATTGTTCTCTGTTTTTCCTGGAAGTTTTAAACACTTTTTTCATTGCTAGGGCTCACTGTTCTGCTTTCCAGAGGCAGCAGGAAAAATGGAAAAATGGAAAAATTTTACAATGATGATGAAATTGGTTATGAAGGAACAGATCCTACCTAATTCAGCCAGGGATTTCCTTGGGAAACAGTAATGTCAACCATTCTGTGCAGCAATCTCCCAACCTCTTGCACTTTCATTTTGCTGGTCGTTGTTTTTTACCAAGAGACTCTGGATGTTCTTTTTCTGCAATGAATTTTTGGGTGCTTACTCTGTCTCCAGCAATCTACACAATTTTTGAAACTACCCACATTCTATAGTTAATTGGGCTGATCAGGGAATTCAGATGAAAGGACTAAATCTTGACAGTATGAATAATGTTTCCTCCAACTATTAGACTCAAATGCTAATTCATGGGAGTCACAAGCTCAAAGTCAGAGTGTTTTCCTAACTGAGGGTGTATTTTTCACTGGTTTCTCATCCTGATGAACTCTACCAAAGTCTCTCTGTAGTGTACAGTTATATATGACAATGGCACCATTGAAATAAATTATGTTTTTAAACTGTACAGGTTGCACATCCTGTGATCTGCTCTTGAAATACGTCCTGTGGGAATCAATACAAATGTTCTCTTGTAAGTGACTGCTGAATGGGATCACTCTGCAAGTGCTTAACAACTCACATACATATCAAGACACTTTACAGACTTACAAAGCCTACGTTTCTATTGAAAATTTCAGCATTGTTAGCCCTACATTTTCAGCTTCAGTTCACACCTGATATAGTCTGTTGTTCAATGAAAATTCAGGCACTACATGAATGCTGGCTGCCCCTTAGCTCCCAAATCCAGAGTCTTATCCTTCCTTAGATTGACATTGCTGTGCTGTATAAATTGGAATGTCCTTTAGATCTGCCTATAAAAATGTCTCCATTTGCAATTAATAGTGTCAGGGCCCCGAGTGTGCTCCCCCTGTTCTGGGAGTTTAGCTGACTGCATTCATGCCCAGCTCACCGGTGGGAGATGTACTGAAGAAACAGACAACAAGACTCAACAGAGGCCCCTCTCCTTGCCTTGGGGACTGGCTTCGTGCCGACGCTCTCTCCCTCGGTCCCCACCTGAACTGCATTTCAGCCATGCTCACGCCTGCCCACCCACTCTGCTGCTCTGGATCCTCACCCTGGCTCGCGCACTGGACTTTCCATCTTGACCGCAGACTTGTCTGTCACTGGGTACTTGGTTGGAGCTCGCTGGACTTCGGCTTACCTGCTCGCTGTCTCCAGACCTGGTCTTCATCCTGACTTCCTGACACAACTTCCCGGTGCGATTCCAGGCATGCCTCATGGCTGTGCACTCGTCCATAGCAGTTGCCATGTGGACTTGGCAGTCTGGACTCTTGGCCGAACCTGGAGTCTCGCTTTCCCATGGGGAGCAGCCTGCCCTTGCTGCACCCTGACAAATAGGCAGCAGCTGCGTTGCGCTAGGGTAATAGCTCCCTTTCCCAGGGTTTTTTGGTATGCAAAAATTAGTAATAGGGAGTTCAGAGGCCTGTGTGAACTAAAAGTAAAGAAGCTTTAGGTCCCAGAATTGTTAAGACTGATTGGCGCTTAGCATGAAGAGTCAAGGAAAACTATTCCTTGTTACCTGATCCCTAAAAATGAAACAGGGAATTGCATTCAGTGTGCTCTCTAAGACTTGCGCCTTTCAGAGAGATGTGCTTTTAAAAGTCATGCAGACAACAATGACACTAACATGATCTTTTAAGCAAAAGAAAAGCGTTTTAGTGTTATGTAATTTGGATTGTATGAAAATCAGCCCTTTGCACGAGTCACGACTTGGATGTTTGACCTTATGTCCCAGCGGTACCATTGGGTTTGTTTTTTCTAGTCACTGTGAGGTGTAATTCTTGTGCAGCCACTAGAAAATTCAGTGGTTATATAAGACCTTCGAAAAATTGCTGTTTGAAGTCTTCCTATCTGTCTTATTTTATCTGTTTGTAACTGGTAATTATGAGTTCATGCTGATCTACAATTTCAGTTTCTACAGCAGTGCTTTTTAAAAGTCATTTCGTTTTAGTCTGTCTTATTCTTCTCCAGTAATACATTTCACGGTTTGGGTGTAACACTGAAATATTCATAAAGTTCCAAAACAGTCGCAACATTTTGTGCTGTATTATAGTAATGGGAGCTGCCCTTACTGAGAAATGGGGCACAACAGAGCAGAAAGAAGGGCGAAGGGAGAGCAAGAGAAAAGTAGAAAAAAAAAAAAAAGATACAAAACTGAGCACAAAGAAACAAGAGAAATGCAGGCTGTAATAAAAGAAAGCCAGAGTAAGGAAAAGTAAAAACAGTGGGAAGACATAGGTAGAGAATCATTAAAAATAGAATATAAATGTTTGGTCACAGCCCTTCAAATAGGTTAGCAAAATGTCAATTTTTATCCAGTCTTATACCCGTGTACTTGACATACTACGGTAGCTGAAAGACTAACAAGCCAGTGTGACATTTAAGTTTCTAGGAGAAAACAAAAAACTTGAGGTAAAATACAGGATAATAAAATGAAGAAAAATTGCTGCTGAGAAGCTGCATTTTAAACAGTTAGAGGGGTTATCTGAATGCAAGTTCTTAGAGCCTAGAGACCAGACTAGCTGAATTTTAAGAAATGGTGGAGCCATTACTTTCTTGGGGATCTGTTTCTTTGATAAACACCCCAAACTGGATGGTCTGATGCGTTTGTAAATCAGACTTTTTATAGATTATCAGTTGCACTTGTTGTGTCAAAGAATAAATCAGATGTGTCTGATAAGATCTGCCTTCTTTCACAGCCTGTTTATCAGCATTAATTCTATTTCTATTCTTTAATTCCTCCCCTGTTGTAGTCCATGGGTTGGTTGGTTGGTTTGTTTGTTTGTTGGAGCTCCTTAGCCACGGTGTCAGTTATGATCAGATGTAGTCTTCTGGCCTCAGCATGATGAGTGCAAAGTTTTGTATTAGCAGATTAACACTGCCCTTCCCCAAAATTTCTCACCTCCTTGGGTCTGTCAGCATAAGCTCACATGGAATATCTCTCTCTAACCTAGATTTACTGAAATGATCCTAGGGATTTTTGTCCCATTGAAAACAATAATAATTAAAGTATTCAATCTAAGGAAAAAGAGCTGATCACTGTTACTTCTTAAACAGCTCCACCGGAGCCAGACTATCACATCTTGGCACGTTTCCAGCTTCCCCTCTTGGTTAGCATTCCCATTTTAAGATGCTGCGAGATGGATGAATGATTTCTGCCTTTGGCATCTTAGTAAGCATTTAACAGAGTCATTAGGAATAGGCTGCTGCTTGTAAATTGCGTCTGACTCTGTTAAACCTAACTCCAAGTGGCACATTTGTGATGTCCAGCCCCAAGATGACTTGATTATATTGAACAGTGCACAGCAAAGTGCTGCTAACTACAGGGCTGTTGGCCTATGTCCCTGACTAATAGCCTTTTGGTCCCGACAGCTATGAGTACTGAACTTCTGTGGAAACATAGCACATTATACTCATACGCCTCTTTAAAAATGTGATGTAGAACAACTTTGCCACACAATTTTGATCTTTGTGCCAACTCAGAATTTTGCCTACCAGTCATCACAAATAAGACGGGAGGTAGATCCCAGATGGCAGACACGTGCGTTCATAGAGACAGAATTGTATAAATTGTTGTCACTTGAGAATCTTTCTTCGTATTTAGATTAACACCACTGTAATCCAGGACTTCCCCCGACAGCACAAAACTTTGTGCACTCCAGAGAACACCAACATTCTTATACTGCCTGTAACCCAGAGGTTTAGGTTATCTGTCAGAGTTCTGAAACATCTGTGAAGTGAAATTACTGGTTTGCTTGTAAGCGGTGTGTGCTTATTTGTTCTTAAATCTCTAAATCTAGGAATTGTAATGAAGGAATGGCAAAACATTTTGAATTTGCTTTTTTTTCCCCCCATTCACCGATGTCATGTTCTTCTCCAGCAGGATATGAATATCAGTGAACGGGACCGCTCTCCTGATTCAAATTTAAAGACTAGATTCAAAACAGGGGCATAGCTGCTATTACAGACATCATTACAACATCTACTTTTTAGCTGGCAGGGTAGCAGTACTCACAACCGTGTGTTCCCTAAGCAGTGTGTGGGAGAGCTGGCCGTCCCAGGGAGGGCTCCAGTCCCAGAGATTGCACCCCAGTAGCAGTCAGCTGGAAAATAGTAAAAAATAAGGCTATGTCTTGAATTCCACTCTGTGTCCTTGATGCCTCACTCAGGGTCACATAAAGGTCTTGACCACTATGCCATGTCTCTTTCTCCTTAAAGTAGTCCATACAAGCTTGAAATAAGCAGGGATCGCTCTTATTTTCAACAGAGTTTGTGGGAGGATGAGAAGCTATTACAGCCCTGCCCCCTCTTCCCTACCCTCTCTCCTCTATAAGCAAGTTCAGTCGTTCATCTACGGGAAAGCCAAGCTGGTTTCCTTCCTCCCTGCTGTCTCACACTCATATTTCTGCCTAGGGTTTATTGTATGCGTGTTGTCTGAAGGAGGGGGCAGGGCTGGTCAGGAGGGTTGTATTCCCCTTCTGTTGGCACTAGTCCACCATGAACTAGTCCACACTGAACTCTTACTGATCCAGAGAGGATAGGAACCTCTTGTATTAAGTATTTAGGAAACTCTCTGGAAAAATAAAGGACTCGTATGCAGTCCTTTCAATAAAGATAACATGCAAACCTTTCACAGAATAAAGTAATGCCATGGGAACACAGACTAGAGAGCAGGTTCTCTTCTCCCATGAGTACTGAACAGCTACCTTGGATGATTAATTTCTTAGCCAAGAAATTTCGAATGTTTCTGTAAAAATGGGACAGTTTCAGCAAGGGTTGTTTTCCAGTTTGCTCTGGCTAATACTTCAGGCATCTTTCAGGAGTCATGCAATGAGCAGTAGAATCCCTTCAACACCATGCGGTGTACAGGAAGGAAGCGAACCTAGGTCTCCCACACCCTAATAACTGCCCTAAAACCAACCAACCAAACAAAAAAAAGAGGGAGAGTTTTATCTGCTCCTGTGCCTGTGATTAAAAACCCCCAAAACAACAAACAACCAAACAAACCACTGTGAGAAACCCTCTTGCACATGTATATTAACAGATCTCAGACTGCATCTACTTCAGCGAGTCCTCAGATGTTTAGAGGAACATTAATTGGTCTTTTGTGTTAGCTACATTCTGAACTGCTCAGATCTGTTAACGCTGAGGCATTTCTAGACATGCTAAGAAGCAGAAATGTAGAGAACTGGGAAATACTAAAGGAAAACCAAACATAAGCAGCTACAGAATTTGTCTATTTTCAAGAGCAGAAAGCAAATAAACAAAAATTTTAGGGTTGCAATTTTAGCCATAGATAGATGCTACTTACATCTTATTTCAACTATGCCTTGCATTTAACCAACCTGTTCGCTTGAGTTTAAATCTGATGCTTTATCTTTGTAAGATTTGGTCCTTCAGTTGCTGATTCTTCTCATAAATCCTTCTAGAATAGATTTTTAAAAAGAATTTTATATAAGATGCCTACTGTAAAGACTCTGGACTACAGCTTCTGAGATTTAGATGAATCTTTCAATATGCTTAGCATGTTTCTTAGCCTATTTTGAAAGGTGAAGTATTATACATAAGTTTTCCATGAAACAAAAAGACACTACTTATTTCCATGGCAAAATCACAGTTTCTTTTCCAGTAATCAGTTTGCATCTTTGTACTCATGACACAAACAATCTGTTTAAAAGCATAAGAAATAAAGCATGTTGGCCAAAATAAAAGTGAAGGGCAGTCAAACTACAGGAGATAGGTTTCATAAGATACAGAGGAGAAGGTACAAAGTAGGCTTTAGGTTTTAAAAATGTTATGACAGATTTCTTTTTTTTTTTTTTTCCTACTGATTGGGTATTCTCGGGTAGAGTCCAAGAATGCTCGCAAATAAATATAGAATTCATATCGTTTGTGTGGTTCTATCATTTGAATTTGTGCCACACTTTGAAACTTCAGAGCAATCACAGTCAAGAATTATAAGGGACCTCCCTGCCTCATGCATGGAAGGTAACAAACCAGTACAGACCCTGTTTTCAAAGTGCATGTTCCTTCGGGCACCTCTCCATTTGCCTTAACTGTTGAAGCGCTCTTTCAAGACTCCTACATTCTGAAAGCAGTTATGAGAAAGCGATGGAGGTTACGGTCACTTAACCCTCCAAACCCCTCAGCAGAGGGCCGGCTGGCCAACCACCACCACGAGGTACCATCACCAGCTCCTGAGAAGCTGCCCCGACAGCTCCAAACGGAGATTCGAGGTTACAGACAGCCTGTGACAGATTACAGTGTGATTCACTCCGGTCGCACAAAAAGCAAATTTTGACTTGTGGTGGCAGCTGGAATTTGTGATTACCTTTACAAGATGAAAAGCTGAAAAAATTACAGTGTGCAAGGACTCAGCACTCGCACAGTACAGACTCGGCGCTTACAGCAGAGGGTAATACAGGCAACCTGCTACAGCTTTTGCAGCCAGCAGGCTAACGTCAGGCTTGGGTTAACTTTACTGCGAGACTGATTTAGTTCTGGTTTTGGGAGACCACCTGCCCTTTAGGTAGGAGGTAAAGCACACATTCAAACTATCTGCTTAATCCTTTCTTTTGAATTGTACTGTAGCACACTAAGGTGGTGATGGAGGTGAAACTTCTGATTTAGAGCATGAGAGTAATGGATTTTTATAGAACACATTACAGCACATCAAAATAAAAAGCTTGGGAGGGCAGGAGAGGGGGCTGGAGTCTCAGCCAGACTGCTGACAGCCACTCACTCAAGCTACAGTCACCCTACCCTTCAGGCTCTTACAGGTACAATTACTTCTATAATTGCTGCACGGATGTGTGTGACCAGACTGTGCTTGAATAAGCAACTGTGGGAGGAGGCCTCTAAGACCAAGTAAGCAATAGTAATAATTTTATTAATGACTAAATTCTGGGAAATGAGGGATTATAGGATCACAGGGCTGGGAGGAATCTCAGGAGGTCAGCAGCTAGACAGCTGAAGCGAGGTCACTCCCAAAGAGTGTTTCTCTAACCTGTTCTCAAGGGAGGCCTGTCCTCCACCTTCAAATAATGCAGATGTCCCTGGGCTATCTACCCCAGTTGCTTCACTATCATGATCATCACAAGAGTCATCATCCCTGGAGGTATTCAAAAAGCATGTAGACAGGGCGCGTCATGCCATAGTTAGGTGGGTATGGTTGATGGCTGGACTCGATGATTTTAAAGGTCTTTTCCAACCTAAATGATTCTATGATTCTATGTTTTTCTATCCTGAATGTTCCTTGTTGCAGTTTAATTCAGTGGCTGTTTCCCATGCTCTATTTATGCAATTAATTATTCCTGCCTCAAAAGCCTAATCCATATTCACTTGTACTTTGTAGTCCTGAGAATTAGGCTGTTGATGGATTTGGGCAAAAATACAAGAAGTGTATCCGGTTTCCTTAATGCTGAGAACCTGTATTGCACCGCTACCATTTACACAGGAGTCACTAGAAGTAACATGTGTCTCCCCCATCTTCCTATAGTTGTGCTTTTACAGGGGAAAAGACTTGTATTTGATTTTTGCAGCTGCAGAAACAAGCAAGCAAACAAGACTCAGCTGCTGAGTGAGGAAGTGGATCAGAGGAAATAATTTCAGGCCGATTAGGAAGTAGCAACCTGCTGAATAGAGAAGAGGAAAATAAAATATTTTTTTTTCTCCAAAAGATTCAAAGATGATACCATAAAAAATGCAAAACACGAGAGAAAAATATAACATTCAAATTCACACAGGAGAACATTCCATCATAATGCAGGGACTGCTTGCATGTATCATCACATGACAATGGCAGTCCTGTCCTATGACTCGACATAAGCCTTCACATGATTAATAGGCAGTTTCTTGTCATGTGGGCAGGCAGGATGGGGACTGCTGGAACTCAGTTCCCATAACTGATTTTGTATATCACTAAATCATATTCACATAATTTTTCCCTATCTGGTACAAAACAATTGGCATCTGAAAGCACTGACTTTTCCTTAAAAGTTCTCAAGGAGTTTTAAATTATAGCTTTAAAGAATTTCTCCTATTTCATGTCGCGTCAACATTGCTCCTTTTTGAAAATGCAGCTTTTCATAAATCTTAAGTTCCTAAGAGATCTTAAAACCTGGCCTTTTTCTTTGTAGTCTTCAGACGCTATGCAGCAGTATGGTTAGGGACTGCTGTATTTAAGGATTCAGTCAAGTGGTTTCAGTCATGTTTTCCTAGAAGTTCTGGAAGACTTTAAGAAATGAATAATCCAGCATTCTTCAGTTGTTATTCAGTTATTAATAACCCCCACTTATAAAATGTGGACATTTTTTCTCACATTTGGCACACCATGAGCCAATGGCTCTCCTGTGTGTGCCATAAATTCCCCCAAAATAAGAATCATTTGGGAAATAATAATTTTTAGGCTTCCTGCAGCTGTTTTTGTGGAGGAACTAATTTTTGTGCCTGTGTTTTATACAGGCACGTATAAAACCCTCTCCTTCAGGAAGGAGGCATGCAGAGGTGTACAGTAACATAAAAGAAATGGTAAAATGGTCTACCTGCCATTTTAGGTTCTTAACTTCAAGAAAATCTTCTCAAACACACAGCTCCTGCTCTGGAGATACTGACAGTCCGCTAGTGAAAATCAATAGACACGTGTTTTTCTGCCAATGGATGGATTGAGTATCGGTAAGTCCTGGCAGCAGTCTTGCACTGTTTAGCACCTAAAGTCACCAGGACGCCCCCGTCATCTTTCTCTGGATGACCTGGTCCGGGAAGGATCAGGTCCTTTGCCCCCAGCACTTGTCTTCACATTCAGTTCTTGTAGAAGGAAGAAGAACTTACACCCCATCTCTGCTGCATTTCCTAACAGTGTGTGTTAGAGCGATTGCCTGGTATGTGAGACCCAAACTCATAAACTACGTGGGTCTGTTTTTGAAGCCAGGATTTGGTTCTCTATCCATCACTTCCTAGGGTAATTCTTTAGCGATGAGCATGCAGTTGCATGCAAGAGAGGTCTTGGAGGTCCCTCTCCCTCTACCCCTGAAATTGTTCTAGTTGTGTAAGAAAGGTAGGAAAAACCTAATGTTTGCTGCACAGTCTGCATATTGGATAAATGTTCATGTGAGTCAGAGGAGGGATTTTATTCTTGGATATAAGGTATGGCAGCACAAGTGCTTCGTTCAGGGCAAGAAAGTACTGCCTTGGCTGGGACCCCTTCAGACCTCCTCACTGGACTTCTGAACCTCAAACTGTGGCAAGTCTTACCCCAAGCCTTCTGTTCAGTTTTTCCTAGCATATAGTCCAGCTGACCTCTTGCTCTGCTTCCAAAAGTACCAAATTCTTCTCATTCTTTCCTCTTCAAGGTACGTAGATGCCCAGTTCTGGTTAAAATCAGTGGAATTTAGGAATAGGGGCTCAGGCAGTGTAAATACCTCAGAAGAGGGGGCAGGAAGGCTACAATTAGAGGAAGAAATAAAGCAGTTACCAGTTAGACATAAAACTTTGGCAGTGTTCTAGATTTGTAAACTAAACAAGCCAGAGCATGTGTTTGGGCCCAGAAGCCTTTACAGCACAAGCTGCCCTATGCTAGTAAACCTTCTGTCTTCCAAAACAGGGTGCCCATACTCTGGTTACTCTCATTTGCTTTTACATGGATGCTTTATAACACCGTCTAGTGCTAAAAAAGTCCTGAGCTCTACCCGCCTATGCTGGCAGTCTCTGGTGCAGCACTGTGCCACAGTATGTTCCTGTGACTCCTGGCGCACCTTGGGATGTTTCTTCCCCTCCTGTTTTTGCTCCTTATGTTCCTGCCAGAGAAGATTTGATGCCTCCTCAGGTTCATGGCCACCCTTTTCCCTCAGGTCGAGATCTGGACTTCTGGTTCAGTTCTCATTTGCTGTAACAAGATGTTGATACGAGTCCATTTCAGGAGATTCTGAGGGTGAGAAACGATCGTCTTTCTTGTTAGTTAAAGTAAACAGCTGAAGTAAACTTTTTTTGATCCCTAGGAAATAACATGCACTCTTACGACAGATTAAGTGAAACTCTCTCAACAGGAATCATTTAATGTCTGTTTTGCGTGTGTATGTGAATTATCTTTGCGGCTCTTATTATGATATCTTTGGTATATATTCTAGCAGTAAGACTGGGTTGCAAGTGCTCTCTGACTGTCATTAGGGCTATTTTCCAGGTGTTCCATGCCAGCCAAACTGCAAGGTTATTTCATTTCTGCAAAAGCCGTTGATGGACTAACCCTGTCTGTTTTCCAACCTGAGACAGCAGAAGCATCAATGCTCACACAAACACATTCCTGTAAGCTGTTTTGTGTGCTGTTGCCAAACAGCACAGTGTGTAAGTAATCAGGCAGGCATAGTATCAAGACTGAACACCAACCTAACGACATACAATTAATATAGGACTGTGTAACGTCTCCTGTCTGCTGACTTGACCCTCTGTCTTAATGTCTGTCAGAGGGCTTTGGTCCAAATCAAACAAAACTCAATATGTGTTTATTTTTCCTGACAGTAACACTGAAGCAGGAACACTCAGAGGTCAAATGCAGCTTCCTGGTGGCAGAACAGTAGCTATGAAAATACTCTGTTCCTGTGGTAATTGTTTGACAGGGTCCTTTTGGAACAGAGTGACTCTACAAATATCACAGACCTAAAGGATGTGTGTTATCTCTCTCAGCACAATTCTGGGCAAGAAACTGATAGCAGGAAGAAGTTACATGTAATGCAATTTCTTCATTCAGCGAAAATTGAAGTCCTCTTGGATTTTATTGTTAAAGTAAAATGAGAACAGAGATTAAATTTTCTGTTAGTTATGAATAACCTTTACTTAAAGTTATTCACAGCCTAAAACATTTGCATCTTTTAACCTTTTGGAGAATACAATATTCTGTTTCAAGGCTAGTGACCTGTTTCCAGCACTGACCTGCTACAGATCCCTCACGTATCTACTGGACAACCAGTTTTCTTCTAAACTTTGTTTATAGACACTTGACAAGCAGCACCACCTATGCCCCTCTATCACCGAAAACAGATTTCTGCTCTGAAACAGCCATCAACATCACTAACGATCCTTAGTTATTGCTGACATCCAGGCTGTCGCTGCCATGGCTTTAAAGAAGTATTAGTGCTGAGCTCAAACACAACCAATGTCAGCAATCAGTGCTGCAGCCATGACTTTCTCGATGGAGGTTAATCAATGAGGAGTTTACTGGCAGCAGGTGGTTAATTTTCCATTAAATAATCTCCATGTGAAATGGCATCCTTTACTTGCAGGATTTTTTGATAGTTGGAGAGATTGACTTTGTTGACTTGGTCATGTGTCAGCCAGACTATCTGATCACAAAAATATATCATAGACGTGTCATGGTTTAAACCAAACCAAACCAAAGAGAATTAATGCTCAGATAAATGAGTTTCCTGACCACTCCCCGCTCACTTCTATGAGCACCAGGGAGCACCCAGAAAGGTGTGCTGCCAGCAGAGGTGGCGCCAGGACAGTGCCATAGCAACATGGGCTTTGATGACTTTAAGCCAGCCCAGAATTTCATCTCGCTAAATTTAATTTAGGTGATTAGTGACATATACTATAAAAATTCATTTATTTGCCAGGGAAATCACTTGTGAAATGAGAGATTTCTTAAAGTGCCTATGTGAGCAAGTTACTAAATAGGTAGGAAAAGGAAGGACCACAATATCCTCATTGCAGCGGTAAGCAAAGAGATGCTAATGTGATGTAGAGCTTGACAGAGAGCTCCATGCAGAGCAGTTAAAGAGGCCTAGTTTGGTTGTGTTTGCAGGACGTTGTTTTCTGACATCTAGTAATAATATGAGACCGAGTTGCTCGTGCAGGGACACAAGAGCCTGAGGCCGTATCTCTGAACTCCGAGACCCCAAGCAGACAATTCCTACTCTCTATTTAGGAGAGTTATCATACAGCCGAGATCCATAACTCGCTGCTATGAATTCTGTGATCTTGCACGAATATTTATTGAGTATGAAGCTGCCAAGTCTCCGTATCAGTTTAATGGCTGGACCGTAGCATTTCTATTTTAGTGACTGTGCCTAAAGCAGTTTACAGTGATTAATAGTTCTCACAGAAAACAGATCCACTTTTACAGACCCATGATGTGACAGCTGCTAATAACTATATCCAGAGACTCTTACTTACGCCTCTTGATATAAGTGAGATCATGTATCCCATTCTGTGCCACTTGCTCTTTCACTCTCTGACGCGGTCAGATTTCAAAATAGGCAGGATATCTACTAGTATTGCACACCAACATTTGCAAGACTTCCAGCTGGCTACAGTGTGAAAATGCAGGCTTGCAAAATCTAACATACATGGACTTCGCTTACTGATGATTTAGCTCCTGTTTCCCAGAGCTAGTGAGTGAAAAAAGGAATAAAATATGATTCATGAAACTCCAGGTACTGAAATATGTTTATATTAGTGGCTTTGCCTAATTAGATTAATTTTAAAAGTCTCTACGTATGAGAGAGAATTAAGGAATACTAAAGCAGTGTTTTATTAATTTTTTTTTTAATTTACTCTCATATTAATTTTTGAAGCAGGGCTGAGTATCTAATTCTTTTTAGCATTACACTGAAAGTTAAACCTCAAGGAAATTGCATGGAAAATACAATTATAAATAGGTGTTAATAGCTCTCAGTCAAGTTCGGAGAGGCTTTGCCATAGATTTTCTTAGTCAAATATTGTAAATAGTATTGAGAGATGGGAATACATTATAAATTGTATAAAGCATAACAATGGAATCTGAATACTATGACTAAGTGTTAAACAAACTCTTAGAAAACCTAACATTCTTTAACAAAAATCTGTGTTAGACATTTCAATAGCAGGTTACAACATAACATTTACACTGTGGCTCAGGATGGAACAACATATATTCTTTAGAACTCAGCAAAATATATTGCCTATTTTACTTTGTTTTCCTTCTTGTTACTAATGAACTACATATGTTTACGCACAGTCGTATTTCCAATGGCAAACACTCCAAGTATTTTGCAGACCCAAGAATACTGGAGTTGATGAATTATGTTATTGTATTTTGGGGCACTGCTCTCCCACAGGGCAAATAAAATCTCTGAGAATCATCCTGGCTTCTTCCCAGCCTCCTGAGGGAAGGGGAGAAGGATCATGTCTGGACCATCCCACTGGGAGTGTGGAGTTTTAAGTTAGAAATGCAGAAGGAGATGGGGAAATCTCTGGAGTCTGGACAGCCTTTGTGCATCTTGTTCCTGCTGAAGGCCTACAGGGATCCAGAAGACAGATAGAGTCCTGCTTATCCTCAGTTCCCAGTTCAGGAAGATGTTTAGAGATCTCTCAGCACAAACTGAAGCCTCACAACTGGAACTGCATCAGCAGCAAACAAAACTCACACCTTGAGAAGATGCCACATGCCCTCTTCATAAGAGTTTCCAGTTTTGAGCACTTGTCTAGGACCTACGACCTCACTCCTGTGCTTAATGACTAGGTGGCACATCACTGAGAAACCGGCCGTCCTACAGTAAGGTCAGGGAACGCAGGACTCTGTCTTGGAGTGTGTGCAGGTCTACTGGCAAATTAGGCTGGAGAAGTGTTCGGTGATGCCAACTTTTCTCATTGGCCATTTGGGCCGCCAGTCAGGTCTCTTTCATCGAGTGTCATGTCCTCTGTTGAATAATAATGAACCATTAGAGTTTGCATGGGCTTCTTACTGCGTCTCTGTGATTTATATATAACTTCTACCTTGCAAGTGGGATTGCTGACATCAGGCTGCTCTAGTTTTTAATCTTCAGGGGAGCTACAGAGCTCGTGAATTAATTCATGCTATACTAATTATTTTCATACCCCTGATTCTCCATTAGCTTTAATTAATCTCCGAGGCTGATGGCTGATAAGTATGTGTGAACACATACACACACATAAATATATTATATTTACATACACAAATGCACATCGCTCCCTATCAAATTATTTTTTCCAGCATCAAGTCTCATAGTTATTTTTTTTAATTACTTCACCTATACTAATATGCTTATCTTTTAAATACCCAAGAAATGAAACCAGACTATTCAGTCTCTAACGAAACCTTATTTAAAATTGCCTACATTTGCATTTTCATTTGTTCCTCCCAGCACCTCTCTCTCCCCTCCCAGGGAAGTTTAGCTAAACACATTTGGAATATTAAATCCACTACAAAAATGGCATTGTTTTTCATTGCACCAGCATCCTGCTGCAATCAAGTTTGATCTTGTCATTTTAATTGCATGCTCCAATGATGCTGACTAACTTTCTGACACAGTATATGGAGCTATCAATATGTAGTATTTTAAAAGCTTATTTTGTTTAGTCAGTGTTTTTTGCCTTTGGTATACAGAAGCCTGGAGATAGCTGTGTGTCCACAAACCTTCTAGAGTCCATTTTAACTGCAGATTTGGAGATGAATATTTTTTAAAGTCTTTTCTTCTCCCAGAGTTCATAGGGCAGTATCATGTTCTTTTTACTCAAGGGCATTTTTAACTTACCACTACTTTTCAAGACTTTAGCGCACTACTTCAAATCTGAATGTCTAATCACTGAAATAAAAATTTTGCCACAATTTTTTTATGATATGCATATGCTGAGGTTAGAATTTCTGAACTGCAGTTTTGACTTCAGTTCCTTCTTAGACTTTCCTTTCATCTTTGTTCAAACCTATGTCTTCCTGATACATACGTCTCCATTATTGTTTGAGCATTCTCATAATAGCATTTTGGCGCATTTTCTGAATGTGGGAAGAAGAACAGTTACCACAGCACAAGTCCCATCTCTTCCTTTCCTTTCAGTGGCTCTGTGCTGGAGCAGGATTAGTGTAGTCCAGCATTTATCTAAAAGGTTCAGATATATGTAGTATTCAAGAAAGGCGGTGGGCTAGGCCTGTCCATTTCAAATTAATCTCTTTTCACTCATTGGCTAAAATACTTACAGGAAAAAAAATGACCTTAAAAGCACTACAAAAGGACCCCCTTTTCACAATTTGCCACAAATAATTGATTTTCAACACAAAGATTTTGCTTTGTATTTCATTGCCTTTTTTACCTCCTGCTCTTGTATTTGCTTTTATTAGCAAAGATCACAGATCTCGTTTTTGATAAGTGCCATAATCTCAATGAGAGATTAAAAAAAAGAGTTTGACATTGCATTGTTTGAGAAGTCACATATGGGTTATTCTCAGTTCTGAGCAGCTTGCTGCTATGTCGGAATGGAGGCAGCTTACAGAAAGACAAACTCTGTAGGAATGTAGACCATCATCCCTACTTCTCTACCTCCATGACCATGCCAGCACTATACATCTGTAGCCCTGTAAATACTGTTTTCCCTTATTTGTAAAAGGCCACAGGCTTTATACTGACCTCACAGCGCACTCTCTGGACTTGTCTGTTTAGGCCTTTGTTGGTTTTAGCTGGTATTAGCCATGGCACTGTTGCGTGGTGGCCACGTGCCTATTGCCTCCTCTTTGTTGGCTTCGCTGTGGGAGTGCCCGGGGCGGGAGGCTAGCACCCCTACGCGGTCTGCATGCAATTTTCAATGCTTAGTCTGGAAGAAGTGGCAAGGAAGTGGGCTTTGGTAAGGAAACGTATAAAAATAGCCAATTAAACATTAATCGATCTAACAGTCAGTTCCTACCTGTACCCTTAGTTTGTGTTCCTCTCTGCTCTGAACAAGATTTTGAGTGTAACCATCTAGCACACCATGACTATCAGAGCACATATACAGATATTCTAAAGATAAAAGCAGATGCCCTGAACTATTATAAATTGCCAGGCCCACCTGAGAAAAGACTTCACTGAGAACCACCCATGTCATAGCCCAAACAGGCTGTAAACAAAGAAGAGTTAGTATCTAAACTTATCCTTAACCAGCAAATAATCTAATGATACTGAATATTCCCAGCCACACGTCGATTCCTGGGAAAGGAACCAACGAAAAATCTTAACAGAGGCAGAAGACCTGCCTGACCTAGAACAAAAACAAATTAACACTGAAATATTGTAGACTCATTACTTACTCTCTAGACCCCAGGATCATGAAACTGCAAACAGCAAATTTATTTTCAGATCGTAAAAGTACGCATTTCTTTCCCTTGTGACTTTGAGGAAAAGCTGACAATTTTACCAAAGTGTTAACAACACAGAAATGTCTGGCTTGCTCCACTGAACCTACACATGCCCCTCAAAATAAGTTTGATACTCGCCCATCATTTTCTATAGATGATACGTGGGTGTGTAGTACCTACCTGTTGTCTGTACAGCTAGGTGAGATTTTTGGTCACTCTCTTGTTACTCCCAAGAGAATCTATGCCACTGTTTCATTTTTCTGCGATTGGAAAAGGCTGTGGTAGAAAGAACTCTGTCATTATCACCTGTGTCTTTGAAAGGGATGAAAAACCACTGCCACACAACTGGTGACAAAGAATCAATACATGCAGCAGAGTCAACGGGAGAACTATTTTTGCTTTGTAGCCAAGTTTCTTTTCAGTCTGTCAGGGAAGATGAATATTACAGAATGAATAAAGTGAGAAAGACAGAAATGGTTGGCAAGAGTAATAATACTATCAAATATTCCAAGTTTAGTGGAATACTGGCCATATTTAATCTTGAATCACCTAAAATGTGATTTTGGGCTGTCATAAGCAAAATAGCCTAAAGTCAGAGAATTTTACCTGAAGGCGGCAATGATCACCTGCTGTCCTTTGCTTAGTTTTTCTTCTGGGTTTGTTCCTTCAGTAAGTACTTCATCAGCGTAGTGAAAAAGTTCTCCTGAGGTGTCTTGCTAAGGTTTCATGGATAATGCCACAGCAGATGGTAGGACTCTCTCCTTCACGGGGGCAGCTGGTTCCCAGTGTATTGCACACTGTTCTGGGAGAAGGCAAATGCGAGTCTCGCTTCTTGGCCAGAGAGTTAAAAAAAAAAAGACATTTGCAACACCACACTAGGTATATTCTTTAGTCTCTAGCTCCAACAATGGTTGTATCATGTCCAGAACTACAACACCTAGTGGGTGTGACCTAATTCAAAGCCAGTTGTTAACCACCACTCTGCAATGTTCTTCTCAACAGGACAAACAGAATTGTTGTAAGGGACACACATTTTGGACACAACCCAATGTTCTCTGAGAGAATCAGCTGATTTTTAAATTTCACTGCCAGCCCCTCAATTGGTTTGATACTGCTTTTGACAAATTACTTGGTTTCTCCACAATGGCAGCTGGGTCTACCTGAGCACACGTAGGCAGGAGCTACACCACCTACTCCAAAGACCCAAAGCCTTCCTGCCCTGTAAGTGCCTCTGCAGTGGTCAAGAGAGTAAATCCCAGCGACAGCAGGGGCATCAGGGCCAGTGGGGGTACCAAATTCAGCTTCTCAAACAAAAGCTTTCCCCCACTAGGGTCGGACACGTCTTCCCCCAGTCCCTGTGCTGGGTCCATGGGCCAGAGTCCCAAAAGGTGTAGGTACCCCTGTTTTGTGTTGAGACCCTCCTCCCCAAAGAGTGTGTCTCCAGCCTCCACCAGCTGCCAGTTTCTTTCTGAACTGTGTTTGGGCAGGGGCACCCTGTGCCTCTCTGACTGGATAAAGTTTCTGTGTGTGATGGCTAAGGTTTTTTATATGATGTCTGTTTTCCACCACTGTTTTCATGTGCCTCAGGGCTGGCCGACTTATCTATATCATAGGTGCATTATGTAGGCACACTTCACATTTCTTCACGTCCCACTTTTCCATCTTTAAAAGGATGGTGCTTAACTCTTCTGTTCTGGCTAAACATACATACATGCATTATGTATGCAATATAATTTACTGATTTTTCACATATATCTTGACCCTTTCGGAAAGTACATCATATCCTACATTTCAACAAAATGGCTTCTTCTATGCTCATATGTTTGTCTTCACTTACAGTCATCAATCAGCTCTCAGTTTTAAGGAACACATTCAAAGTGGTTTTCTGTAATGTTTGCTTGGGCAAAAGGAGGATTTTGCACCAGTTTAAGTGTGACTCAGCGTTTGGTAAAGATTTTTATAGCTGTAGCTTCTGGCAGTATTAATTAGAGCCAATTATAATGTGATAGACAGGTTTTGCCAGTTTAAAATGCTTAACAGAACTCCCTCTGTCTCCCTTAAAAACAAAATGGAGATTTTGATTGCATTTGCATGCCTGAATTGTTAGACACCTTGAATATTAGACTCCATGAATATAATAGGCTATATGTAAATTAAATAATCAGAAAGTTTACTTAAATAGATAACCAGATGTCCAAGTGTGTGTATATAGCATTAAGAATGGTACAATATTAAGCATAATAAATATTTTGGGGCTGTTCTTCATGACATTGTTGCTAACAATGATTCTCAATCTCAGCTTAAAGTTTTCTGGTCAGACTTTCTATTATTGATACTTCAGTCATTTTTCAATTATCTCAGTTGGTAATTTCAGGTTTCTATTTGACTGGAGTTGGTGCTAAGCTATTAATTGGAAAAATGAGTATATTTTTAATGAAGTATTTTCTGTCATTATCTGCTCCAGTGGCTTCCTAGATCCCAAACAAAGACACTTAATTAGTGGTTCAGTCTCCCTCTGGTCCAGTAAATGTTTTAATCAAATACAAAGAATAAGAGCCAGCAAGAAAAATCCAAAAAATCTGTCAGTGTACATCCTTAAAGTACATCATTGCTTTGGTTGCTTTCTCCACCCACAGCTTCTTCATGAAAACCTAGTGTTGTAGTTTTTTTGTGAAACAGATGTCAAGAACTATTTTTTGGTGTAAAATCAAGTAATTGTTTTCTGGCCAACCCTGCTACCAAATTACAGCTTCCAAAATTCACTTTCTTAAGACGAAGTAATCTTCAACAGTGTCTTATCCCAATGGCAGCAAGAAGAAATGTGAGTTAATTATCCAGTGAATGTTAGCATACTTTTCTAGAAAATGCATTTTTTAATACGCAAAGACATGTTCTTTAAGCAGGTAAGTCATGTTACTGGGGCCACAAAGTGACTCACATGCAGGTTAAGGTTAAGTACGCTTTCTTCCTGTCCTAAATGAAACACTTAGAGCAGTGAAGACAAACCTCTGTTAGACTGCGTATCTGGACATAACATGAATAACTCTAAATCAATTTTCTGTGCGAAGACAGTGGAACTCAGATGACCAAAAATAGACTCATCAACTTTCCTTAATTAAGCATTCAATTAATAATTATTATTAGTAGTTAATGTCACCTTTTGTTAATTATTACATCTTCTTAAACATGGCTGATCTGCTAATTTGACGTTGCAGTTTCTGTATCCTGACCTTCTTTGCAATTTCTGGGTTGCCAAATTATCATGTTATTTGAGTGCAGACTTTGGCTACTGTTCCCACTTCACCGCGTGCTGTGCTTTCTCACCACAACACAGTACATTTCATCCCCCTTGAATGCCATCTCCAGAAGCCCCAGCACGCGTAGACCGAAGCTAGAATCACTAGCCCTGTGCTTGTTCCACACTTTTCAATCTCCCAGGGCAGATTTATTTCTCTGCTTCTGCTAACTGCAGATGCAAGGAATAGTTAAGCTTTTGCATGTCAGTTCTTTGCTGCTGCAAGTCACTCGTTTCCTCCACTCTCCTATTGGTTTTAAACATGTGAACCATTAACTCGGCTATAGAAACTGATGTCAGTACTGATTTTTCATGGCCTCAAACCAAAAAAGTATTGTTTTTCATAGTCAGATTTTATTCTTTGTGACATTAAGAAACATGGGCGTTTGCTCTCTGAGATCTTAACTAGTAGGCCTGACCAAAACATTTAATCTACTCGTAATTCTGTTCTTGTTTTATATTTCTGAGACTCTTTTTTTTTTTTTTTTTCATCAGTACATCTTTCAGCAGGAACATGGCAAAAGAGAAACAATAAGCTGCTTCCTCCAGTGACACACGTCAAGTGAATGTATTCAAGGAAATCAGATCCTTGGTCTGATTTTTTTAGAGGCAGACTGTGGAGGTCACCAAGACACCCAACTGGTTTCTGTGAATACCTTCAGAAGTACATCCTGTACCACTGGTCCATTTGTTGCTGTATGCTTGAGGCATATCATAGTGGAAAGCACAATTACAAGCCAGTGTAGGAAAGGAGAGCTGGTATTCATCTTGTAGCAGAGGATTTTCTTGAAAATATTTGCTAGAGTTCATATACAGTATTATCGAGTCTACCCGTCTAACCTGCTCATCGTCACAGTCCAGCAGTGCCCATGATCCCCTTCAGTGAGACCACTCACTAAAACATCTCCTGGGAACAGGACAACACACGTTAGACAAGACAGTGGAGAACCAAGGTAGCCACATGTGCAGTCTGGCTGAGGTGCTGGACACAATATGGGTGCAGTGACATTTACTGCAGGAGAAATGTCAAGATAACACAGATCTACTGACTACTTCTGATACATAACATGGCTTCTGTTAGGTAACCATAACTTTAGGACTCACCATGATTTAGCAGATATTCCAGTTATTCTGGGCAACAGCAGTACCTGTTCTAACTAGTAGAAATGGGCTTGGATGTGGTCACATGTATCTTTACTTCTTTGAGATATGTGAAGTTCTTAGTTAATGCTTATACCAAGACGAAAGAAGCATTCAGGGAAAAATGAAGATGGTGGAAAAGGTAGATAGCTGGAAAAGGGGACAAAGATACCAGATTATACAATATGCCATTTGAAATTACTATTTGCCTCGGGGTCTCATACAGCACATGGGCCAGGCTGGAGGTCTAACTAGCCCACTGGTTAGAGACTGACAAGGAATGGGGCAGGATTCAGGGCAGGTGTTTAAGGTCAAGGCCAGTGATAGTCAAGATCCAGGACACGTATGGAGAAATCAGCTGTGTTGGCTATACTTGCACCAGCTACACAGGGAAAGGGTCCCTCTGTATAAAGGTCCAGTGAATAAATCAAAGTAAGTTCAGCATCAAGTAGCTGTCAGAATGCTGTAGTTCCAAAAAGGAGGGTAGTGTCCTCTGCAAAGGAGAGTCAAAGGCTAACACAGGGCCAGCAAAAGACAAGTAACTGGATCAGCTGAAAAAACTACCATAAAGCTAGTGCTTTTGGACAAGTTTGTGCCAGCTGGCCTTTACTGTAGCCGCTCCTGAATCACTATCGTGTGAAGCTTGCAGGAATGCCCCAAAGGAGCAGTACAGACACCAGGACAAGAATCCTGTCCCATTAGAGTCTGGGACCTGCTTAATCACTGGTGTTTCTCCCACCCCTTTGACTGCCTTTAATTCAGGTGGTTTTATGCAGTATTTGACTATCAATCCTAGACCCAAACCCTTTCAGAGCTATGAAGTTCAGGTCTGTAGCTTGGCTGTTGGTGTGAATTACAAAGCCTTTCTATCCAGATCCACGCCCTAGATTTGAGCCTACTCATGCTTTAGGGATTTGAAAGCTGAATCTGCTCCATCCTTGGTGTTAGCAAAACGCACCTCAGTGTGACCTCAGCGTACTGAAACCTCCTCTTACTGTTTCTCTCTCATACACCACAGGTGAGCTCACTGCAGCTAGACATTCAGCATCCACCTCAGGTATACTTTGTCCCAGAAGTATGCAGGATTCTACAGGACTCACTAATTCTGTGTGCTCTGTACTCCAGGTGTAGATGTTACTATGCATATATCCTTCTCTTAAACGTTTGCATGAATTATTCCAGCCCCATCTGCCCCATGAGCTTGAACCAAGAAGGGTGAAAGGCAGTTCTGCATCTGAACTCTTTGTTGCAAATCTGCAGTCAAGGATGGTAAACCCTGACTGCAAAAGGCTGTGCAGAGCTGAGAGAGCAGATTGCCACCCTAATGGAGCATTGTCTCACATTCTGTGGTTTTGCTCCAGAGAATTTTTATGCTTTCCCTGAAGTAAGACTCTGTTAATTTACTGCCTGTGTTACTTCAGTGGCTAAGAATAAATCAGACTCTCCTGGTTGGGCTGCTATCTGAAATTCAGTATGAAAGAGCCACAGCTGAGAATTTTTACCCTTCACAATGATGTTTTCACTCTTCCTTCATCCCTCTGCTTCATTTTATTTTGCAGAAAAATCCCTTTAAATAGTACAAAGGTACTGCTTGCAAACGCATTCCGTTCCCCAAATATTAGGGGCTTTCATCATCTTCCCTCAATATCTTAAGAGCAGTGTCCCCTAAGACAACACTCAGCAGCAACAGCGTGCCACGGCTGTATGAGATGTACCACTCTGAGTTGCAGAAGCAGTGCGAGAGTGACCTGTGTGTCATTCCCAATGGGCTTCGCTTCCTTACCTCAGCGAGTCAGGAATTCACCAGGTAGTTCAGTAAATCTATCATGCTATTCACTACTCTTAAGTAGTCTTTTGAGGTGTGTCTGGCAGAACTACAAAGAGCAGTGAGATCTGAAGCCTGTTTCATGAATTATTGGGTGATAAGTTGAAAGAAGTCCATACTTCTAAAACTAGGTTGGCTTCTTAAGGAAATCTGTCATAACCGTGCTGCAACTGCAGCCATTATGTCCCCTGAGCAAAGAAACATATTTTTTGATGCATTTCTTGGAGCCTCTTTCCTCTTGCAATACATGTCTTCCCTACTATTTTCCATGCAGGTCATCGAGCTCTCTAGGAGGGTGCTTTAGGCACGGTGGGCTGTTCTTCCCAGAGTTAGTTTGCCTCAGTGACTTTAGACCTCCAGGGATTTTTCTTCACCACTTTAAGGGAAAGAGCTGTACCGGTTTCTACTAAAAACACCAGGATTCTCTTGCCGCCATCTCAGCTCAGCTATTGAGGCCTGATGTATGGGAATGAACCGATGCTTTTATCTCGCCATGGTTGCATCCCATGCAGTTCCACCCATCCCTGTTCTTCTCCGAGTCCTTAAGATATTGTCTTGGTCTCAGTATTTTATGCTTCAAGGCTCAGTTGGTTTCCTGCATTAGACATAGCCTGCTAGAGGGCATTTCAGGAAAGTGAAAAGCAGCGCTGCAGAAGCTTAAGATATCTGGCTTTTGGGATGCCAGGCAGCTTACCATGTCCTGACCAGATGAGAAAGTTTTCTGTAAGGCTGTGAGAATTTGAGAGAAAAGAGGTAAACAGGTGTGAGGAACTCTTTCTTTAGATTTTGACTCTTTTTTAGGCCTTTCCTGTTACATGCCTGCAGTATTGAGCCCATTTGAGGTTGATATTATCTGGAAAAATTTAGAAGCTGTAATAATTTAGTAATCAAATATTAATAATAATTGAAAACCGGAGAGAAATAAGGCACAGAAGAAGCGTGTACAAGTTTCCCAGTAAAAGAGACATGGTGCTGACTTTTTTCACTGATCTCTCTCCCATGTTGCTCTTAGAAAGAATTCATTTGTTCCAGTTACACAACCGTTCATCACAAGGAATTGCTGTGATAATAAATCCCTACCTCTCAAAGAAGATAAGATATATCTATCATACAAATAGTACTTAAAGTGAGTTAAAGCAACAGGAGGTTAAAAAAAAGGAAATTAAACCAAGGCAAAACTTTAAAAATGCCAATAAGAATAGCAAATCAGCATTGGAAGACCCATCATATGTCAGGGTTAAAATTGATAAAATGGCAAAGAATCTGTGGATTTGGGTTTTTCCTGTCAGATTTACTTCAAGCAAACTTTAAAAAATGTACCACTGCTGGTGACAATAGCAATCTATGTTTTGTTTTGTTGTTAAAGCTGCTGTGTTGCAGTCAGTGCAATAAGCATTATTTTAAGCTTCATTTCAATGCACAATGTTTTTAACTCTGCAGTATGTGATTACAGGAGCAGGGATTGTGTGTGTGTGTGTGTGTGTGTATATGAAAGCAGGTGAGCATGTTGCCAGGAGCACGGTAGGCCCAAGTGACTGCTCAACAAACTGAGATTAAGTAACAAAGCTACCATGGTCTCAACTGTAAAAGAGAGATGGCAAATTAGCTCCTCTGCCTTTCAGTGTTGTGCAATGGAAGTGGAAAGTTATCTGAGTTCATCTGTCCCCAAAACAGAAATGGGAATAACATGCTTTAATTCTCATCTTTCTCTGCCAGAATCCCTGGTTCTGAAGTTTCCACTGCCTGAGCTCCAGGTTACTCTTTACAGCACAAACCCTCAAGCGTTCCCCTCTGTAAGCTCCCCAAATTTGAATGCCCATACCATAACTGTACTAAAGCTCTGCTCCCAGAACCTCTTCACCCCACGATTCACAGTCACAGAAGGGTTGAGGCTGGCAGGTCATCTGGTCCAACCCCCTACTCAAGCTGGGCCACCCAGAGCCAGTTGCCCAGGACCATGTCCAGATGACATTTGAGTATCTCCAAGGTTGGAAACTCCCCAACCTCCCTGGGCAACCAGTGCCAGTGCTCGGTCACCCTCACAGGGAATAAGTGTTTCCTGATGTTCAGAGGGAACCTCCTGTGTTTCAGTTTGTGCCCATCATCTCGTCTTGTGACTGTGAGTCACTGAAATGTGACTGGCACCCTCCTTCCAGGTGCTGATATACATCGATGAGATCCCTGTGAGCCTTCTCTTCTCCAGCCTGAAAGTGCCAGCTCTCTCCACATCTTCTCATATAAGTGATGCTCCTGTCACTTAATCATCTCCATGCTCCTTCACTGGACTCTCTCCAGTATCTCAGTATCTCTCTTATACTGGGGAGCCCAGCACTGGACCCAGCACCCAGGTGTGGTCTCACCAGCACTGAGGAGAGGGGAAGGATCAGCTTCCTCAGCCTGCTGGGAACACTCCTCCTCCTAATGCCCAGGATACTATTAGCCACCTTTGCCTCAAGGACACATTACTGGCTCACACTCGACTTGGTGTCCACCAGGACCCCCAGGTAGGTCCTTTCTGCAAAGCCACTTTCCAGCTGGTCAGCGCCCAGCACGTACTGGTGCGTGCCCTTCTGACCACAGGACTACACCCTCTTCCTCACCACAGTCCCCCAATTCGTCCCGTTATCATCTTCCACCCCCCAGCTTCTGCTCCCAGCTAGACCTCCCTCCGCCCCGTTGCTCTCAGCCCCCGTCCTCAGCCCACGTGTCTGCTGTCTGTGGTTCTGCAGCTCCCTTTCTTTCTATTTTAAAACCGCTGATAAGTCTTCCTTCCTCCCCCACCCCTGGACTCAGATTACTCTCCAGCATCCATTTGTCATTGATCCCACCTCCTTTCCTGACTTTCCCCACAGGAAAAACAAAAGCTGGCTCCAGGCTGCAGCTATCAAAAATCTGCCTGGATGTATTCAGAGGAAAGAAAAAGAGCAGCTGTCTGGGAAAAAAAAGATGATGTATGATAGCCTGTATTATACAAGTAGGCATTTCCTTGCGAGCTAATAATTATTGTCGTCAAGGCAGAATCTGTACAAAACTGACTGGAACTCTTTCAATTAGGAATGAATGCCAACACAAAGTTTGAAACACTCAGATTTAATACGTTTTTATTTCTTTTGTCCTGTATCTATTCCTACAAATAAGAATTAATGCACTTGGACAAAAGTGGGACACATTGCAGTGTTTTTAACTAGCTTTTATTTCAGTATGCAGCAAATCATGTCAGTCTCTTAAGTGGGGTGAGCAGATGTACCGTGTAACCTCCCACTTTGCCAAATGAGCCTTTCTCTCTCATCCTTGCAATTCACTTCTTCTCCAGCAGTCTACCCAAGAATACATTTAATATGAAATCAAAGCATTCACAAAGAAAAGCCAAACTCCCCTAAAATTTAGGATTCTTCAGTTTCATTACATACTCCAAAAAATACAGATGCTTTTCATTCAGCTGGTATGTTACTTCCATTTCAGTTTGAAAACAGGATGATTTTCCAGAGAAAATTAATCTCTTTGGAGCCAATTGGCTCAGAAGTTTAAAATACAGAATCCAGAAAAAGTACATTGCATATGGTTTTGATTAGAAAAGAGCTTTTTCACCAAATTCTGTTAAAATGTGACATGGTGGGCACAGGACTGTTGAGGATAAAACAGCAAAGGAAATCCCCCAGAAAACCAGCAAGTTTCTCAGATCAGTGCTGTCAGATCACAAGACTATGAGTGAATTACACTATATAATGAAAGGGTTGTTTGAGTCTTTCTCTTTTTGTGCTTTTTCTCCTCTTGCGCAGGCCTAGGGAATGCAGAAGACAAAATGGAGGATAGAGGAGCAGAACAGGCAGGAGTGATTATGATAAGTTTGTAAACGTGTGCAGATTGAGTTCATAGCAAACCTTCAGAGTAGGGTGAGAAAGAAGCAATGACAGGGAAAAAGCTGAAGCACGAGATACGCTTGTAGTTGACAAATTTATATGACTTGTTAGGCATACGTGGTGACTGAAACCAAGAAAGTAGATAAAATCAACAACGGATGATATGCCGATGAGGAAGAGGCAACAGAACTTGGGAAGGTTTGACAAAGTAGAGAAAATAACATGGAGGTTGAGGTCTGGCTGCAGAGGCACAAAAGCTTATTTCCAGAAGAAAGAGACCAAACAGAAATTAATATATATAGCTTTCCCTGTGTAGTCACTGAAAAAACCAGACTGACATTTATAGGAGGCTAAGGCTCCTTCATTTGATGTTAAAAATACATAAGGTGTTTTTTCAACATTTCACTTAATTTATACTTTCCTATCTTTATTTTTAGATTGTCATTAGAAATGGTTGCAAAGCGTTTCTTTGTATTCCATATTTTCATGCCTTCATCTTTCTTAATGTGAACTCTGCTGAAATGAGATCTTTTAACAATGAACAGTGTTGCCTATTTGACATAAAGAAAATAGTTAAGGAAGCAACCTGTTTAGAGTATTTGAATCATCCTAAATCAATAGGTCAATGAGATTTTATTATTTTTTTAATCACTTTTGATTTCTAGATACTCCCCATGTTCCTGGGACTTATTTAACTTAATACCATGGATGTGGACTGAGCTTTCCAGTAGGAATGCCTGTCATCTCTCTAGTGATGCTCTCTTCTTCACCTACACTCTGTTTTTAAAATAGGAAGTGTGATGATTGGGGAGAAGTAAACAATTCCAGTAACTGTAGCCTCGTGCAGTCTCACATCACAAAATCAGTGCCAGTTAACACCAACAAATCCGTATAATCAGCACAACGACTGTACACATGACCACTTTAAGATTTGAAGGTTTGTGTGTGTTTAGTGCTTGTGAAAAGGAGCACACGGACAGTGCCCGGATCTCAAATCTTCAGCTTCTCCACAGAAGGGTTACACATCGGGAGCCAGAGCACAGGAGCCTTAGCAATGACATGACCCATTCCTGGGCGCTGATTACCTGTTATTCCCATCTTGTGCATGAGATCACCTTCAAACTGAGGCTATAAAGACAAAGGGTTTTTCGTTTTCACCAGTCATGGACTTCTGGGCCTCCTCAGGATAACATGGACATTCCCAGAACTGCAGACCTTCTGCCGTGGTGATCGGAGACGTAAGCCGTAACGCAGCCATCCAGAATCTCTCAGGAGTAATAGCAGCATAACTCTGGAATATGAAGCGCCCCTGGAGTATTTCCTTCACCGCCGTAATAGCGTGCTTTGCTAGTGTGATACTGGTTGAGAATAAATCCTGGGTACTTGATGCCTGGGGGGGTCCTGCAGCTGGATGCAGACTTCTGTACCTGTTGGGTTACCATTTCAGCATGATCCTGTGGGCAAGGGAGGGACGAAGCTTCGTCAGCCCCTTGAACATTTCCGTCCCCTTCCCTCGCCTTGTGAGGAGGCATATTCTGACTCTTCGGAGAGAGAAGTGCCATGCTTGCTACAGGAATCATCCCGCTGGCTGCTGGTTGGAGGCTGCCACTCCTTGTGGGTGGCACACAGCCCAGAAGCTGAACTGCAGGAATTAAGCCTAAACACACCTACAGCCTCTAAAGGCTTTGAAAATTAATCTGTTGCTTCCTCCTCAGAGAAAGGTGTAAAGGAAAGGTAATAAAAGAAATAACAAATGGGGACAACATAACCTTTTTTCAAGGTGCTGCTTTTCTCAGCAAATCTATTTTGATACCTAGGTTCAGGAGCAACACTCAGCACATCTCTTTGCTGCCCACTGCATCCTTTTTTCACAATTAGAGTGTTCTACTCGAGCACTGCTGACTTATGTTGCATTTTTCTCATTATTTCACTTCTATGAGGAGAAATTTGAAATATTCATTTGCATGTGAGAAGGTTAACAAGAGAGTGAATTTTCTATCAAGCAGAATTGAGGGAAGCAGTCCCATGGCCTTTCCTTCATCTGCTTCAACTCTGTCAGCTGTGATCCAAGATGTCATAACTAGTAACAGAGAAAACACTTAATTCTGAATTTAAACAGTCAGAGAGCCAAAAATATGAAATAATGTGTCATAATATAGCGGATCAGAAAAAACATATGTGGATATATCTGGAAAGCTAATGGTTAAAACCGTTTGACAAAATACTAAGAAATACTTAAAGCCTAATGATGAAGTTTGGCACTTGAGGGCCAAACTCGTTTAGTGTCCAGAAACTCTCGTTTCATAGTTTCAGATCCTTGCTTGTTTCATAATGTTTTCTAACGCCTGCTCAGTGGTCTGTTTTACCGTGAAAGGTGCTAGAACAGTTCTACTGCTTTGCTCATCGTTTAATTTATGCGCATGGTGTGGTATGTCCTACTATAAAAAGAGTGGCTGTGCTCAAGGCAAGAGGGCGTCTCGGCTTTTTGGCGGCTGCCGTGCTCTGGATTGAGCGGAGGCCTCCGGAGAGGAGGAGACCCTGCTTCCCTTAGAGACCCCAGCGCACAGAGCACGGGGAGGCTCCCGGCGTGCTGGGAAGGCCGAGACCTGCAACACCAGGGAGGTGTTGGGAGGCTGGAGAAAATGGAGAGGGGAGGAGGGGGAAGGTGTCTTCTCGCAGCACAGGGCAGGCCCAGGCCAAGCTCTAGAGCTGACTGCAAAGAAGAGACGTTTCTAGAAATGCAGAGGTGGTTGTGCGCGGTGTGCTCAATCCAGGAAGCCACTGGAGAGGAGCTGGGCTGCAAAACACAACAGGAATGGCTGCCTCACCCCACAGAGAGTGCCAGAGAAGGAACCGGGTTCTGCGCCAAGTGACGAGGCAGGGTGGCGTTCATTATTTTCTACTAATGAAATCTGACTTAGAAGTTCAGAGGAATTTGACTTTTAGGTAGCCCCTTTATGGGAATGCTTCTGCCTCAAATTGATACTCTATCATGGATAATTTACTTTCTGCTCCTGGCATGCATACTCACGAAACTGCACTCGCATTATCAAAAGTATGATAATAGGAACATTTACTTGTCAGCTGAACAAAGCCAAAGGATTCAATGGATGTGAAGACCAAGCATGTTGTAAATGTAAATAAGGCCAGGGCTGGAGAGGTTTGATGTACTGCTGGCATTTTGTGCCTGGCCAGCTGTAACCATCAAGGGAATATTTGCGCAGAAGTACTATATTCACAATACGAAATTAAATCTGAATGCATTTGTTCTGAAAAATAGAATAGACTCCTCATATTTTCTTTGCCAGAAAATCATGACAGACAATTCTGCCTCCGAGGAGCTGAGCTCCTCTAAATGGCAGGAAGGGACGGCAGCCTAAATGAGGTTAGAAAGCATGAGCTATTGCACCAACGGAGAGGGGGGAGGGAAGGCAGCAATGGTATGCAGCAGGAAAAGATGGGGCTGTGAAAGAAAGGGCAGATTTTATGCATGTGCATACTCATGGATAGGAAGAGGCTTGTGTACATGCCAGTTCATACCTGCTGTCATGTCAAAAGGTATGTGAGTAGTGGGGGGGTGACAGCGGCGTAGCTATACCTATATGCTTGGAGGACAGTGAGGTATCGCTCATTGCCATTGGTGATAGTTCCAATTAAGCTTTCCTTTCAGGGCAGGACAACTTCAAAAAAACACCCCACATTTACGGAGTTCACCACAAGGGATCCTTGAATGGGATGCTCCTAGAGACTGTGAGAAAGCAAATCACTGCAATAGCTTATCAAAACTGAAGCAATGTAATGAAAAAGCATACCTTTGCAAGTATTTTTCCCAGTACATTACAGCCAAAGATGTGTATCGCTATATCTTCTGACAGCAAAAAGAGATATTTATCATTATTATTCAGATTCTCAGCGTTATTGTCTCTGTCAGAATTATTAGGGGGCAATGAACCTCGGCACAAAATGAACTAAGAAGGTGAGCTGTGCACGACAGTACCTCCTCCTTTAAGAACATGAAATAAATTGTGATCTGACAGGACATTAGAAAACGATCTACGTAATCTGCAGTAACCACTAATAATTATATTCCTACCTAAAGGGACTCAAGGCTTAAATTTTTTATGCCACAATAATATTTTCTCTCCTTCAACTAATTACTTCTCTGTAAGGTCCAAAACATCCTTCTTCTGTCTGTACTAATGCTAAGGACACCAACAAGACAGCTGCATATTCCAGGTTCCTTTTTTTTTTTTTTTTTATGATGATAGCAGGTGACTGAAACATAGTGATTAAATATTTGGCATCAGAGGACCAGTTAGGGAAAAATGGGAACTTTTGACAGACAAGGCCCAATCTCTCCACAGGGATAATGAATTTTTTTGGTCAGAACTGCATATTTTTTCTCATTTCTTTCTTTCTCCTGTTGTTCATAAATAGAGGCACGGAGCCATAGAAACATTTTGTCCAGGAGGGACTCTGGAGGTCTCTAGTCCCACCCTACCTTTGAGCAGAGCCAAATTCAAAGCTATATGAGGTTGCTTAAAGCCTTGTTCAGGTGACTTGTGAAACCTTCTAAGGATGGCGACTGCAAAACCTTTCCAGACAATCTGACATTTACAAAGATACAGAAATGCTTCTTTATTTACATGAAGTGGAATAAATAATTGCAAACTAATGCCACCCCCCCATTTGTTTCTTTTTCCGATTCTTATTTTTTACTGACCTAAGCATACTACTATTATGATATCTGAAAAACTTAGCAGATTGAAACTGAGGAAACAGTTGTTTCTCTTATAAATAAAAAGAGGAGTATCTGTGCCTTAGCTTTTACAAGTGTCCAGCTCTGCTTGGAAGAGAATTTTCCTCATAGCAGCAAAGGTCCCAGTGAACAGATGGGCACTTTTTGAACAGTTCCAGCTTTTCCAGTTTTTTTTAGCAAAGTAACCAGCTCTTTTTCTTGCTGATGGTCCTGATACGCTGTCATTTGCCCTTGTGCATCCTCCTCATCTTCATTTTTTTTTTCCAGGCAAGGGACAATCTCAGTCAGTTCCTCCCACGCCTGCCTAAAAATAAAACACTTGCCCAGTTCTTTGGTAAGATTTGATATTACAAAAATTCTTATTTTCAATAACATGTCTGTCTCTACTGCTTGTTCTTCTGCACTTACTTTATAGGTATGATATTGGTCAGTGCCAAACACACCAAAGAGAAGATACCATACACACTAGATAGGAACCGTCTCACCTGTGTATTTACAGGGATTCAAATGCAGCACTTGAACAGAGCTTTAATTTGCTGGAGGATCAGGACAGGTTTTTCTCCTGTCAGAAAATCCTTTGCAGCTGGAGCACTCAAGTAGATGAAATTTTCCTTCCTGCCAGAAAGAGTGGTGCCTGCAGTGACAAACACTCCTTCAGAGTCTGTCTAAGATCCTGAAGGAAAGTTATCAGGCGTGCGCTGCCCTGGACGTGCCACGATTTGAGCAGGGAGGGTTCGCACGGCATCCGACTGCTTCCACATCTTAAAAACCAACAGGCCTCAGCTGGGCATACCCTGTCGAGTTCCAGATAATCAACCTCATTTTCAGTACAAACAGGGTTACCACACAGTGTCACCTGTGGTTTTCTTTCAGGTAGGTCATTTCGAAAGCACTCAATGATTCTGACACAAATTGTAAATTGACACTAGATGTTACCAGACGTAATGGGGCACAAGATGGCTCCCGAGACTGGAAGCCTGCAGGTCATTAGGCTGCAAATTCCAGGCACTTTTTATGACATCCATCATGTGCTAAATATCATGTTCCACCTGGGGTGCGGATTGTCTGTTGAGAGGTGTTAAGAGGGCCTCAGAGCTGGCAGCTGCAGGCATCGCAGGTAACAGGGAAAATCAAGTCAAGGAAGCAGACAATGGTTTATACCTATCAAAATCAGGCTACTAATGAAAAAGCTGTGTGAAGATGCATGTTGGTGAAGTTAGTGGTTTTTTACTGTGTTCAATCCGACTCCAAAAAGGATTGCTAATTCATTGAAGACTCTGGCTTTTTGTCACCTATTGTCTATATGCCATGTAAAAACATAATTTGTTCACCAAGATCACTATGTTCTCTTTTCTTGGAGTTAAGAACAAATTATTCTATTTATGGATGTTTGCCCCCCTTTTAGTTAACAATTGCTACTGATACATATTCTTTAACTTATGACACTTAATTGATCTTCATATGGTATCTCTGTCTCCTCCATTTATCACTCCATTCTCCATTCTTGTGAGAGATGCTTTTCCTTTCTCAGACCTTGTCAACATTTAGATTGTGAACATGCAGATTCTGTTAGCACATCAGGTTAGAAAACTACACAAAGTTTTCCTTTTTATTTTGACAGTACAATCAAGTTGTATAATTTTAGAAGACGACGATGAATGCTGTCCCAACCACCTACGTTTTGGCAGAAATCCTGATGTCAAACTGGCACTCTGATTTCTGTCAAAATTGTTGTTTACTTTGCACCATATAGAGAAAATTCAAATAATTTCGCTTTGTAATCATTTGATAGTTCTCGCATATTTGCAATACAGATTCAGCACTGAAGCAAATGCCTAAATTACCCTTTAAGGGGGAAAGGTACAAAATTATTCGAGTACTATTATCTGTTATTAACTTAGTCCTATTTTTCCTTTCCTCTTTTAAAATGCTGTTCAAAATACTGTCCACTTAAAAATCAAAATGTTCTTTTTATGTTCTGTAAGTTAGTAGAAAGACTGTGAAAAACCATTGATCAGACCTGTTGTGATTACATTTTCCATGACATATTTTACAAATATGCATTTTAACTATTACCATCAATTTTCAACTAGATTATGAGAAAGAAATCAAAAGGAGCTGACCCAAAAAGGTCTGCAGTACTCCATTTCACAAAATTTTGATGACAATTTTCATTTCCAATTCATGCCTTATTAGAAAGCTTTTAAAATCCTAATCCTTCATAAGGAAGAAAAAAATGCATAAGCTAGAAATATCAATATGATAGAGTTCTTTTTTCCTTGAAAAAAAATCCCAACACACAGTGAAATCAAGCAATGAAGATAGCGCTGAATAATAATATTAATCTTTTAGGCAAAAGCTTAAAATCAACTTGGTTAGATGGTGCATAATCGAAAACGTGTGTGTGTGTGTGTGCTTGTATGTATCAAAATTGTAGAGTTCTCAGGACAGGTACTTGATATCAAACTCTGGTATTTGCCTTTTCTTATTCTAATGAAATTAATAATTTCTTATCTATGAAAACCTTCCTTCTGTAATACAACAACTTCAGACAAGGGTTCTGCAGAATCAGGACAAATGACCAGTTAGGAGACGCATGCAGCTTGATTTTGTTCAGCCACCTTTTCATGCTGGGGGAGTCTTGCTCTGCTCTGACGCAACAAATGTGCTAAACTAGCCTCAGCGCTATTCTATTTTCCAGTAGCAATACTGGTTCACAGGGACTGTTCTGGCTGTCAGGACCACTGAAGCACAGTGCACGTCGGTCATAGTTTATTCCCACCCCCCTGCACCTTCTCTGAAGTGCTCATTGAGCAAAATGAGGTCAAAAGCTGATGATACAGAGCCAGCAGCCTCATCATATACAGCAGCTGGAGGTGTCGCTTCTGGAGAGGAGACAGTTGTTGACTGTTTGGGACAATTTTACATTTTTATATGCTGCTGAGCATACAAGGTACAACTGAGGCAGAACAGAGCCAGGTTTGTGGCCGGTTGTTAATGTAACTCTTTGAGAGGTTCTTGCTTTGCATTACACAACAGAGCTATAAAGGAGACCTTGAGAAAACACATTTCATAAAATGGTTGTTACTAGTATAAGCTGAAGGATGGTAAAAATCACAACGCTGTTCCTCCAGCAAGCAGGCAGCCAAATAGAAACCTTCCTTTTCCTGGTTTGTATTCTTCTCCATTCCCCCTTCCACCTCTCTCCTTGTTTCTGCTGAGGTATCTAATGTGGTGCTTTACAGCATGACAGGTAGCTCCTCTCACAGCTCTCCCTGCACAGAAACTTCCCAAATCTGGTTTCTCAGCTCTTCCCATTGTTGTCTGAAGTGTTGTAGACCTAATTGGCTCAAGTCTACAAGACAGTTCTGGAGTTTAAATGACACACAATCATTATTGCTAGTGTTATTAATTTCAGACAGCTGAATCGCATCACACTTCCCAGAAAGTCATGCAGCCATCTTCCCTCGACAAGAACTCCTCTTCACTCCCTCACTGGGAAGCCCTGAGCAACCTGGTGCAGCTACAAGGCCAGTCCTGTTTAGAGCAAATTAGTCTAGAGGACCTCCAGCGGTCCTTTTCCACCTGAATTATTCTGTAATTCCCACAGCACCACTTTAACCTGGAAGACTGGCACTGAGTATATGTAATATGAACAACATTATGCAAAACAGCAATGTGGTGGGGCGGGACTGTTAAAAGGCTTTGACAACTGCATAGGAATTGTACCAGTTGTGCAGTCCTCTCTTTTTCAGTGTGTTCAAATACAGTGTAAAGTTAATTTTCCTAATACTATTGTGTTCCTAGTATAGACATAAGGATATGCAGGCTTGTAGTTAGGAAACTGCAAGAGACTATTGCAAATCTTTGCAGCTGTGGCATTCAGAAATATTTATTAATTTATAATTACTGAAGTAAGTAATATGCCTTTTGTCAAATTATTTTCAGCAACCATGAAAAATGCATAACCAAAAGAGTTTATGTTTTGAAGCCAGCAGCCCCTATGTACAGCAGATGTTTAATGCAAGGAAATATATTGCTTCTCTAAAGCAGATGCTATTAAAAAAAACGAGGATAAAAATACTCTCAGATGAGCGAGAGGAGGGGACTAGAACTCTGCGTGTTTGAGGGAAAAATTATCCCCACAAAGCCAGCAATATCCCCTTAACATTGTGATCTTGTATAATTCATTACAAAAGTGTCTAGAACCTGCTTCTCTCTTTCACAGAAACATAGGGACAACTAAGTCAGGTTCAATCCTAGCTTAGTGGCACTAATAATTAATAGGCAATCTTGTTGCCACTTGAATGCTGACTGTGCAACACATGTCGGGTAGTAGCTGCTTATCTGGCATTTACGGATGCTATACATTACCTTCCCTTAAAAGGGCAGTGGGAGGGCAGCAGGGAGAAGTGTGGTTTCTTCCTCTGGATTGGGGGGGTGGAGGGAGTTGGGAGTCTGCAGCATAGTGCACACTAAGAAACTCCTGGAAAGAATAAGGCTTGGCACTGAAATAGTTTCTTACAGACCCAGAAGGTTATTTGCTGCAGCTGGAAATCTGATGAAGCCTGTTAGAGCAGGACTGGAAGGGACTGTGAAAGGAGACCGTAGGCAGAGGGAGGCACGTTTACTGACCTTTCTGTTCAAAAGATCTTTTGCTCTAGCTGCTGCTGTACTTGCCTAGGATCCACACGTACTTTGGGTATTCAGGTTAAGGAAAAGGTGCAGGCAGAATCATGTCAGAAGTCTGGCCGCTTCACAAGGAGGTAAGAAACCGTGTCAATCCCTAATAGAACCGTGTCCCATGGGGTATCTCTGGAGTGCTGTGTAGTACCCTACTAGCAGGGAAATCCTGGCTGTATTGCACTCCACCATATCCACGGAAACATTTCAGCACGTCGCTTTTGCCACAAGTGAGGGAGTAACCAAATGCATGAGTGGGAATGCTGTCTTTGTGCGACCTTGCCAATGTCCTCAGAGAAGCACGTTCAACCCAGCCTGCAGGACAGAATTTATCCCCTCTTCTGACTGAGTAAACACCTTACCTTTGAATCACCCTACAGTTTTTAAGTGAATAAAAGCACCTGTCGCCCACATCAGTTAACCCTAGGCTGTACTGAACAAAATGAGCGTGCAACAGTTGGTCTTTCTCTCTCCATACCCCTTTCTCCAATATACATGTTAGTGAAATTATTGTCTCTGCATTATTACTTGGTAAATAACACGTTTGTCTATGCAGGTAAGTGGAAAGAACAAAGAAACAGATTAGATCGCATTTCCATTACAAAGACACATTATTAAACCTAGCTTTTTTCCTCAGAAGCAGGAAAAAAACCCTGAGGACCTCACTAATGCCAGAGCTATTAGAAGACTGCATCCTCTGAGCAACCGTTTGACTACGGAATATGTAACAACAGATCTCAGACTGCATGATAAAAACATTTTCTTGGCCATAATCTCTGAAATCCACTTGGATTTCTGAAGAAGACTTCTCTGAGGTCTGACAATATAGTTGATCCACAAATTCACAATCTGTAGCAGTCTAGGTATCACAGAATAGCTGACTAGAACTGAGCGTTGGCCTGCTTCACATGACAGTCCAACGTGACCCTTGGCTGTGCTTTATTCCAGAACGCAGCACCCTCTGGGCACACACCAGGCTTTGAATGTCACGCCAATATAGTGAACTACCACTGAGTGGATTGCTTTGCACTGTCTTAAAATAGTCACAAATGTAAAAAGTTGACAGTTTTATTATGAATATATAATTTTGCAGAGGCAAGCATGTGTAGGTGCTTTCAAAAAAGTTTAGGGGACTACAACAAAGAGATGCATTAAAATTACTATTCCTTGAATCTAAAAAGAATTTGTTAGACTGGCTGGATTGTGGAAAGGGGTGTTTTGTGGGTAGTTGTGCTGCACCGAAAGAGTTACAAATGTGAAATAGGAACATCTAACTTTGTTAAAAAAAAAACCCCGGTGAGCCTGTGGCACAGATGTGGTAGAGAAAAAAACATACAGCTAAAGAGAATGACACTTTAAAGAGTGAAATCCCAATACTTGTCATCTCAGTTGGTTTACTGATACAGAAAAGAAGGATTGTTGATAAGAAATCAGCTAACACCCTGAGCAAACTGAGTTAATTTCATTCTCTCCTACGATTTTTCCTATGTTTTTTCATCTTCATATGCATCTTGCAGATGTAAATATGTGGTGGGTTAGCCTTGGCTAACATGCAAACTCCCACCCAGCTGCTCACTCCGCCACAACCCCCCAGTGGGACAGGGAGAGAAAATGAGAAAAAAACCAGGAATGAGAAAACTGGCTGGTGAAGATAAAGGCAGGGACATTGCTTACCAATTACTGTCACAGGCAAAACAGACTTGACTTGCCAAAAATTAATTTATTGCCAATCTACTTTATAGATTTGGGTAGTGGCAAACAAAACCACAAACATTAAAACAACGCCTTTCCTCCCCGCTTTCCCGAGCTCAACTTCAGTCCTTTAGACTCCTCTAGCCCACCCAGCGGCACAGGGGGATGGGGAATGAGGGTTATGGTCAGCGCATAGCAGGCCGCGTAGCATCTCCTTCCTCCTCACTCTTGTCCCCTGCTCTGGTGTGGGATCCTCCACAGGCTGCTGTGTGGGTGGATATCTGCTCTGCTCTCGTGCTCCTCCTCCTCCTCCTCCTCCCTGCCTCTCCTGCAGCCCCCCGCTACCAACACCTTGACACCTACACACAATACAAAATACCAAGGACATGGAGAATGCTTTTTAAAGAAACCAAGACAAAATGGAGGGTAACTGAGGGGTGGACAGAGGCTAACTCTTTGGTGAACAGAAGTTGTCTGAAAATTGTTCTGGACATTTGCAAAATCAGCCCTCTGACTGCCTCCAGCTGTGAGAATTACTTTGCCAATCAGCCCTGCGTTTTCCAGAAGCTGACTACATTGCTCATGGCTGTGCTTCAAGTTGTCGGGGTGGGGGGGGAAAGAGGGTTTGGGTGCTTTGGTATCCACTTAGCCATATTAATCAGGCAAAAGCTTGATACTGGGAGAGGGGGCTACTTCCACCAGTGGTGTAAGCATTGCTGCAGGTATGAACAATGAAAAGTCACCGCATCTGTGGTGATGCCATAGCTGGCAGTGCTGAGATGTGTGGCTCTGAAATAATGGAAGCATCTACCTCTACTCCTGTTGGAAAATAACACCACTGTGTCTATCAATTGCCTTCCATTCTGTTGCTTTTCTGCTGAAAACCTGCATAGGCAGGATGTGCCTTGTGACTGCAGGTTGTGCTTGGGTCAATGGCTGCAGGCCACCTCGGGGTCCTGGAGACCCCAGTGCCACACAGCTGTGTGTTGCTTTTAGTTATCTTGCTCTTGGAGCAGGAGCTACAGCCCCGAGTCAGTTGCCTAACACCAAGTCAGAGGCCATAAATAGGAGATCCACAAAGTTAGCGTGTCAGGGGATCAGTCCATTACCCGTGCCCTGGGATAAGCACAGGCTGTCTCTTCAAATTCCTTCTGTATGCCTGGAAACAAGATGGAAAAAAAAAAAATTATAGGTTATGACAGAGAATAAAGGAGATGCAGTGGCTGAGCTGCTTAATAGCAAAGGGGTTTGGGTGCTCTTAGACCTGGAGGACTTTGCTGGTGACAATTTAGTTATCAGTGGACTTGAATTTGCAAGCAGCAAGAACAGAAAAAGGGAGTTCTTAAAAAGTCTAAGCATTAAATGGTTTTTTTCTAGCAAGGGAGTCAGCTGCCTAATAGCTAGCTTCCACAGATCAGAACAAGTGCTGACTTCTCTACGCAGTTAGAAAAGAGAAATTTGGAGGTTGACCTTTATCTCCGTACTTCGTAACAGTGACATGAGGTGTACCTCACTGTATTTAGTATGATCTCAAACAATCTTTGTTGGCTAATATAGTATTATGGTAAATGCTGTGTAACAAACATAGTATTTCTTTATTGGAACAAAAATGTTTTTCAATACAGGTATAAGTGTTAACACAATATGCTTACATTTCTGCAAGACATTTAATGTAGGCCTACCTGTTGCTCTGCTAAAACAATGCTGTATGCAGTCAGCATATGTAGTAAAAATAGTTAAATAATGGTCTGCAAAACTAATTGTGAATGAGAAACAGTTACTTGACAACAATGCTTCTAGTGAAATCTTGCAGAGGTAGGCTTACTAGAGCTTGTTGCGTCCTGGCCTCTCCCTGTACAAGCACAAAATCTGATAATCCTCCTCCCAGGCACTTAAAATTCCATTTGTAAAAGCAATAAAGCTTGGGAACAGCCAGATCTCCTTTTGGAAACATGGTCCAGAATTTCACTGCTCTGATATTTGCTGTGGACCTTCTTTTTCACCCAGCTACACTTACATATAGGCTGCTTTTATCCATTTGCTTTTATGATAGTTTTATCTTCTTTGATCTTCTCTTTTCCTGGTATTAATGCTCCTCTCTATTTATAGATAGCAATTGTTCCAGCTAAGACTTAATTTTGCAACATTAGGAACAAACAAGCTCTTCTCTATATACTCTTTATACTCTTTAGTATAAACAGAAATACAGTTTTTAACTGACTTGGTCATTAAGAATATGCCCGTCCCCTGGAAGTCTGGGACACTTCCCAGGTTCAGGTGTGTTATCCAGTAGGATTCTTGGTCTGTGCTGAGGTGAAATCTGGATGTAGAGCACTCTGTTTTCCTCCATTTACGTGGGAAGAAAATCAAGGCACGCAAGTGAAATGGAGCAGCAATAACCTCCAGCTGATTACCCTTTTAGCAAGATGTAGGGAGAAAATGCTGTGGGGTGCCCATACCCACAACGTAGACACAGTTTTATAGTTCTCTGTGCCTGACCTGTTTCGCACCCGTATTTTTCAGCACTGATAGTCAGGAGTTTATCTTGTATTCCTGATGGGGTCCCACCACTATCTGTTATAATGATACTAATATTTCCCTCTCTTTCTTTGAAATACTTTCCTCATACATAATAGAATTGCATTTGCCTGCCTTGGTGCTTCATCTTGTTAGTTTGCAGTGAACCTGTAGCTAATTACTTGAGAATACAGGTCCTGTGGCTTATCAGTTATTTCCAAAAAGAAACTCCCAATTTACGCTGAGATCTACAGTGTTTTTCAAGTGCATCGCCTTGCATACAGCAATACTGATTTTTATTCTCATTTCCATTATTTCAGTCCTTGTGGTCATTCAGTTATTGCAGTCCTCTTTTACGGCAATACATCCCTAGCATATACAGTATACTTTATTGGCATTCACTTACTGTATGTCAACATCATTGATGAAAATATTGGAAAAGAGCAGTTTCAGGGCAGTACTTAAGAAACTCCACTAATCACCTTCTGCTGGCATGATATTTATTCTTTCAGCAGTACCTGCTGTATTCTCCCCTTCGGCGAGCACCTTAACAGTCCTGCAGCTCCTGTACCAACCATCTAATTCTGTTGCTCATTCAGATCTTTTTGGAACGGAGTCCCTTAAGTGAGACACACAACCATCTTGTATTTAGTACTTCTGGAAAAAGAGGGGGAGAAGCATGCCAATGAACATGAAAGGCAGACAGACATTTGCCAGCCATTAAGTTGAAATCAGTTGTATAAATGAGTAATCTTTGAAATCCTGTTAACTTTTGTCTAAATTGCTTCCATTTTTCTGCCAGTGGATTAATTCCATAGCTTAAATTCTACATGGTATTTTAAGATTTTTTTTTTTTTTTAGTTTTAACTGTGATACCTTTTAATACAATAATTTCGTATTCAGCATGTAATGAGCACTTTTCTCTACATCGTCGTGCATATAACAGATTGTTTATGTTACATCTAAACTGTCATCCACTTTTGTAAAATTCTCTATCCAGAGACTCCAGATAATTCTGGGAGTCCTTCACAAATAAAAGGCATACAGAAGAGATAGATGCTAACGGCAACTATTATTAATATTTCTTTTTAAAAAAAAATCTGTAATTTGTTTTTTCTTTGCTCAGAATTATGGTCTTCTTAACCTGCATATAGCTGGTGGCCCTTTTAAAAGAGAAGCCGCTTATGTCAACTTAAAATTTAAAGAAAAATATTTTGGGATACTCACACTTTTTTTTCCCCCTCAGAGAGGTGTAAACTGATGAAAGGAAATATTTCAAAACAGAGTTCATAATCAACCTGTGGAACCTTCTGCCACCCTGCCAAAAAAAACCCCAACCCTTTACTGAGATGAAGAGCTTGGTTGAATTCCAAGGCTGGCACATATCTATGAATTCATCTCAGCCCCCCTCCGATTGTCACTTCATGAAGTCAAAGTGTCTCACTCCACTAATGTTTGACAAGCACTCTGAGCTGCTCAACCAAATAGAAATAATCCCCTGAGGGTTTTCCTGACTGCCCTCTCTATCTCCCAGCCATCTCTGACAGCCTTTAGAAGGCTTTACATTTTGAAATTACCTCTTAAACTATGAATGAAGCAGGGATTTGAATGCTCGGCTCTCTCACCTCTTTCTCTAGTGGGCAATCTATTTCTAAAGCAATTAACATCACCTGCAGAAGATAAAATATCTCAAAACTGTGTCAGGATTTGTAAAAATGACTGGAAAAAGTGAGTGCACAGAGAAATGGGGATATATTCCTTAACATGTCATGAGGCAGCACATCTCACAACCATCTCAGAACTGTAATATATCCAATAATCTTTGCCTTAGGGAATAAGGGGGAGATCAGAAAAGATCTGCATGTTATTAAAATGGATCTGGAAATGCTTTCTAACTGGTTTCAGTAGGTACAGGGGTTTTTAGCATGCAGAGGAGGTACTAAACAACTGAATCTTCTATTGAAGTTATTTCACCTGCCTTCAGCATTGGTTGGATTAGTAAGAATCGTATTTGTTGCTGACAGGTGATCATACCCAAACTCGTCAGAGGGATGTCCCAGAGTTCTGTCTACTGAAGTAAAATGCTTATTCGGTAGTGTCAGCTGAATACATCCTCATTTAAATAGATTGAAATGCATTTAACTTCTATAAGTACTGGCCTTATTTATTCTAGCAGCATGGCTAAAGCCAATTTGAGATTATGTTCCTTCCAAAATGTAGCCATTACATCTAGCATATTAAAGTTAATCTATTGTCATTGATTTCAGTTCTGCGCCACACTGGTGAACACATTAGTCCCCGTTTCAGAAAGTCTGAGACAACTCTTTGGTATCATTTAAAGAGCTTCTTTGAATAAAGACTTTTAACAGGGCATTTATCAATATTATTTTTCTTTCCTTAGCTCACAACCACTATACTTGAGACTCAGTTAAATGTATAAGAAAACATATTTTTTTTTTATCTCGGGCTCATACAGATAAAGGAGACAGGCAGCTGTGTCTTAACAAAGAAGATATTTTATTTTCTTGCAACTGAATGTCAATACAAAATAAAATATGAATTCAACAGGTAGTGAAGTGCACCTGCTTCATCTTTCTTGCACGCCTTCCACAATGCCGATTGCTTTGGTCTTCTCATTCTCTCTCCTCTTGATCTCAAGGCAGATACCAATAAAACAGAAAAGAAATTAAGTTTCTGAGAAACCATGGGCCTCTATAGTAGGTAGAACTTTAGAAAATGGTTTAGTGCTTACAAAATGTTAGCAATTGTGTACTAAGACTGCAGTGCCTTCATTATACTGCTAACAAACAGCACTGCAGAACTTGGGGGAGAAGAAATGGAAAATGGATAGTGCTTTTCCTACTGTATTTTAGAAGCCTATATTAGCAAGTCTTTTACATGTTTCTGAATATGGAAGGAGCCTGGTAATAGAGCTGAGCACTGAGGAGAAAAGTGTTGCTACTCAAAACCCAAACTAGAGTTCTTGATATTGCATGTAGCTTCCTCGAGGAGCAGGCAGTTTCTTCTGTTTCAGAAGGCCAGATGGGATAGCTACATTTTTAAGGGAACTAAAAAAGTCATCTCACATTAATTCTTTTGAGCACTGTGGTCAAAAAATACGTTGAAAAAACTAGTTGTGTTCTCTGCTTACTACAAATGACATTCATTCATCACCACACCCAGCAGCAGGAAAAATCCAGCCTCTGAGATCTTCACTGCAGGTGGCTCCAGGAAAGTCATCGGTGTTCAACCCCAGCCTGAGCTCCTTCACCCACTGCAGCTGCCCTGTGTGCACTTCCTCATCAAGTAATCTGAAAAAGGGAGGACCACGGGCATGTAATTACTCTAATCCCTTATCAGTATATTCCAGAGATGGGGAAAAGACATTTGTAAGTGCAGGGCAAGAAATTCCAGATGCTGTGGTCAGAACTGACTGGTGACTCTCACATGGTAGATTCCTTACTGGCTGGAGTATTGATTTGCATGCTTGGGATGCTGAGTACTGGGAGACATCCTGCCAGATGAAGAACCTCCTCTGCCCCGAGTTATGGGAGAGAACAGTGTCTTGTCCAAGGGCTCATATCAGTAATTTAGAGCAATAAAAACATGTCTGCATTCCACAAGTACGCACAGAGAGGAACAAGCGATGGCCAAGTGTGGGGATGAAGTGTGAGAGACAGAGACCTGTATGTACCTGTCCATGAGGTGGGGCTCTGACTGTTTTACTACAGGACTAGGAAGAATTAAATGGAATGCTGTTACCTAAACGAGGCATAGATTTTACCTTTGCTCATTTTTATATCTGTGTAGAAATGCTTTAACCTCTTCCAGTGTGCAACTAGCTATTTCCCAAAAAGCCCATCCTTAAGTGACCTGACTGACCAGATGGGCAATATGGTCCTCTGCCCTAGAAAATAGGCTGCCTCTTCCCTATCTGTATCTTGGTGGGATTTACAAATGGCCTGTAGGGCGCTAGTCTGTAAATACATGGCCAGCTCTTGGCAGTCTTCTAGGTAATTTTTGAGGTGTCCAGCGACATTGACTGGCAACGTGTCTGCTCTCTTTCCTGCCAGTACCATGTTCAGTCCTGCCCTGTGCCTGTTCCTGCCCTGAGCGCGGTTGTACATCCTTTCAGTGACATGCTAACACTGCGTAACACACTATTCAGCTGAGCATGGTTATCTCATTTACTATTGGAGTGTCAGTAGTGGTGCTGCCCTGTCTCTGTAATACCAGCTCTGACATGGGGATCCTCCAGGTATTATGGGATCGGTTGGGCCTTTAGTGGGATAGGAAGGTTTTCAGCAGTTTTGGGTAAGGGAAATTCCTAAACATCTGCACTGGCTGCATTTGCTGTTTGCTGGAGCTCATGGTACATGCCGTCTTCAGAAGGAGCGGGTGGGAATGCTTGCAATGTCTTTTGGAGACTCCAAAATGTGAAGAGAGAACGGCGAATAGAGTGTGTCATGGTGTGATGAATCATGCATGACCTCCAACTACAGCACAGATGCCTAAGTATTCAAATGAGATTGAAGGGTCTTTTTCACTTGGAATGAGGCCCTGGAGGTTTAGGCTAGAGTTTGTTGGGTATTTTGGGGAGTATGCCACCTTTCTCAGGGCGGCATCCCTGCATCTAGCTACAGGAATCCCTTTGCTCTTTCAGTAACTCTATAGGGAATTTACGTGATAAGAATCAAATAGAAAGAGCAAGAGGGATGTATTTTGGGAGCTAGGTGGATCACTATGAATGTGAAGAGTTCTGTACAATCAGTTCACATATTATTATTAAAATTAATATTATGCTTTAAGTAACAGAAAGAAGACATTTTAATGCAGAAACACTAAATACTTTCAGTATATTTACTACCTTCTGTGCTTCCCTGGTATCTATACTAGACTCTCATCTTTTGTCTTCTGGATACCTTCTAGGGAATAGACTTTGGTGGTAGCTGCAAAACTAATAAGCTGGTAAACTGAGACAGGAAAAAATCCTGTATGCTTCCACTAATAAAGATTCACTTTCATCCTATTTTAGATGTTCAGAAATTCAAAGTGCAAATATATTGGCATCTGCAGTACCAGTGTAAGAATTCTTGTCCCACTTGAGCCTTTTAAGGGAGCTATTAGTTTTTCAGCATTTGAACACACCTTCAATGTCTAAAATCCAAGAACATGTTTGTTCAAAGGGACCCAGATATGCTCCTAGCAAGGCAAAGCGATGATTACAGTGAAAATCATATACAGTGGAAATATCAGCTGGCAAAGTTGGGGCTACTTTAAAAATAGATAAACAATACTCCAGTAATGGCTACTTGCTGACTTAAAATTTTCCTTTGCTCCTATACTTGTGTCTGGTATATGAAAGCTCTATTTATGTACCTTTCATGCCCAATTTATTTTCAGTCCACCACTCTTTGAACTCTTTTGTTAAACTTTCGAATTCCAAGAAAAGTCTCATTTTGAAGACATTCACTGAGATAGGAAATTCCAGGTGAGCTGCAGGGCTAGGTTACTGCAGTTCTGGCATTCTGGTTCTAAGCCTATGCCATTCTTAATGGTGACATAGTCACAAGGATGCTGCCACCAGGAACTCCCTGATATGTAATATTGTATTTATCAAAAAAAGACCTTTCCAGTGAAAAATACTAATTCATCAGTTCAAAAAAAATTGCCATGAAAATGCTGTAAGTTTGATAAATTCATTAAATTATGAGAAGATTTCCTTGGATTTCCTACACGGTGTGTTTTCCCGGCTGAGTTTTAAAGAAACGGGGCTCTATGATTCTATAGGAAGACGTACAAATCAAGTTTTGATTTTGGCAATCCTGAAGGTGCGGGAGGCCTTCTTCTAGCCAAGATTCCCACATTCTGCATTCCCAAGTCTTTGCTTGGGTGGCTAGATGTCTGGGACTCTCCATTCAAGCTGAGGATACAACCTAGGTTCCCCAAGATGCTGTTTGAGGTTGGGACGCTCTACAGACTCCCAAGACCTTCCTTCTTCAGATCCGAGAAGCTAGTTGTCGCATGTCATAAGCCTGTGCTGCCAAATAATTTAGGTTCACAGTTCCCTCTGGGGTTCTGCTCCTCTGTTTGTTCACATATTTTAATTCACCCTCAGGATGTCTTTTGGAGTGAATCAATCTCTTGCATCCAGACCAAAACCCAGCTATGGCTCTGGGACACCTCCCACCCTGCAGTAGGGAGGAGCAGTTTTGACTCTTGCTGCCATATGCAATACCTGAGCCTTGTCTGCCATATGCAATACCTCAGCCTTACCCCAGAACAGTCTGTGTCTCAGTGTGCCATATTGCAGGACATGCCCTCTGTTTCACGTTAGAGAAGAACCATTCTGGTGGGCTGCAGCACAGCCTTTGCAGTGTTACTACTAATAATGTCACAATGCCATGGGACAACAGATAGGCCAAAAGAGACAAGCGCCACGCAAGAGAGACACAGTCAGACTCCTCTAGAAGAAGAAAAGACTAGTGGGCCCACTTGGCCAAGGGCTATAGTTCCCCCCCGAAACTGATGCATTTAGCACTCAAAATGGAGGTCTGTATCCTGAAGCTCCGGGGTAAGCCCATCACCTGGGTCACTCCTAACTATGGATTTCTTGATGCCCATTCTTTTCAAATGGCCAAGACTCCAAGCTTCTGAGCTATTTGCCCTGGGAAACTATCGGTGACGTCTGAAAGCCCTACAAGATCTCTGGTTGTATCTTGCTAATGAGCTCGCAAACTATGGATCCTGCAAGCAAGAAAACATACGGGCTTTTACACATGTACCAACACTCTTTTAACAGAAATAATATTTCAGGCAAGTAGCTACTGGGGTTCTCAATGTTTAATGTTACTGCAAGAACTATAAGGCTATTCTTGAACTTGGCTTCAGAAAATATTTCTTACTGACAAAAATTAAGAACTAAAATATTCCAGAATATTTTTACGTGTCATGAAGGTTCCATTATATAAGAGTTACTGTTGTCACTGTCATAGATAAGTTAGGCACTGCTTCAGGGCTGGGGCTGGTAGGAGGTAAGCAGTTGTTACACAGACGACTCTAAGCTACACGTGCAATAACCATCTTTTAATGAACATTCCACCTTGCCAATTAATAAATATGCTAGTATCTTGCTGTTGCTAACATACCTTTGCCTTGCATATGTCCTTGATATCAAAGGCCACACTATGGTGTTCAAAAGTGTATGCCAGTTGCAAAAAGTTTAAAAGAATTAGCCGGTAAATCATACCTCGTCAAGTGTGTTCCTTGGAGTGTCCTTGAAATGCTTTTTTGCCTAACCGCACTTCCTCTTTCTTTATTCCATTTTATCATGCAGCAGTAGCTTGGGCGTTGCTCAGCCAATCCTTTGGTCCAGATCATGGCACATGGGGTTTATAATACAAAGAATTCTCTGATATTAAGAAAAAAATTTTCTGAAGAGTTTCAAAACTTTGTATCAGGATTTATCAACTTGGCCTAATAATAGTTCTCTGAAATACAGCAAGAAAGGATAATGTTTATTTTACTGATATGGGAACTATATTAAGTTTTTATATATATATATGTATGTATGTATATGCACACTACATAAAGCTAGGATGTTCAAGCTTTAATGACAAAGGCCAGGTATTTAAAAAACAAGTGATCTTTTTTTTTTAAGCTACTAAACATTCACAGTTTTCCTGGACTTCACTAATACCTACTTTAATCAAAAAGAGATTTCATGGTGTATCTTTGGTCATCCATCCTTAATATATTTGGACAATTCCATTTGCACAAGTCTAAGCAGTCCATGAGAGCACTAGGAATAAGGCAGAGAAATTTCATAACTAATGAAGCTCCTAAATCTAGTTGCAGATACCTAGTTTAGCAGTCAGTGAAAGCTGGTAGAGGTTTAGCACTTTTGCAGATCAAGTCAGGTAAGTGTCTAATTCTTGTATGCAGCAGTGATTTTCTTGCCAGGATAATTTCACTGGCTTAAGGGAAGTTACATTACCAGGAAATGTTTTTGCTATGAATTGAACTCTCAGTTGAAAGTGCTGTTCATTCTCACACGCACAAAAGAAAAACTTTAGTGTTGATGGGAATATCTAGTCAAAGCAGCATTTCTTATTGGTAGCATTACTTTTACATAGAAATTGCAATGCTGCATAAGCAAATCATTCATCATATAAGGGTGACTGCTTCATTGCCATATTTTTTATTCATTGAACTTTGAGTTACACATCAGTATGCCAAATCAAACCCTCGGTAGATTTTACCAACCACCACTGACAAAGCAAGCATTTTTTCCTCCTTCTTTGATTCCTCATTGTGTCTGTTTCCTGAAGTCACATCTAGTCAAGACAAGAATAGGAAGTACTCTCTGATGTAACAGTGACAACAAAACCTATGTTAATTTATTATACAGAATCTCCTGGTCCCCAAATAGGAGCTTGCTAACATGAGAGGGGATAGAGTCCCTCTCCCGAGAAAGTTCAGTCTTAAATGTATTGGGTCTTAAACCTGTGACTACTCCAATATTTTAAAAATAAACAAACAGTTAAAAAAAATTACTTTAATTTGTCTTGGAAGGTTTTCATAAGCTCTTCTGATAACTGTATCCAGTGACTCCGGCAACTTGCTTTGCAGGAAGGAAGCTCAAAAAAATCTTAGCAAAATAATTTTGAAATCTCAGGAAAAAAATCAGACAGATTATCTGTAAATTGTTAACAGTCAGATACACCCAAATAAGCTCTCAAAATCCCTGAATACTACTTCAATACTACTACTATTAGTTGCATCAGAAACTAGTAATTGGAGTCAGTGTGGTGGCTTGACCCTGCGTGGATGCCAGGTGCCCACCAAAGCCGCTCATTCACTGCCCTCCTCAGCTGGACGGGGGAGAGAAAATATAACAAAAGGCTCGTGGGTCAAGATAAGGACAGGGAGAGATCGCTCGCCAGTTACCATCATGGTCAAAACAGACTAGACTTGGGAAAAATTAATTTAATTTTTTACCAATCAAATCAGAGTAGGATAATGAGAAATAAAACCTAATCTTAAAAAACCACCGTCCCCCTACCCTTCCCTTCTTCCTGGGTTTAATTTTACTCCTGGTTTTCTCTACCTCCTTCCTGCCAGTACCACAGCTGGATGGGGAATGGGGGCTGGGGTCAGTTCATCACACCTTGTCTCTGCTGCTCCTTCCTCCTCAGGAGGAGGACTCCTCACTCTTCCCCTGCTCCAGCGTGGGGTCCCTCCCACGGGAGACAGTCCTTCACCAACTTCTCCAACGTGGGTCCTTCCCAAGGGCTGCAGTTCTTCATGACCTGCTCCAGCATGAGTCCTTTAAACGGGCTGCAGCCCTTCAGGCACAGACTGCTCCAGCGTGGGTCCCCCGCGGGGTCACACACAAGTCCTGCCAGAAAACCTGCTCCAGCCTGGGCTCCTCTCTCCACGGGGCCACAGGTCCTGCCAGGAGCCTGCTCCAGCGCGGGCTTCCCACGGGGTCCCAGCCTCCTTCGGGCATCCCCCTGCTGCGGCGTGGGGTCCTCCCCGGGCTGCAGGTGGATATCTGCTCCACCGTGGACCTTCATGGGCTGCAGGGGGACAGCCTGCCTCACCGTGGTCTTCCCCACGGGCTGCAGGGGAATCTCTGCTCCGGCACCTGGAGCACCTCCTCCCCCTCCTTCTGCACTGACCTGGGGGGCTGCAGGGCTGTTTCTCTTGCATGTTCTCACTCCTCTCTCTGGCTGCAGTTTCTGTTCCACAGCAACTTTTTCTCCCTTCTTAAATCCGTTCTCCCAGAGGCACTACCCCCGTCGCTGATGGGCTCGGCCTTGGCCAGCAGATCCATCTTGGAGCTGGCTGGCATTGGATCCATGGGGCATGGGGGAAGCTTCTAGCAGCTTCTCACAGAATCATAGAATCATTTAGGTTGGAAAAGACCCTTAAGATCATCGAGTCCAACCATTAACCTGGCACTGCCAGGTCCACCACTAAACCGTGTCCCTAAATGCCATGTCTACACACCTTTGAAATACCTCCAGGGATGGTGACTCCACCACTTCCCTAAGCAGTGCCTGTTCCAGCGCTTGACAACCCTTCTGGTGAAGGAATTTTTCCTAATATCCAATCTAAACCTCCCCTGGTGCAATTGAGGCTTTTTCCTCTTGTCCTATCGCTTGTAACTTGGGAGAAGAGACTGACCCCCACCTCACTACAACCTCCTTTCAGGTAGTTGTAGAGAGCGAGAAGGTCTCCCCTCAGCCTCCTGTTCTCCAGGCTGAACAACCCCTGCAGCCCCACCACTACCAAAACCTTGCCACGTAAACCCAATATAGTCAGGAAACAAGTCAGTTGTGCTGCACACAAACACATACTTAGTACTGCTGAAAATCATCTTTACCATACTACTTTTACTTTACTAGTTCTAGTTGAACATTTAAAATCAGATTACAAAAATACTTGCATGCTCTAAAGCTATATCAAACCTTGTTGATACATGTTAGGAATCATAGCTTCATTTACCTTTTCAGAAATGCCAATTTGTTGACTCAAGTGTAATATAGCATATGCTGCACTTCCAGAGGGATGAATTCCATCATCTTGGGATTTCTGCATTTCTAGCTCTGAATGTTCTGTGTATCTTTACTAGATGCATAGCACTGGCAGATACATTTTTTAAAATCATCAAGGGTTTCTGTGATAGTTCCTCCATATTTATTCTGTATATATTTACTTAATAAGAAGTAGGCTTTGTTTGTGATATTTTTCCATATAATTTTAGTAGTGTAGGTGATTCAGCACCCCAAAATTATTTCTCATATAACTTATGAAATTTAACATGAGACCACAGCTTCTGAAAAATATCTGTCACTGTCAAAATCCTTTTATTTGAAAGCCCCTAAAGGCTGTAAATCTCTATTTACCTCTACTGAATTAAGATTATTCTCTGATGCATTGTAATTCTGCTTAGGAGCAAGTTACATGGCAAACTAGTGCAAACTAAAACTCCTGTATTTGTGAAATTTTACAACTTTAGAGGCAGTGGCTAGGAAATCATTACCAGGATGAAAAGCACAGGGCTGCTCTTTTTTATCTACAAAAGATCAAAGGGAGACACATAAATGAAGACTGATTCTGAAAATGTGGCATGATGCTTTTATTTCAGTTCTAATCATCCATCGACCACCATAGAAAGATTTCAGATGGATATCTGCATTCACCTAATCTTTCAGATTCTCAGTATTTTGTCCAGCCAAACCTGACAGAAAACTTCAGGATACATAGGCAAGCGGACTGCATTAGGTTGCCAGACATGAAGCAATCAACAATCATTTTTTAGTTTTGATGGGGAAAGAGAAGAAAAATGCATTTAGTTGACACCATTCGTTCAAACTTTGTGCTGAAAAAAATGCTTAGGGCTTCCACAGCCCAGACAGTGTGAATGGGAGCAAGGGTGCAGGTGGGAAAGAAAAGCTGTCAAGGATCTTTCATTCTCCCCCCCCAGAATTCTGCAGGGCATGCTGTCTTTGTGAAAGAGACATTAATAATTTCTTTAACAGCCTTATATAAAGAAATAGGTAGTCTTTACGCATTAAGACAAGGTCTACTTCTGTTTACTCTAAATTGCCCTGATAGTTAATAATTCATTTTATTACTGCTATATTGCTTATTTTTATGGGAAAAATGAAAAAAGGGAAAGAGTGGATTCAATGTGTTTCATTAACAGTTGTGGCTATTTACTGTGTCTCTATCACAGAGATCAGGTGGAACTAAACAGTACAGTACATATTCAGATTTGTTGCACCAAAATATGTGTTTTTCCTTTAAAAATCTCTGAATCAACTAGGTTTTGTCCTTGCCTTTTTGCTAGCAAAAGCAGTAGAGTTTTTTCATGCCATTTCTTACTTAAAATGTAAGTAATCCACCATGTTTTATCCAGCCTTGCATAACCAGACATGTCCTTATGAGTGATTTTAGAATGGGAGGAAAAATACGGAGAACGGTTGGACTACATGCATTTTATCTTTCTGTGTTGTACAAAGAAGATATTGAATGACCATTCTATTCAGAGATATATCAGGACTATACATGTGAATAATCGTTCAGTTTTTGACATTGTACCCGGGCTCATATTGTCCCCAAACAAATTTCTTTCGTGAAAGGAAAAGACTCTTTTAAATAATACTTTTGGAGAGATCTTACAAATCTTCCCTCTTCCCCTGTTTTAGTGGTTGTTGTTTTTCTTGGCCTGTGCAAGCCTGTGAAAAAATCTGTCATTTCCTGATGAGCGTGGGATACAAAGTGACAGAACAGAGTTAGACAAGTCAAGTAGCAGCAAAAAACAGAATTTTGCCATAGCTCTCCTAGATGTGCCTAGAGTTGGGAGAAAAAAGTTATTTAAAAAATAATCAAGTTCCCGCAGGTTTTTTCTGTTTGGGAACTGGCTCTATCCGCAATGTTTAACGACGACGTGATTCAATGCTTACGATTAGTTTTCATTGATTTGGAATATGACGACTTTTGAGTAACCCTTTGTTCACTGTAGTATCTTCTAGCATTTTTATGGCCTTGTCAAACGTTAATCAAGAGAACACCAGAGGAGCAGCTCGTGAGACCCTCTCGGCCATACCTCAGATGAGGTGTGATCTGCGGGTGCCGGCAGGAATCGGTGCTCGCTGCGGTTTTCTCCGGCAGCTCTCAGAGCCAGAGCTGACACCCCCACCTCTCGCCCCCGGACCGCTCTGCCTGCGGACCGGCTGCTCGGGGTCGGCCCTCACTAGCCACCTCCGGCTCACCGCCGACCCGCGCTTGCCGCAGGCGGCACCCCGGACCCGTGGGCTCTCCCACCCGCCGTCCGGGCCCCGCGGCCGCGGCCGCACGCAGACGCATAGAGACTTCTCACCAGGAAAGGGCTAGAATGGTGTTTAGTAAGACAGGACAGACCGTGCCGGCCAGGTGCAGGGCACGGCCAGGGAAGCACACTGACCAGCAAACTACTTATGCGTGACCGGCCCTTTTTAATCTCCTTGCCCTTCCATTTTCCCACGCTCGTTCTTTCCCAGGTCACCTAAACGCCTCCCTTTTGCCGCTTTTTGTTCCTCCCCTAAACATTCCATCATAGTTCATGTGCAGTCCCAAAATGTTTTATCCCCGCATCCCGTAACGTTCCCCATAGCCCTGGGCAGTGACTGCCCTTAATCCAAAAGGTGAGCTGCGGAGCTGCCCCCCGTGGCTCATGGGGATGGGCGTCACGGCTGAGACTGGGGCCGAGGCTCCGGGTCCTTAATTTTGATTCCCAGCTGCCCCCGTGCTCCTCAGGGCTTGTGGAGACGGTGGGTCTCTGATGGGTGTCTGACGGGCTGAGGGCTCCTGAGGTGGGCCTGGGAGTACCCAGGGCAGGGCATTACCTGGGCTCCTCCACCGTCGTCCCTCTGTGCTCCGCCATGGCAGCGCAGACGAGCTTTTCTCACGTAACCTGACGGTCTCAGTTTGCCTCATTTTACATCGCTCCTTTTCTCTTGCTCCAGAATACAAGAAAGAGAGTAGCCTTAACGTACACCTAAAAGAAAGTATCCCTACCAGATTGTACTGGGCCCTTTGCAAAATGAGGTAACGCACTATGTTTCAAAACAGCGGGCATCATCAAGTTGCCATGTTGAATTTTATAATACTCCTCTTAATATTTGAAAAATGGAGCGGAAGGACAAAAACCATTTAAGCTTGTGAAACTCTGTCAGGTTCATTTAAAATAACACCCCCCCCTCAACTGCATTACCTTTTCTTCTTGACTTTACCAGCCCATCTTGTTTTTTTCTACTTGCATGAGCTTCACAACTTTAAAACAAACGCCTCTCTTTTTTTTTAAAGTGCTCCGTCTTTTTATTTACATTATGTTTCGAACCTATTTGCTATTTCCAAATGAATTCTGTAGTGACTGCAAAGAACCCCAGGCCCATACACAGGCACCTGAGCTCCTGGAGGAGAGGAGGCTGAGGTGGGCCATGGGAGACAGGAGGGGAATGCGAAAAAGAATCGGTAAGTCTGGCTCACCCAGACTAAAACCAGACCTTACCGGATCGGGATATGAACCTAAACAAGCAAAAAATGAAGACTTGTTTTAAGAGGGATATTTATATTCTCATTCCTACTGCTTTGTAGGTCTGCTTTCCATCTGTTTGTTTTTTTCACAAATTTGAGTTTCATTGCAGTTCAAGCTGTGGTGAATGAGAGGATCCACAAATTTACTGCTCACTAACATCTTGGAAATCAAGATGGCTGCAGATCATATGAATTGTAACAATTAAAAAACAGCTATTGCGTACGTTGTAGTATAACGACTGTGGCACAATCATGCCGTAATAACTAATTTGATTAACAAAATGTCCAAAGCTAATAGTAATTTGAGTCAACAAAGTACTGGAATTAGCACCTAGTGAAATTACCGCACAACTGCACCATGATGCTCCAATCAGACCCCCAAAGGAGTGTAAGTAAGTAAAGAAATATACTTTGTGTACAAGAAGTGTCATCGGAGTACTGTTAAGAGTCATAAACAAAGCTTTGTCTCTTATTTTTTCAAGACTAGACCTCATGACATCTCAAAGTGCAAAGGCACTTCCACTGAAAACCTTAAAAGGCTCAGAGCAGATTTTGAGATCGGTGCCTTGCGAAGAAAACTTGGAAGAGAGTGAACATGCCAAATTTACTTTTGTTAAAATAACAGGCATTAAGACTGTTTGATTGGTACAGTAGAGGAATGGTATTTTAACCCTGAGCAGCAGTTGAATCAAGTGAAAATGTAGCTGAAACATTTTTAAATATAGTTGCAGCTGAAAAATACCCTTTTTTCTGCTGTATTTCAGCTCAGTTTCTGTTTAAAACTCATTGCTGTTTATGAAAGTAAACAACTCATGTATCTGTTCTCTTAGTGGGCTAGAATAACCTACATCACTTCTCTGAAAAAATGCAGAAGTGATTTCGTCAGCTGAAACATTAGTTTTGCTCCAAATGTTATTTAGTATTTCTGTTAGTTCAACTTACAGTACCTGGATAGAAATCTGAACAGTGAATATTCTGCAATTATGTTGGTTTACACCTAAATTTTAAAAGATTTTAGTCCTCACCCTGCCTGTTATGAGGTAATTAGAAGGTCTTTGGAGAGATTTCTATAGTAACTAGATTTAAGTTCGTTCCTTTTTTTTGTAAGATAATTACATTTTTTTCACCTCTTTCCATTGTTTCACACTTTTCTTTCAATTTCAAGCTTCTCCAGGAACTTTACCACCATTTAAATGATAGGAGAAATCATCTTAGTAAGTACCCAAGTCTAGATCCAGTTCACCTAATCTATCTCAAATCTGAAATCCAAAGAGAAGCTTTCTTCAGATGGAATTGGAATATGTTGGCAGGCCCACCAAAGCATGCAGAGCATCCAGGAGTAATACAAAACTTGCACAAAGATGAGCTGTAGACATTCTGGTTTGTTGTTCCAGCTGACACAAATTAAGAAGGTGTAACATGATATAGTGAATATTTTCCCTCTTAGAACTTGAAACTTATTTAGTCCTCACACTGGCAGTGAAAGCATACCCATATGTTACTGGATGTGTTCTTGATAAAGTTTTTAACATGCAAGAAAACTCAAGTTCCAACCTACAAAGAGATGTTTTGGCACAAGAAGAATAAAAGGTGGATTTGGTTAAGGCACTGAGCAATTACAGTTGGCATTTTCATTCAATTTGTTACAAACCAAACCATACTTCCCCACGGGCAATAATATTGCACTAGACATTATATGGAGAATAAAAAGCTTTTTTTTTTTTTAAACTTAGCAAACTTGTTATATAAATTGATTTTGATTGTTAACATACTCCACAATATCTGAAGACTAGAGCAATAAATATAAGAAGGGCAATTCTAAGCACACTTGCCTTTGGATGCCATGGTTTGCCCAAGGAACTTAGTAGCACAAGCCACGTAGTACTCGGCGACGTGCAGCACAGTTGTGCGAGTGCTACGCATCGCACAGTCACACTGGCAGGTATATAGCCCTCATCTAAACGGCCTACTATGATGCCATACTAACACCAAAAGCAACCCAGGAGCTCATTCTCCCTCCTCCTGTCAGCTGACACTGCTGAGTTCAGAGAATGCCATCTAATTTACTCTTACAGAGAGGTCTAGCAGCAGAGATGGCAAAACATTTTAGTGCAAAGCTTGCATCTTCATCGCGGCTTGTGGACCAAGCCTAAAACCCTGGTAGAGCGAGCTAATATCCTCAGCCTCCATCAGTAAGAACTGGAGGGCTGCACAGAACTACACTGAAAGATTGCTTGTTTGGCACACCGCTTAGTCAGTGATAACAAGGCTTCAAATTAGGAGAGGTTGGAATAAATCGTGATGGACGCTTTCAGGAAATCAGTATTCCTTTACTATACTCCATTTGAGACCAGTATTTAGATGCAATAATTATGTCAATTATAGTGGAAGCAGACCTGCATGTTTAATTATTTAAAAAGTTGGCTTGAACTGTTAATTCTTGAGTTTCCTAACAGGCTCTTACAGGGATGAAGAGGGACAGTTCATATCTCCAATTTTTTCCTTTTTTGGTATCAATTAGATTATAGCGATAAAATTTCATTTATACTTCAAAATTTTGTCTTTATTACTGTGAGAGAAAAAAAAAAGCTGCAGCTTTTTATAATCAAAATGGGCATTCTCCTTAAATTAAATCTGATTTAGGGGGCTAGAAAAATGTTTTAAAAATATTGCATGTACAAAAGAAAGACTCCCAAGATCTGAACCCACAAAAGAAAGAGGAATAAAAGGAAATATATCTTGTTGTTACCATAAAACGAATGTGTAAAGAGAAAAGGTTTCATGTCACACCATGCATTCATATTATGCTTATACAAGCTGTAATTCTTCTAAGTGTCATCCTCCACATTCCCCAGAGAAGGTGCCTGGGTGTAGCTGCAATTCATCTCCTCTGGGACAGACATCTTCTTCCCTTTTTACACCACAGGAGGCTTTAAAGGCTTCTAGGCTTATTGAGAGAGCGATTAAGCTCACCGACTTCCTACAAGGCATACAGGAGTCACCATATCCAAAGTAAACTCACCCCACCCCTTTTGTCCTTCTGTAAATGGCATTTGTAGTGCTTTACAAAAACCCCTTGTTACCAGGAAAAGGTGCTGACCTAGAAAACACCCCTCTAACAAGAGGACTCGGGACAGTAGGGTCACCACTTTCCGTCCTGAAGAAGACCCTGCTGAGGACAGTATGCCTGACACACCGCTTTTGTCCCCAGCATAAGCCAAGAGGGTGACAAATAAAAGAAGCCATCAGCTTGGCACACAGCCTTGAACTAGTCAGAGCACCAAGAATCACATCTTGCTCGGTGTATTTTAGATGAATCACAGCCCGCAACTACTACGTTATACACTAAACTTAATCAGACGAATTGTTCCTGAGAATTTATCAACCCCAAATGAAGCTGAACCATCCCTTTTAGATATTTATACATTGTTCATAGAAAATAATAGGAAAAAGAAGGATGTTTTACTTATTAATCAAAAAGGCTGCACCATGTAGCTGGTGGTCATCTGCAGCTAACTCTATTTCATTCTTCCTTGGACAAGCCTCCATTGATGAAGTATTAAATAAAGCCTTCAGTATAGGCTCAGTAACACCATTGTGAATAGCATACTTAACGCATGTAATACTTAATTTTGATATAAAGCTTACATGGCATGACAATTCCCTCCCCCATTGTCTTTCTTTTCAGCTAAGGACTAATTTTTGAACAGCATGAGGATCACTGACTTCATATGGATTCTCCTGAAGCTGATGTTCACTTGAACAAGCAAAGATTACTCACTTGGCTCGAGGCTTCAGGATAATCCATATAACAATGACAGAGTAAACCTCCTTGTGTAAAAAAAAGCGCAAAATTGACACTTCAGATGTAAAATGGAAATTAAGCTCTTTCTTGGGGTTTTGCTAGCTTAAAAATCTTGCCACTCCAGGTTTCTTTAACTGTGGTGCACAGAATGTTTAGTTTGTTTTTTATTTTCACTGCTCTTATTTTTTTCTAGGTCATGCATTTCATTACATCCCAGCATTTTAGCTCATTTCTGCCTGCTCTGCTTATGTAAGGATGTAAGACTGGTACCACACATCAAGGGCAGAACTGAAAGCATCCCTCCTCTGGTTGTAACTAGAGGATTCCCATTATCAAAATGCTTGTGGCTACTGTAGCGTCTGCTTCTGGTCCAGCTCCTACACGAGGGTGAAGTAAATCATATTGTACAAGAGCAACAAAACAAATTCTTTGAGTTAAGGGTATGTGACTTTTACCAGAGGTATAGCCTGAAGCAGAATAATGTTCACAAGTTCCTGGAACACACTGGATCTGAAAGAGACAAAGCAGGCAAGAAGAAAAACAACAGTGTCATCCAAATTAATACCTTTGGGGAAAACAGAACAAGTGTTTGTGTGTATCTTCCAGTTTCTGAATGTGTTTGAGCATGTGGTCCGGGAGCGTTAGCTGTCATGAGACCAGGCGGAGAAATCATGTCTGTGTCAAACTTGGTCTTTATCACCGCTGGTAAAACAGTATTCCCATGAGAAAAGACCGAGAGATATCAAAGCAGATTCTCTTCAATATTCAGTAATATTAAAGGTTATCTGGCCTGTTCATACTACGCTGGGCGCATGTATACTTCAGTCGTATTATCACGGCTGTGTGCCATGGTTCTGGCAGGTAAAGGACAGGCACCGGTTTACATGCAGCGGGAGCAGCGATAAGGCAGATTTACGTCTCCGGGCCAGCCCAGCTGTGGAGCAGGAACTTGCCAGGCTGCTTCACAACACCTCCCGTCAGCCGTGGCATAAACAGGAATGGGACTTTGCATGCGGGAAGGATTTTCCAGGCATCCTCCTGACTGCTGCGGCCACTGCAGTTATTGCTCTGGTTGGTTGGAAGGTAACAGCTACGAAGAGAGAGACTCACGATTCCCTTCATCTCAAGCAAGACCTTCACACAGCAAAAGCTGGGCACAGGCACCAGCCTGCATACCGGGCAACCTTTCTGCAGCTACTGTTGGTTATTTAGCATGTCAGATAATTAGATGTCCATGCCTGCTACTACTCTGCAGTACGTGGGATACAGCTTTCCTGAGGGATACAGGGAAAAGCATTTACTAAGAGTGGGCTTATGTGTGCAAACAGAACAAGTTATGCGTAGAAAAGAATTAGACTTCAGATTACTAGTTTCTCCACCATGAAGAAGCAGACTTACTGACTTTGACTCCTGTTTATTAGTTGAAAAGCAGCCTTAAATTAAGTCCCGAGATATGAGTGCGATATGATAAAACATCACAGCTGCGCTCTCCATCTTTCCCCTTGAAAACACCACAAGTTCTGTAACATCTAAAATGTAGCCAAGAAACTCATCTGATCACAGTCTGGATGGGTATCACTGCTACTGTGATATTTTGGGCAAGGTGGAGGAATTTCAGCCTTCGGGCAACTCTTCTTAAAATAAGCGCTTTCAGTTCTGCTAACTGGCGAAGTTGTCAGCAGCCCAAAGAGGGAAAACAGCGTGAAAATTGAACTACATTTTACTTTCAGAAGTGGCCTTTCCTGTTAAGTACTAAATTATAATGCAGAACAGCATGTGGAACTTTGCACTGCTGTGTCCTATAAAATACTCCTTCTACAGAGGAGGCTAGTCCCCACTGTTTTCAAGTTGACATTGATGCGAGCAATAAATCTGATACACACAAACGGAAGTTAGAAAAATGATGCTATACCATTATTTTAAAACAGACAGAGATCTAGCTAAAATACTTCAAGAGCAAAGACGTGTTGAAGACCTTGTAAAAACAGGTTACTAAATTACATGGTTGCATATATGGAGAAAAGTATTTTTTCCCTTAGCACATCTCCACTGCCTGTGAAGAATAAGCATTAGTCTTGTGTGATATGAACTGCTACAGTGCTAATGATTTCGAAGATCAGTTTGAGACTGTTTCTCTTATCTGTAGAGGCATTTTAGGGAGCCCTGTCCTTCCTCCAGCCTTCCACATCGCTTCTCATTTTTGCTTCCTATCTCAGTTTACATTGCCGCAACTCAGGGCTAATGGTGTGTTTTCATTATCGTCCTCCACGAAAGGTTCATCACGATGCCCTTAACAAAAGAGTAAAACAAACAGCAGTACAAAACTGAGTTTTTAAGTAAGATTGCAACAAACTGAGAGAAGAAACCTAATTGGTAAGCAAAGATGTTACGGGATTTGCATGACATTGCATAAGTTGTTAAACCAAACCGCATTTTTGTTTCAGGGTTGGCTTTTTTTTAAAATACAGGTTAAAAATATAGTAAACCGATTCTAAAATGAGTTGTTCTATACAGCTAGAGGGTTCTTTGTTGCTAAAATTAGAGTAGAACCCTGAAGACATAAACAGCAAGCGTTTTAAGAAACAGGTAAGAGACGAAGACTTTAATGTAAGCGCATCAAGCTGCCCTGCAGGAAGGCAGGGTAATGAAATTGTAGTGATTTTCTGCAGGAGTGAAGAATGTCACCATACGTTACTGCTCTGGCCAAGACAGTCCCTGCAATGCTTTTCTGCAGTAATTTGCTTTGGAAAAGACAGAGCTTTGATCTTATCTTGGGACAAAGCGGTGCATGGCATTCAAATCTTCTTGAATTATTTGATTATATGCCACATGCCACACTGCAGTGACATATTCTAATAAAAAAACCACATCGTTAATTATCTGTTTATGTATCTAATAATATGCGTACAACTATGTAGCATTTTATTAGATTTTTTTTTGCTTATCATCCAAATACTGGGTTATGTTTAAAATATATAATCTCAGATACACAGCATTGCCCCTAGTTCCCATAAAGTTTGTCCCCTCCTGGTACACATGATTTTGTGCTGTTCATTTAAAGGAAAATTTTGTTTTCACTCAATTTTAAAATTAGGAAAAGAAAAAAATATTTTTCTCTTAAATGCTTTAAATTTCCTCAGCCAGGAATTGAAGGTGATACCCACAAGAAATTTCTAAGCCATAATTTCTGATTGCAAAAGCCTTTTATAGTAACTTGAAGAAACAGGCGGTAAAAATAGTGTCATTATTAGGCATGTAATAGTATGTCAAATATATAGTCTATATATATATATAATATTAGCCATTATGGAAGGAGCACAAGGTCCTTCGGCTTGGATCCTGCCTCAGCTGGGTCCCTCTGGGTTCGGGGCGGTGGGGTTCAAATGGAAATGAGCAGCAGTGGACAGCCAATTAATTCTCAAGCTGCCATAAACCGAGAGCTATTCTCAGCGTTTTCACCAATACCTGAATCTGTACAATCAGACTCACGAACCATGAGTGGGACCAAACTTTGGCCTAGGATGAAAACCTAGTTTCAGAGGCACAGTCTATGGACAATTAATGACTGACTAATCTGTCAAGCACTGTGATTAGCTTCAGTCCTGTCTCTAAGGTTCCCACTGAAGTTCATTGGATTTTAATGCTAAACTGAGGCTAAAATATGAAGCTAATTACTTGCATTCATTTTGACATGAAATCCCATACAGGTTTCAAAATTCTTATTAGCGTAGGACTTGTAAGAACCTAATCTTTTTAGTATAATAATTTGATGTTATGCTTGTTAATATAGCTGCAAGTAAAAAGAGAGAGCATTCTAATTACAGATTTATATACTGTATGTTGGTACATATTTGTAGAAATTACTATAAGAAACTATATGCTGTACAGTGAGGAGAAAGCCACCTCACCGAATGTTGGTCAGTTCTTCTATGTGAGCTTCTAAAACTTACTAAAAAAACAGCTATGCAAAAAGCTTACTCATTGTGGAAGTAATGTACATGAAAAATCATTTTGGAAGATCAGGCCTTCCATTAATGGCCATAGGATTTTGCCTAAGTAATCCTCAAATTAAGAAGTAAAAAGAAGTTACTAACTGAATAATTTATAATGAATTATAGGAAAAAGCAATCCAAGATTATTGTAAAGATAGAGAGAAGATAAGGATTGAAGGAAATGCAGTTAAACTATTTTGAAGTTCTATTAAGAGACTAGTTATAATGCTTACTTTAAAAAATTAAGGAGATACTTGAATTATGTTTTCACCTCAAAGACAACTGCTAAAATTTGAAGTCATGAAAATAAATATAGCCATATTGTTGGTACTATGGATCACTAAGCAGAAAAAGAAAAAAAATTCGTAAAGAAATTCAATGAGTTTAACTTGAAATTTGTGAAAATTTCTCACAAAACATATTAAAGGAATACTTGAAGTCCTGTTCTTTACAGGAGATTTTTAGCAGGTGCTATGTATTAGCATAGTCCCCATTTTATCTGTACTGTATTCTCCATGCTTCTCCAAGACTTGGACAAAGAATTGAGGAATCACATTTTCTTAAATGTTCATGATTATCACTATTATTGGTTCCTTTTACAATGGTAAGCCCAAGAAGTCTGAACCTGGACTGTCGCCAAGGTGCTGGTTTTGCTTAGAAGTTAAAAGGATAGGTTTCATAACCTTCCAAAAAAACCATGGCCCAAATATTCACAGCTCTCCATCATTTTCTGTCTACTTTATGTCTTTTATGTGGACCTCCGCATTAGTTTATAAGGGCTCTTCGTCTGTTTTTCAGAAACAGACAATTTAACAGCAATTGTTAAAGTGCCTCACAGATGCTGAGATTTTCCAGTACTTACTTTTCTGGGTTGGTTTGGTTTTTTTTTTTTAAATTAAAATAATGAAGGCAAAAAGTGTGTATTTGGCATTGGTCTGTGGCAAAGCTAACATCAGTTAATACCCCCTGCCATGTCTCTCCATGGTGCCCTGGAGCATAACAGATGTATGTTGCATATCATAACAAATCTTTGTTCTTTCTGAAAATTTAACACAAGCATGCCAAAAAGCTTCACTGTAAAATCAGCCTAAGCATTTTTAAGTCGGAAAAGAAACAATTAAGAAAAACCACATACTTGCTCAAAAAACCACTCCCTTTTTGTACAGTCTCTGAAACAAATGCGGTTAGGCAAACGCCCTTAAGGTGATATGTCTTACTTTTATGTCCATTTTAAATATATTGTGCTTGAGCATCATCAACCAGAAATGTGCTCTATTCATTTCAAGCTTTTTTGGATACCGCTCTGATTGATACTGCTGACACAGCCTAAAAAAAAATCTCATTTTTCATTTTTTTTGGCTATTTACCGCTGGCAATTGACGGCACTTTGGGCCAGCTCCAAAATCTGTCAAAGCCATGAATAATCCATCTCTTTGCTCAGTTAATAGCTTGCTCCTTTTCTACTTTCTTGCACCAATTCATATGCAGACTGCTCTCCAAGCCTGACAAGTGAGGTAACTTCAGCAGCAGCAGCAACAGCACCGAGAGGTGGCCCATTTGAGGTCTAGGCATCCCCAGATAACACTTGGAAACAGCATCTTCTAGCCCACTCCCCAGTCTGTAAGGCCTCAAAGCGTCCCTAAACATCAGGGCCAGAAGCAGAGGCAAAGGGAGAAAGCACCCGGTTTCTCTCTACCCAACCTGGTCACGGAAGCTGAAGAAAAGGCAAAGGGCAAGGAGAAGCGAAGACGTAAGGTTCTCTCAGCAGAGCAACCTGGCCATGGAAAGCTGAGAGAAGCATCGCTCCCAATAGCCCCAGGAAAAGCTGTGAGCAGGAGTTCCGATATCTGAGCTGGCAAGGCTTTTTTTTATAGCTGAAGACTTTAGGTTGCTTTTCAACAGTTTATCTGAAATTCTAGCCTACAGCATTTGTAGCGACTGAAATCCTGTTCCCATGCCGTGAGGTTTTCTTTAAGATCCTTTGGAATGCAGTATTACCATCTGTTTTCTGTTGTTAACAGAGCCACCAAGTTTTGTGTGGCTCCACATGGGCTACTTTCTCAGACTCATTGAGGCACGCTGCAGATTGATAAACTTATATGCCAAGTGTCAGCCTTTAATTAACTCAACCTGCAAGTGCAGCGTTAGGGTAGGATTCGGAGCATGCCCATATGTGTAGAACAGGGAAGCTGGTAGCTGCCTTCCTTGGAAAACTGAGCAGACATATGGGGACTAGATCGGTAGGTGGTTGGTGTCATGAATTGCTACAGGTGTGGGATGTATATGTGCGTGGGAGGGAATCTTTGCTAGGCTTGCTCGGTAGCTGTAGGATGAAGAGAACTTGGAGTAACCGAGCGCTCTGGGAACTGGAAAAATCTGCTGGAGGGACTGGGTGCTGCATTTGTTCTGTTTGGCTTCTGGAGAACTTGGAGGTGGTGAGAGGGAGCGTTGGTTTTGCATCCCATGTAATGTTGCTACCACCCTCACAGACTGCTGTTGCTTCTTATTGCCCCTTCACAGCTGGGATTCATAAGAGAAACATCAATTTTGAGAAAACAGCAATTAGAAAGCAATTCTGCCGCCCAGCATATGAGCGAAGATGTATGGCAGGCCGCGTCTGTCACTTGTGCATCACAGCAGTAATAGAGCATTGCTGCCAGTTCCTTGGCTGCAAAAAGCAAAGGGATTGGGAGTCTTGCTGGCACCAGTTCCTCTCTACAGTCACAGGAGGTTGCTTCTGTTGCTGCACAGAGGCAAACGCACAAGATGGCAGATCACAGGTTTTGGCCCTTTTCCTGAATCTTTATAAACGATATCTGAATGTGAGTTCTTATTTTGCTTCAGGGAAAAAGAGCGTGTTCTTTCATTTTGAAGCCAAGACACAAATTTCCTTATTATGTGTCAGTTTTTGTTTCTGGATGAATCAAGATTGTGGTTTGATATATTACACAATTTTTTTTTTTTTTTTTTAATCCTTGAGGGCTCTAAACCGGAGCAAAAAGCTTGACAGGCAGTTCTCTGCACCCCCTGAGCTCCATCGAGAGTCTTCCTAACTTGAGTAGTTTGCAAGTTTAGGTCCAGCCTTTGAATTTCAAACGCTGACATTTGGTTGACCTGGAATAAGGTGGCAAGTAGTAAGGAACACCACTGACGGTGTATGCCTTTAGCGCTCAAATTAGATCTGTGGCACAGTAACAGCTTTGAGCAGTGCATATAGCTCCAGGGTCCCCCCAGTGCTGCAAGGGCTATCCATCCAAAAGCTTTCCTCCACCAAGCTCCCTGTGTGGTGCTGGAGGAACTTTAAGAAAATTGTTGCAGATCCCTGGAATATGACCTGTAATGGTGCTGGAAAATCTACAGAGCTGCTATCTTTATAGTAGCAATGGTGATTTTCTTGCATGACATTGGAGTTTATGTGCATTTTGCAAAGATAATGCAAATAACAAATAAAACCTCTCTTTTACCTTTTTTTCCCAAAACGGTAATGCCTTTATTAAATAGGGGGAAGAAAAGATCTTTCTTTTATATATACTGGAGGCACTTTTAATGATCAGCCAAATTTTCAGATTTGGAATTCAGGCCAGTCATTGATGTTTGAACAAAGTCACACTGTAGTCAGTGCTGTTGCAAGTGGACACTTACTATAATAATGCAGTCCTGATTTCTGATTTCTCTCTCATATTGGGTAGGAATGTTCTTATAGAAACATATTTCCTAGAACTTCAACTACTGAGATATAGCCATTGTTGCTGATTACAAATGGTTGTGCTGTAATTAGAATGCCTTTTTTTTTTTTGGCTAGGCATTTGGGTCACAAAGTGTAAAAGTTAGCCTGTGAGGTAAGGTCACTTACTACCTTTGGGGTCTTAGTGCACCTGCTGTATTCTGATCTTAGATCAGTCTATTAGTCCACTCACTTTATGAAATGCCTATTTAAATCTGCTTTTCCGGCAGAATAAGGGGCTGTGTTACATAATTCCCCATTGCATTTTCTGTTGTGCCAGTTTAGACATGATTTATATGTAGGTGTTATCTCCAGATGGGATGGCTCAGGCCTACAGATCAGGTGTAAAATGTAAAAACAAAAGTTAAAAAAAGAACAAAAAAACCCTCAACCAGTTCTCCAGAAATTGTAAGATTTGCCTGAAATTAGAAAAAAAAATAACAAAAATCAAATAGATTATGGATTTGCAATCCTTTTTACATGCAGGACATGTTTTCCTTTTGGAAAGTCTAACCAAGTTCCTCAAGCATGAAATGACTTTGATCCCATTGGAAGAGTTCTGTTTATGCAGGCAGCTATTGCATTTTCCCAGTTCCCCCGTCTCTGCGCAAATTATTTTCTGTTGTCCTCACCTTCTGCAGTTAAGTATCCTCACAGGTGTTTATATCTGCTTTCCCAGCATTTGCCAAGATTCGCCTCACTCTTCCTCCCCCCAGACCTGATGCTACAGAGGTGGATTGAATGAGAGCGTTATTCCCAGGAGATGGTCAGCTCTACCTTCTCCACTGCTAAGATATTTCTGTATTCTTGAAGGGACGACATGTGCTGCTCTCTACAGTAGCATTAGTAAAGTGCTCTAGGGAGCAAAAAAGTTTGGAAGACAACCTTTCAGATTGGATTCTCCTTCTACAGATACGATCAATTTCTGGGGGAAAGTCTAAAGAACTTGATATTTATTTACTCTCCCTTCTAAAATGGGAACTTCTGAAAAGTGTAAGGCAAGAAATGTCGGCAATTTCATTTCCAAGCTCTTCAAAAATCCCTTAAATTGAACTACTTCCTCTTGGCCTGGTGAAATGACCTGAAGTGCTTGATTTCCAGCTATTTTAATGTTAATCCGTATCTTCCCTGGTGGAATGTTACCCTTGAGGAGGAAGGTGATAACTGGATTAAAATAGAGTTTCCCAGTGTGACAGACATTGTGGCCAGACCACAGTGCTCACTATGCACCAAGAATCCCACCAGTCCTGCGACGCTCTGGAAATCTTCAAGAGTCCTGTGCGGGAGTCGTAGCCTGACCCCAGGGAGAGACCAGAAGGTAGAAATACAGGACTTACAAGGCAACAACACAGAGAACATTTTGGTTAGGATCAAATCAAGCTGAAAGGAAGTATTTTGCTGTGAGCTTTCTGATGGAAAATCAGGACTCCAAAAATTTACCGGGATGAACCGCACTTGGTACAAAGAGCTTGTTGCATCAGTAAATCATTTCAGCAGAAAATCTCAGCTGGCTCTAATCACATCTGGTAGACACATTCTCTTTGTTTTCCTCAAACACAGACTCAGCTGTAAGAAGATGGAATGCTCCCCCTGTGTAGGTATTCTGGAGGACAACTGAAAGACCAATGGCAACATTTCTGCCATTGGTAATGGCAAAAATTGTCAAAAAATGGTGATTAAACACTGAGTGCTTGGATCTATGTTTAGGTTTATGTTTGGTCTATATTTAGGTACATTAGTGCAGAATCTAATTTTCTGTATATGCTGGATGAATATTAAGTAGCTTTTACTAAGGCCTTAGGCATGGGTTTCATTAAAATGTTGTTTATCAATTTTTTTCTTTTCTGTAGGTCACAAAGAGTCCCTGCTTAAAAAACCACTTTGTTTTTCTCATCATTGTGAGCTATTGTTTACTACCATCCATTCCAGACAAAGTTACATTTCCATAATTGATAAAATAATGAGTCATAACACACAATATAAAATTTATTAAACATGATGTAAGTGTTACTTGCTTCATTGTCATAACTCTTCTTGAAACTGGAGTAGAAATAAGAGGCATTTTTACTAAGTTGCAGGTTTTTTAAAATTTGTATCCGCTTATTTTAATGAACAAAATACATTTTTTAGTAGAGTTAACATTTGTTAGCGTTGGTGATCTAACACAGCTGTGTGAGAATTAACTGGATGTTACCAGCCGATGTGCTAAACGGTAGAATTATCAGAATGTCAGATACAAAAATATTTATATTGTCCAGAAGCAAAAGAGTTCAAGTTTCATGGTAAACTGTTCAGATTCACAAGTAGCACAACCACAGCTCTTTGCATGAGAACTAGAGAGAAGGGAAGAGTTTGTAAATTTACCACATTATTTTGTAAGGGTTTTTTAGAGAACGGTTCTCAATATAGCAAAAGTAATTGTATCCAATCTACTTCAAGTGGACTGAGATAAACCAGCTTCAGAAATAATAACTAAATGTATCAAATGTAGGGTTTAACACTCTCACAAGGCCTTCTTTCCTGTCTAACTGAGGCTATATTTATCACTTCTGCTCTTTTTCAAGTGAAAAATACATCAGATTTGAACTGTACGTTTTCTTATTCAGCTCTAACAGAAGCAAAGCACAGTCGTGGCTCTGTGCAGAGCCTCTCCCCGGTGCCAGGTCGTTAGTATGCAGCAGAGGAGAATTAGTTTTTAGAAAGAGTTTATGTCTTCTGACAGGGCAAGCTGATAAGAAGCATTCCAGTAAAGAAAAGACAAAAATAAGTGAAGGAGAAAAGATTAGATGGTGACATTTCATCCTTGAAAGCAGCATAATTTTACAGGGTAGCTATTATCATTAAGTTACACCCAAATAAGAACGGCTATTAACAAAAGCACTGAAAGTTTAATTAAAGGCTACAGCGAGTTTAATTCAGCAAAAGTAGCGTGCAGTTTTTCTAAAGCCAGAGGAGCAGTGATCTGGGAGGGAGACGATGGGAGGGAGGGAGAGCTGTGCAGAAGCACCTCTCATCTCCTGCACTGGAAAAATCACAATGCAGCAGCTTCTAAAACGGGGCCTTGCAATGACAGAAATGGATATAAATAGCAGAAGAGAGAATAAGCTGAGCATTTACCGAGCAGGAATGAGTGCTTTGGTTGCATTCGGTTTGAATGTTAGAATACTGACTAGAAAGGAGGAGAGACTGGCATTTCAGTAGACCCGAACTTTCCATGACATGGCTGTTTACTACATCACTTTTGTTGCCAGTAAAATACGCAGATGCTGACAGGAGCTAATGTTTCCCGAGCAAATACACACTGTTGACACAATGAATGCATCATGGGCTAGCGAGAGTGGTAAACACACTGGCAGTCATAAGCTTCTCTATTACAGCATGTGCGTGTTTATGTCTCCAAAAAAATATATATTAATATTCTACTTTGTTGTGAGTTTCTTTTCTTTTTCCCAGTTAGCAATGTGTATTTCCTGATGAAATGCAAATTTCATTTAGACTAATGACCAGGGCTCACCCAGTCTGTAAGTACTGTTTTACACTATAGATGTAGTTTTACTAACATAAAATCACACCTTAAAATCAGAATAGCCAAGGTAGTTTTCAGACAAAGTTTTCCTCTTACTGGAAAAAAGAGTAACTCCAAAGAAAATAATACACAAGGATTGTTGTCCCTTGTGTATTATGCTCCATATGGTGTTAGCTTTAAAAATGCAAATATTGTAATTAATTTACCATACAAATCTGTAGATTGACGCTGCTTTGCTTCATCACTGAGAGGAAGGATTTTAAATGTTTTCATGTGTTTACTGCCAACTTTATAACATCTGGTATTTTTCTTAATATCTGAGTTACATGATCATCTGAGAATATCAGCTTTTGCAGGGGGGTGACTTTTTAAACCGGAATTCCTATTCCCCAGGTTTTAGAGGATGAGCCTGTAAATAAAACCTTTGGAAAAAAAGAATATTAGGAGGTAAACAAGAAGATCTTTTGTTGTTGGTGTTAAAAAATGTATAATTTTAGGTATATTTGGGAAAGAATAATTATAATTCAAAATCTCACAGGTCTGGAAATACTATGGGCATGGGTGCTTAGGTCTGAGAGAAAAGAACAAGCTCAAAATTATCTTTGGGCCAGGCTATCTCCAGGTCACTCCCAGTTCAGGATTTGTTCAAAGGTGATTAAAGGAAAATAGAAAACTTGACTGTTTAAAATGTTTGTCTTCTATCTGTATTATAAATAGAAGTGGTGAATTTGCAGCACCAGCTAAGAAACATTTTTTATTATCGTTCTGTGAAAGATGTTCTAGCAAAATTGATAGTAGCAGTCAGATTCAATCAACTTAATGGGGTTTTTGTGTACCACAGGGATGGCGCAATCCTTCAGTTTATTTTATTTTCGATGTATTCAATTTTTTTGAAGGAAGATGTTATCTGAAAGAGAACAAAACCTATCCAGTTTCGCACGCTGGCCTTAGCCATTCCTTGGAATTTTTGTTGCTACCAGTGGTGAGTCATTTCCTGAAGCCGAACCTGTAGCAGATACGTGTCATTGTTGTAGGGTCCTTCAGCAGTTTGGACCGCTTGGCATCCTTTTTCATTTATTCCAAATACTGTTACCTCAAACGTGTTGCAAACAGCAAAATTGCTTACTGTAGCTCTTTCTACAACCTGAGGATAACAACCTCTTTCATGACCTGAGGATAACTTTTCACAAAGTTCTTGGTTTGGCAACTAAAGCTAAGTGACATTAGCTGTGACTCACAGGCTCACAGCTGAACAGCCACAAAGAAATGGAGGTAAGTGTGAGATCTGACCCGCAGCAGCGCTATTGTATAAATCAGATTTTGAGGCAAGCCTTATTTCCTTTTTAAGATGACCTGATGGATCAGGGTAAAAGCATCTAAACTGAGTTCACAAGGGCCATGAATATTTATATACCCACACAGATGTAGAGGCATCCAGTGTCTTGGTCACCTCAAACAACGTACACAAGCTGACAAGGGGCTCCAGAAGTACTGTCTTCCTTTATTTGTATAGCTGTGGTATTCTTCTGGCTTAAATTCTAACTCTTAATGAAGTTAACTGGATCTTGCCACTCACTTTAAGGGAATAATGATCTAAATGTCTGAAAAGAATATTTGCATTGCTTCAGTTTATTTTTAAGAAATAGTACATGCTTTCCTCGCAATCTACTTCAAACAGGTTTTCCCAATTTTGAAGCTGTTAGGTGGTCTGTTACATTCTGCTGTTCCAGATATTACATTATCTTTTCCTGTACATGTTTAAACCAGAGTAGCATGAATCACAGCCTGGAGTGCAAATGTATTTTGATTTGGGAAGCAACAGAGAAGAAAGACTATTCCAAATACACAAACAAGGAAAACCATGAAATAAATGTAGCCAAATCTTTCCACTTCATTTGGAGAACATACAGAACGTTTCAAAAAAAGGAACTGACAACACTTATACATTTGTTGAGATGGAAAGGTAAAACCGCACCTAGCATTTAAAACACGCGTAATGGCTTTGTGACAACAGCTGCATGAGGTTTTCTCCACTTCTTTGCTAGAAAAAATCCATTTTTCACTTCCAGCTTCTCATTTCTACGTCGTGACTGTCGGGGCCCTGCGCAAGATGCAGAAACTCTGCCACCTCTTCGGGCCTGGTCGGGGTCTGACGGCCCGAGCTGACGGCGGGCTCCGGTACGGCGCTGCTGTGGCACCCCAGTCCGCAGCGCTGCGCAAGGGGCACGCGAGAAGCTTTGTTGGGGGTCTCCATCCCTTGGTTTGGGAGCTGCAGGTAAGCTCAGGTCCTGAGCTGCATCCCAGCTGTGCCTGTGCCTGTCCCTGACGTGGTGACGTGCCTTCCTGGCTCCACCTCGGGCCTGCCTCGTCGCCACAGGCTTGCGTGGCAGTCACGGGTCTGCCGGCTGAACCTGGTCACCACTGTTGTACATGCTCTTCAGTTTTGGCCGGTGTGGGACTGCGCCTCTTGTAAGCGAGGTGACGACAGCCCTCGGCCGTGCCGTCAGCCTCGGCCTCTGGCTCACCTTCCCCTGCGGAGCAGCCCCGCTCCTGCTGCTCCTCGACAATGAGAGCACATCGTTTTATCTGCAAGGTCAGGATTGGGGTTTGCATTAGGACTGATACATTTGTGCATTACTCTACATTTCTCGGTGTTGGAAGACGGGAGTCAGTGAAATCAGTTCTGCTCCGCATCTCAAAAAAATAAAGTAGAACTGGCAAAGGATCATAGAGGTGATCAGAAGTACAGAGTAGCTTCTATACAAGAAACAACCAAAAATGCCAGGAGTCTTCCGCGTGGAAAGGAGATGACTGATGTGAAACAAGACTCCAAGTTGTGAATGACCTAGAGACCTTCAAATAAACACCATGCTGACAGATTCAAAAGAAATAGAAGGACGTGGCTCACGACACAATGTGTCACTGGGTTGTGGAAATACTTGCCGATAGGCTGTGGAGTCTGAAAGCTTATAGGTATTCAAAAGAAAACAAGGTATGAAAAAAAAAGGGGGGGGAAACCTCTACCAACACTTAACTTCTTACTTACTTCCAAGACACTTTCTTTGATGATAAAAATCTCTGAGCTACAAATCACCAGATGTTTGAAGCATCATTATATGCTTGCTCTGTTCTCGTACACTTTCCTAGGCATCCGCTAAGGCCCCACCAGACAGGATGCTGGGCTAGACGGATGTCTGCTCTGACCCGATACAATTGTTCTAACATTCTTAGCATCCCCGGTTGACACTAAGGAGTCATTTGTGCTGTCAGGATTTGTCTGTGGAACAAGGAATTACAGTTTTGAATCTCTGGGGGCAAAATAGGAAATGTTATTTCCCATAAAAGATTCTGCCTAGCTTCTTTCAGTTCTGTAGTACCTGGAGGATGAGTGCAGAGGACTTTTTTTTAAACTCTTACCTACAAATTTGGGGGTTTAATATCCATATTAAGATGGATATTTCCAACACTTTGATTTTTGAAAATAAATAATACTGTAGAGACAATTATATGTGTCTAAAGGCATTTACAAAGTTCCCCATCAATAATCTCAGTTCCATGCTGTTTGGAGTACCTGAGGGCTGGAAAAGGATATCAGCGTATATTTTGTACTGAGAGGCAGCACTTGCCCTTGGCCCCTTCTCTTGGGTTCCTGTACTTCACTGGGCAGACTAAACACACAAAATGGGGCTGAACTGGTTCAGCATGCTTGTCACTTGATCCCTTCAACTGTCTGTGCCCACAGAGGAAACAGAAGAGAGAGTGTCTGTAGAGAGGTGAGGATGAGAACCACCAGCCTTGTCATCACAACTCCATTTTCCATTCTCCGAGTGGAATGCAAACTCCTATCTCGCCCCTTTTTCAGCTGAGTCATCCATCCCCCCTGGGAGATCAAAGGAACATTTAAAAGCTGGGGGGTGGGGTGTGCAGGGGGAGCTCATTTGAGGAGANATAGAGCAAGCTGTTCAGATAGCAGTGATGAATATAATGCATGGGAAGAGGGAGAAGGCAGAAGAGAAATTTGGGATTTAGAATGAGCTCTTTAGATACTCTTTAGATAACTGAATCAAGTGATCCAGTGCACCGATACATTTAAAATTAATAAATTAAGACCAATTACATTTAATTAAATAATTAGTAATAAATCTATTCAGATAAATTTACACAAATTATCTTGCACTTTGCTGTAAAGGTTAGTGATTAAGAGTGTATATGACACCTTTCTCTCACTATCTCAAAGACACAGCCTTTTATTTTTATTACCCAGTCTAAGAGAAAAAAAAAAAAGTTTCTGATAAGGCAAATTAAGGAAGAAGGTTTCAAAGTGTCTCAAGCCAATGGCAAAGTAGACTCACACACCAGTGTAGACTCTGAAAAGCACCCACATTGTGGAGTGGGCATGGTGGAGTTAGACAAATGCCTTTTTATATAGGTCTGAAAGACTGCTGGAAGGATGCTGGATGGGGAGGGGAACTGCTAAGATCTGCACCAAAAGCGGTATGATGCCATTGTAGTGTTCTTGCATTGAAGGGATGTAAGATCACAGAGAACATGACATTGCCCTAGCAGTGCATATACTCTTTTCTATCTCAATAAGTAACCGGGTTACTGTAAAGGGAGGTTCAGCCTTAGCAGTTTAGGCACTATTTTTCTTGCACCATAGGTTGGAGAAAATGCCCACTGGTGCTGTGAGATATACCTGTCATTTTGCACAGTTCTGCCCATAGTTCTTCATGTTGGAAGGGACTTCTAGATCTCTTTCGGTCTAACCCTCCTGCTCAAATCATGGCTACCTTAAATCTGTTTACTCAGGACCTCATCCAGTCGAAATATGAATACCTCAAAGACGGAGAATCCACAACCTCTCTTGGCAACTTGTTTCAGTTCTCATCAACCTACAGAGTAAAACTGCTTCCCTTCAATCTACTCTGAATTTTCTGTTCGCAATTTATGTCCATTGCCCCTCGTGTTTCCAGCCTGCACTTCTGGGAATAGTCTGGCTACATATGCTCCCATCACATAGTTCAAACACCAGTAAGATAGTTCCTTAACCTTCTCAGGGACAAATAAACGCAGTTCTTAGCCTCTCCTTGTACGTCATGAGCTCCAGCTCCATAATCAGGTGGTGGCCCTCCACTAGACTTGCGACAGTGTGGCAATCTCTTTCTTGTATTCGGGAGCGCCAAACTGGAAATGGCCCCACAATCATTGACAGGCAATTTACACTCAGCATAATCCTAAATTCTGACAGAATTTTACCACTTTAAAGCAAAAGTACTTGTTTTCATACCAAAGTCAAAAGGCACCTACCTTTAAGCAACTTAAAAACTTGTGAAACTTACTGCTTTTAACCACGTTTTCAGCCAGTGGAGAATTTGTCCCTCACTTAAAAACCTTAGAAATTACTGGCTCCTTCAGAAGACCCTTCCCAACCTCGAAAAGGCTGTTCTCTTTCTCTTCTGTGAAATATTTTCAAAGCATTGCTGGCCTGTTTCTCACACATGCTACAGCAGTAACATCACTGAGTTCTTCCTCCTGTCCTGTTTGGATAACAAGATGTTAACCGCACTCTGCAGTTCACTTATCCTAGGAAGTATAACAAAAAGAAGCCTGTTTACCATTTTGCTCTTTCACCCTCCCTCACATGCATACTGTTTTTACTATGCAGAGCTAGAAGGAATAATATATTTGATAAATTCATATTTTATATAAATTGCAATTAAGACTGCTAATTTGAAAAAAGCTTCTTATTTTGCCTCTCACATAAGAATCTATTTGTTCAGAAAACTGTTAATTGCTTATATTTTTTGACAGTGCTTTTCAGTTAGAAGCAAGATCTTAAATCTCTGCCAAAGGAAAGGTCAGTTGCCCGGTCTTTTCTTAGGTACTTATGAAGTAGCACCTCTCTGCATTTACACCACTGAGGTCAGAGACTTTGTATATATTGTAACATAGCATGTTTTTATTTGGTTTGGAAATATTGTAAAGACAGTGAGTAGTTCTTCATTAGGATTTTCACCTGTGGTAGTAGTGAGGCTGGAGGTGATTCTAAGCCATTCTTCAACACACTTTTCTATGTTTTCTGAGTGAAAGTGGTTACTATTATATGTTATCTAAACCACAGCTGGTATACAAGAGGAAAAATACTGTTAGCATGTGTATTGTGTGGATGCTGAAGCAAAATATTAGCAGTGCAATCTGCATTAGCACATTGGGAAGAATCAGTTCTCTCTGAATTTGCAGAAAACCCAGCGTTTTCCACTCTAATGCATATATATGTTTGAATAAGTTCTCGCAACATGACATCAACCAGATAAATACAATGGTACTCAAATCCAGAGTAACATTCCTATGTTTAACGTACAACTTTTCTATATTTGCACTCTGTGTAGCCCAGCAAGGTCAGGTTTTCTCATTACAATGTTTTATAATCACCTTGAGGCTTCTGCATTCTGCCCTTCAGATTTACACCATTACAGTCCACAGCCTCACCAGTCCACTAATAAAGAACACAGATTGAGTCTAGAACAGAGAATTTTTAGTTTCAGTGATAAGTAATATGAAAATATGTCACTTAGCCGTCCAGAAAACCAAGGAGAACCCAGAAGGATGATCCTTATCTTGATTTTAGGACACTCTTAGGAGATGAGTAATGATCAGAAACTAGCTGTGCTGCTTTACACTAGCAGAGTGTCCAGCTCAGAATGGTTTAAATACATTGATTTATGTGCTTTCATAGCACAGGAGCTCAGTCAGCTATCCTTTCCATCCGCAGATGGAGCTTGCCTGCCTGAACACATAAGCAACAGGTAACCTGAACTTGGGGTTGGAGACCCAAGCCCTGTACTCCTTGCTGTGCTAAAAGCTGTCCTCAGGTAGTGCACACACACAGTTTAATTAAAAACCCCCACCCTGATATAAATCCTGTAGCAGCACAGTTCCACTGGGTACATTTGCAGCTGGAAACTTCGTCAGCCAGTGTCTCTGCCATCTCCATGGTATGTAGTGATGTCACGTTAGTCATTCGCGCTAAAAAGAACTGACAATAAAAGCACTTTACAAGCAGAGAAGTATAAAATATCTTATTGGATACTGTGGCAAGGAGACTGGTTTAGAAGAGCTGTGTGAATCTCTAGTGAGTAAATAAGAGGACTAAGAAAAACTCTGAGTAAGAAAAAGGATGCAAGTAAAAAGACTTTTGATGATGAAGAATATGGGGAATGGAGAAAAGAAGCCTTAAACAACCAAATGCTGAGAAAATGTGCGTTAGAGCATCAGTCTGAAACCCGGTGGGGCACAGCACAGCACAGCAATTCTACCATGTTTAAGAGTGTCAGTTTAATACCTGAAATTTAAGCATAATCTGAGCATGAGTCAGTTCAGTACAGCTGCCTCATCCAAGTGCTGCACCTCAGTCCTCGGAGGAAGACTAAGCAGGAAATTGTTCATTTTAAGAGCCATTAAACGAACACATACTGAGGAAAGCAGGGTTCAGAAAGTCCAGGCGTATGTGTTGGTTTAGACCCTGAATCCCAGCGTGGGAAGGGCATCCCCAGCTTTGCACAGATCAGTCCTGACACCAGACCGAGCAGTGTGCGTCAATGGAAGAGCGGTGTGTGCAGCTGCCGGCAGCCACGCCACCGACGCGCACGACCCATGCTGGGTAGGAGAAAGCCATCTTGTGTAAAGGAACTGAGCCTCATTAGGCATCTTGTTCTGCTTTACCCTCATAACTGCATTACGCGGTTCATTAAGTGTTTGCATTGTGAGTAAGTATCGGCTGATGCAGCATCTGAAGTTCAAACGCATGCAGAAGACAATTCTGTGAAAGGCTGTGGAAAGGCAGGTACTCCCCTGCAGCCTGTGGAGAGCTCACGCCAGAGCAGGCAAAAGCGTGAGGAGGAAGGAGCGGCCGAAAGGAGCTGTCATGGACTGGCCGCAGCCCCCCATTCCCCATCCCCTGCGTCGCTCAGGGGCGAGGAGTCGGGGAGTCGGGAGTGAAGGGCTGGAGCTGAGCCGGGGGAGAAGGCGGGGGGTAGGGGGAAGGGGTCTTAGTTTTGTCTTTGGTTCTCACCATCCTACTCTGCTTTTAATTGGCAATAAAGTACGTTTAGTTTAGGCCCATGTTGCGTCTGTTTTGCCCATGACAGTAACTGGTGAGCAATCGCCCTTGTCTTTATCACAAGTCATGGGCTTTTCTGCCTTACTGCCTCCTGTGGGCTGTTGAAGAGGGGGAATGAGAGAGCGGCTGGGTGGGGGTCTGGCAGCCAGCCAAGGTCAACCCACCACAAAAATATTAAATTAAACCCATGTTGAGCACGGCTGGGTTTATCACATCTCTCTCTCAGTTGAGCGTCACTCAGAAGTTGTTGAAGGGAAGCCTGAGGAAGCTCATTCTTCATTGAACTCTCTCTCATTGCTGCTCTGTCACCTAAAAGATCTACAGCAGCAACTTTTACCTTTTGGCTAGTTAACGAAAAGAAACCCTGCCCCACGTGCCTTTCCAGCACTGTAAAGAAAACCAGTAAGTGCTTAGTAGAACAACATTTAGGAGTCTGCCTGTTAAAAATTTCACTGGGGCACTGAAAGCTGCTTTACTGACAGACGACAGGGTGGTTTAACCTTAGTACGGCGTGTAGGAGAGTATGTCACATGGCACGGAGACGTGGCACTGCCTGGCAGAAACTCTAGGCATGTATTACCAGGCAGAAGTGTTATGACACTTATCCTGCTTCGTCCACATTTTTAGCTTCTTTGCTTTTAAGCTTATTTATGGCAATACAAAGTTAGCTCACCCCTACCTGCAATCAGAACAGGAAACAGTTTCCTGAGTAAATGTATGTTAATTTAAATAAGCTTTTCGTATTTTCCTTTTCTGGCTCAATCTCATTGCTCACTCACCAACTGAATGAGTCACGAAAACCGGTTAGAATCAAGAGTTAATGTTAAAATGTTTTGGCATTTCCACTTCCACATCTCATACATTTGCAAAGGAAATGATACGTTGCCCATCCCTTTTTCTCAAGTCACTTGAAAACGTATACTCTATGAGATCAGGTTGCTCATGGGCACTGGTCTGACATGCAAGGAAACAGGCTGCTGCTTGATACAGAGGAAATAAATCTCAGGGAGTAGCTTGCTTGGATTTATTTATTTTTTTTTTTAGTTTAATTTGCCCAAGATGACAGAGAAATTATTCCTGCTCAGGAAACAACCAGATAATGAGGAAAGGCCTGAGGCTTTTAAACACAGCACCTCTACTTCCCTCAGTGGGATTGGTGGTAATGACCAGTAAGTTTCTGGCAAGTTGCCTCTTGCAGGCATGCCATTTACTTGCTTTAGAAAGGCATATCTCTGAGTCTGGAGGTGGTTTATTCCATTTTTAACATAGTTTTAAATAATTAATAAAGAACCAGTACTTCTATGGGCATCAAGTTCTGTTTTCAGCGCTGATTCCTGCTACGGACCAAGAATCCACATCTTCCTGACAACAGCATCAGCAGCATCTTGCTGACGTCCCACTGGCAAGCTAAGGACTGTCTTTGCAAGGCTGGCTGCGAGCAGTCCTGAGCTTGCTCTGTGTGCTACCAAAAAGCCCTCTGCGTTGGTATTTGGGCTAGGGTACTAAATCAAGCCCAGTCAATCCTGTTAGGACTGTAGAGCATGCAGACACAAGCTGTTTCACATCTGAACTGCTTCAGGAAAAGATGTAGGTGTATTAGGACCTGCTCATGACTATCCTCAAGTATCTGTCTGAGGGAGCTGGGGAAGGGAAGGAATCACTGATACTGGAAAAAATGAAATCCCTACTTGAAGGATGGGGCTTTGAGCAACCTGGTCTAGTGGAAGGTGTCCCTGTTCATGGCAGGGGGGGCAGAACGAGATGATCTTTACGGTCCCTTCCAACACAACCCATTCTATTATTCTATGACATTTACAGATATTTACTATTAGTTTTTAATACTGTTACAGTCAAAGCGAGAAGAACTTCAAGAATTAATGAAGCAAGACAAGGATCTAAAGGATATTAGAAAAGTATTTAACTCTACACTGTACCTCACTGTCCTGTATTTGAAGAGCCCTGTACCATGTCACAAAGACCATCTTCCTGCCATCTCATAGGAAGGTTTCTCAAAATACCATCTACGCAAAGTCCATTAGGGAACATGAGCAAGAATATTTCTGTATTCTGTCTGTTTCAAACATGAAATGTGGGGTATTTATGCATACCACGTAAATAGTTTTCCACTGGGCTTCTGCATCCAGCCTATTTGTCAATATGATAAAATCCAAATTCTACATATTGTTATTAAACTGAGCAGGCACATTCAAATTAGATTTCTACAAGGTAATTCTTTACAACTTTGCCATCAAATACTCTAAGATTGTAGAAATGCGATAGAACATCTCTAATAAAAGAAAAAGACATGACTTTTTTTCATTTGGGATGCAGGATTAGTTTGTTGTAAAGTTTAAATGTGTGTCAGATGTGGAAACACAGCTGAAACAGTAAAAACTTCATACAATTTAGTGTTGTACATTGATGTCATATTAGGCAGCAAGAATATGAATTATGGGAAATGCATTCATTTGTTTTGTTTAAAGAAATAGCGTAGAGCGATGTTAACTAGAAAAACCTATTTCCCCAAGCTACTTTAGTCATGAAACACCTTCCATATAATAAAGTAATGTCTGGTATACTCTTGAATAGCTTGACAAGTTGCAATTTCAGTCAATTTTGGCTTTCAATACTTGCTGTCATGGAAAGAAGAGCTGTTTCAAATAAAAGACGTGAGATGAAAGGAGTGAATCTGGAGCAAGGTCCCTTAGATAAATGACCTTTTTACTTAGGACAGACATGATTATTATTTAATTGGCAAAGAAGGGTAGATTATGAATATTTAATTAACAAGACTCCAGTGCAAAGCAGAGGCTGAAACAGAGACAGACAGATCTTAGTCTGTGATTATACTGCTCTTTCTCCTATTAATTAGAACCCTACTCCATGCTCTTTTGTTGTGTTTGTACTGTCTTATATGCTAATTGTAGTTTTAGCCTTCCTTATGGAATTGTAATTTACATTTTATAACATGGTATGCTTTAGCCATTCATCCTCTTGTAGCTCCCAGCCCATATGTTTTGAATTAGATTCATCTGTAACTGGGTATATTAAGTCTGTTGGAGTGTCTATAGCTGGAGTTATATCCCTGTATGCTTGATTATGTTATCAAGTCTCTCTTGATAAAATTAGTACTTATGTACAAGTTTCTCTAAAAAAGGTGGAAGAAGGAGGGGATCGATTTGGAAGATGGAGAACCCTTACGCAGGTAACATTTCCTCCTTATCTATTCTGCTATATTAAACTAGTCTCTGACTCAACATAAGGCTTCATGCTATTCTGCTATCAACAATAATTAAAACTTTTCTGGAGTTATCTCACCAACCAATAGCAAAACAATCAGTATTGTTGTGCAGGTTCCTCTTACATGTAAACTAGCCAGCCATTTCAACAGTTAAACATGAAAGACAGCACAACAAGGAACATAACTTGGCTCTATCAGTGGCTTCAAAATTTGGCTTCACTTCAGACCGGGTATTTTAAGCTTCAGAAAATTGTCATCATGCTTCTTGCTGACTCCCTTACCCGACAGCCATCTTTCAAGGTATTGGGCTACTGCTGTTCTCTTCTGTGGTGAATATCTGTCAGCTGCTAGTCCCTCATAATGTTTCAACAGATGGTGAAGTCTTCTGACTGTTTTAATGGGATTTTTAAAAGAAGGTCCGTGCTTAGCACTGTACTGCTCTAGAAGTCTCACATGTGGGATGGAATAATCAATGATCTTTCATTGCTATTTCCTTCAAAGCTAAAGTATAAGCACAGATTTCTAACAAACTTGGCTGTGGTGATAGGTTATGAATAAGCCCTGCTCATGAAAATAGTTAGAACCTAGAGGTTCCTGTGCCTTTAGGTATGTGAAGGTAGAGGTAGAGAAAAAAAATCCACAAAACCCAAATGAAGACTTTGAGGACACTATTTTACAGGCAACCTGTACTCAAAACATTGAGATAGGCTGCTGAGGGGACCACAGAATTCCACGTTACCTGCCTGAAATATTTAAATACTCTAACAGTTACTTAGAAGGGACCTGAAGCCATAAATTTTGCTGGAGAGAGAGACGAGAATGCATGTCTTGATACCTGTAATTCACAGGAAGGAAGTAAAAAAAAAAAAAGATACAATGCTTGGTTTTCTAAGGATTAGAAAAAAAACCCCCACATAACCCTGTGTGAGGATAGAAAACTGAGGAAAAAGCAAGAAAAAAAGAATGTGTCCAAGTAAAAAGCTGATACAGACAACAGCAAAAGGTATTTGTAAATTCTGAGCGTGCCTGAACTGATTTGGATATTGAAAACATAGCCAAGGGGGAGAAAAAGCTAAGGTGGTGCAGAAATACAGGACAACTGAAAAGAAGCGCAGTGATTTAATCCAGAACCATTTCTTTTTAAAATGAGAATGCTTTTTTAGTACCGTAATCCAGACAACTATGCCCATGATCTTATTAACATGTCCCTTAATGGAAAACTCTAGGTATGGGCTCAGAATGTCCTAAGGGTGTCAGGAAGAATGAGAAGTAGTTAGTAAAGACAATTAATTACTGCACTGTGTCCAAAAAGGGGTACGGATTACAGTGAGTGACAATTTGTTTAACTTGTTGGGTGAAGTACTTGCCTGTTTTCTAATTGCTCCTTCTTTTTTTTCCCCCCAAGCTTGGCCTTTCTCGGTCACAGTCACACAATAAAGTGTCTGTTCCTCTAGCTGAGAAAATGTTCCCCTGCTTTTCTGAGGGACCTTCTGAGGCTGAGTGATGCCCAATTCCTGAACCGTGTATGGTCTTTGGCTATAAATTAGTCTTTAGCAAACACACCAAAGGCATAGCTTGCTTGAGATGCCGCTCAGCTCTGTTGCTCGAGTACCCAAAGAGAGATTTTGACTGGCAGAGAGAGAGGTTCGGGAGACGGGCGATAGCAGTCAGCTCGTGCTTGAGGCTGCACAGGTTGGCAATACGTCTGCCTGGTCTTGGCCAACAAAAGGAGACTGCTGAGGTGATACCTCTGGTTCCCCTCCCCGGTGTCCAGAGCCCGCACAGGGCCGGGGCTGCTTGCTGGATGCAAATGCCAAGCTATGGTGTCTTGTAGAGGTCCGGTGTGCAGACCGTCCCGGGGTTAGCGCCTATGGGGCTGTCTGAGAGGGTGGGCTGGCAATGAAAGTGTAGGTGCCTATGGGCTTTTTGAAGATTTTATCGCACGGGTCGCCTGCTTTAACACACGCATTTCAGGAAGTTTTATCATTTTATTACAGAATATAAGCCATTACTTGGAGAATAATTTTAATTAAACTGGCAGAATATAATTGAGAGAGAAATACAGCAAAAAACATATTCTTAGGTCTTACGTAGACCTAAGGCTGGGGTATTGTTATTCTATTACCTCCACTGAGACTCTGCAGAATAAAGCTTTTAATAACTAAGGAAAAGGTGCAGGGAGAAAAGTACTAAATTCCATGCAGTGTTGTCTGCCTCAGAATAAAAATCTCCCCTGGGAAGATGAAAAAAATAATGCTGTATTAGCTGGCTAGTTCAGAACCATTTCTGCACCCTAACGAAGGCAACTCTGGAATAACATATCACCCATCTTGGTTGGAAGGGGCGATTTGTACAAACCTATCTCACCGGTTATGGACAGTTACTGTCTGCCATAGCCTTTGAAAAAAAGATTGGCCTGTCACAGAGTGGGACATTTGAAAGTAGGAAGACATATACAGAGGAGAGGAGTCAAAATACATATGCTTCATGGCTGCAGCGGCTTTAACAGAACACACTAAGATATGAAGCATGGAATCAAACAATATTTAACAGCAGAGCATTACCACAGCAAACCCAGGAAATATTATAAGTAATATTGGTGTCGTAAGCATTAGTTCATACTGGTTACATCACCATTTAATTGCTTGTATAATTAATGTGATATTTACTATTACTATTATTTTATTACAGTTGTAAGTTTATATTTTACCTGTAATATAATGATTATGACTTTTACAATTATGTTACAGCTCTAAAGCTCTTATAATAAAAAGTGATAGTAGTATTAACACAGGTTTACTTGTATCCATGTCAATAATATTTCATACATAGTATTCTTTCAAACATGTTTATTAATGGTCTGAAATGCAGACTGGGATGGCTAGGATAAAGCCTGAACTGCCAGTGGCAGAACATGACTCAGAGCAGCCTGAGCCAGAGCAGCATGATAAACACTCAGAGCATTTTTAAACGAAACCAGAGCCAAATTACAAGGTACAAACTGTAGCTGCCTACAGTTACTTTAAACATTCCCAGCAAAGTGGCCACTGAGGCAAAATTAGTGAATGGTTAGACAGTGAAGCAGTTAAAAAGTCCTCTGGAAAAAATAAAAGTTAGAGGGAGACATCGACAACTTACTGCAAACTTCTTTGAACATTTTCCACAGAGACCTGAAAATTTCCAAGTGAGAGCCAGACTGTGAAAAGACTAATGTGAAATGCAGGCTGCTTTTGCATGAATGAAGAGGCACCAGGATTGGAAAGACAGCAAAACATAAGAAAAAGCAGTTTAAAATGTGGAAAGATTTTATTATGTCTCAGGACAAGAGGAACAAAAGCTAGATATATTTCTCTCAGAGCACTTGTCTGAGCGTTTGAAAGATATAATAGAAAAATCCAGTCAGTAACGATCTTGTATGCACTTTATCAGCTGCTGTTGGGCATTTCACAAAGAAAATTTGTCTTCTATGGGAGACGCACGTTTTAGGTTGTGACAGCAGTGTCTGGGTTTTTTGCAAGCACTTGGTGTGTGCATCTTTAACAACAGCCGGCTGGCTAAGGAGAGTCCTGAGCTGGGAGAGCCTTGCTGGGGACCAGAGGGATCCCAGAGCTGCCGGGGCTGGGGAGAGGCAGCAAGGAGCTGGAGCCGGTAACTCCCATAGCCTGCACGTTGGTAGAGACCTGTATGTGTGGCAGGTGTATTCAGAGCTGATGGCTGCACACTTTTTTTCATAAGCCTATACTCTTTCCACTCCTATTCCTCTGTTCTCCTCGCTTCATGGCTTTCCTTTGGGGTAGTCAGCTTAAACAAGCATCAGTTTTGCAGCTGCCCATATATCACTCAAACTGTGTCTGTTGGAGTCGGTGGCAGCAGCAAGAGTTTCCCATGGCTTCAGCGTTCTTCTGCAAAACGTTAGTAATATCTGGGAAATGGACAGCATATGTTCCCAGAGCTCCTTGTGAAAACAATGGGAGTCCGAGTTATTCAACTGTGTGAGATCATCCAAGCCCATTTGATTATTGACTCTTTCTTAGTCTTGAATACATCTTGGGTATATCTGTGGGAAGCTTAGGGAAGGGTCTGATTCTGGCCAAACTAGCAGAAGGAAACGAATGAAAATGGCCACGGGAGTGAAATCCCAGCGTAGCCCCAATTCAGTCACCTCCTTTCTCGTGGTTTGCAGACAACGTGCTTTTACTGTTCCGATTCACCAATTACGAGATGTTTCACTGCCGCTTTTCCAGAGTGTTGTGGTAGGAAAGGGAACGTTCACTGCTCCTTACGACACCTGAGTTCTGTTCATTACGACTCAATTCTAGGTGAGATAGAAAGCAATACAAGAACTGAAGCTTTCAGAAAGAGGGAATGGCACAGCTCATATTATTTCCTCTTCTGCTTCGTACGGTTTGCTTAATGAGGTCTGTTAAGAATTAGACAATACTACCTATATACAGAAGTCTTTATACTATGCATGTGATGCTAGAAATAGCAGAAATTTTTTAAAAATTGATGTTTGAACAGTCTTTGCTAACTTAGCTGTATAGCTACATCCCCAAAATGTTGAGTACACAAAACCAGAACACTTAGTCAGTATGCCGTGTACACGGACTGCAGGCACTACCAGGATTAACTTACGACTGAAAGCTTAACATGCCTTAAGATCTTTCGTCAAAATACATTCATAACCATAGCACACATTCAGATGCTGAGTAAGCATACTGCTTGTAATTTTCCTGCTGATAAAGTTCATTTTCAAGCAAGAAAGAAAAGGTAAAAAATACCTTTTTGGAAGTTTCAATATCCTGATCAAAATATTATGCGGTGTTCTGTAGATTACCAGAAGCAGTGACGCTGTCTTGAATTTGACAGCTATTTTAGCACGTGTGACAAAGGAACAAGTTTTTCCTTCCCCTGAGAAGAGGAAACCACAAAAGAAAAATTAATAAAATGTATCTGCCATCCTAGTAGTCTTCGAGAGGTTTTAGGAGAACCTTCTTAATCTCTTCAGAAGATAAATATATGCTATTCCTTTTAAACACTCCCACCTATGAAACGCAAAGATTATATAAAAAAATCAATATTCTACCATCTTGTTATTTCCCACCGTGGTGAAATTTATTGGCAAAAGTCCTTAATTTCTATTTGAAAGTGTTCCCATATTCAGTCAACCTCTATGTAAGGAAGAAAATAATGAATCAAAGCAATAAACTTCTGAAATTTGTACAGAAAGAGAAATATTACTTTCTTCCCCATACCTCAGGATGCTTCAAAGATTAATGAAGCAAGTGGAGTTGAAAATGATAGTGCATAATGAGCATCTTGATTTTTCATGTGTGACTTCTTTAGGTACTTGCAGAGGGGAAAAAAATGGGAGGGGAGGAAGGAACCAGAATAGGGAACTTCTTTCTTCTGAACTTAAAATTCTGCTAGAATAAGAGAAGACACAAACTGGTTTTTTTTTTCCTTTCTCCTCTGAGCCCTTCTGAAATCATGACTTCTAGCTTCTAAGGTTTTTTTTGTCTCTGTAAGCTTACAGCTCTGCAGAAGAATTTTTTTTATCGTGCCTGAAAACATGGAACTTCACAGCTGATGAAGTTGTGGCAAACAGTATGTCCTTTTAGAAACCTTTAAGGGAAAAGAAAGTTGGTTTTGGTTTGTATCTTACCTGGGACACATACCCAACCTTTTATTAGTACTAAGAAATGTACCAGTGGCTGAAACAGAAGCTGATGGTTTCTAATACGTGTAAAATTTTCTCCCTTTTCTGACAATATTTAAAGAGAAACAAGTGAAAAAGTGATGTTGTGCCACAAAGCTAGGACACTAGAAAAAAATCTGGTGCAGAATGAGTAAGAGTGATACACCACTCCACAGAACGTAATGCGGTGACAGGGCTCTGCCTAGTAAGAATACAGGCCTTAAGTCTGTGATTAGTAAGAACCTCTTATTTAAAGGTTTTTACTCTGTATTTTCCTTAAGTACCTTTTTTTGACATTTGAGAAAATGGTTGGTGTAGAACAGCTCTGTGTAGTAGTTTGGTATTTAATATTTGTAGTAATTCTGCAACTTTTAATTGACTTTGTGTTACAACTCAGTACAATATTTTTCAAGGTATGTGTTTTCCCAACTTCTTGTTTATTCCTAACTGAACAAAGCAATAGTTTCTCTAAAGGTGAGGAAAATATATGCTCTATTTATGCTGTCTCTTCACAGTTCTAATAGAACTTTATCATTCGCTGCCCTAAACAACCCCCCCCTTTCCAAAGCCGTTAAAACAACCCTTTCACGCTGCTGCGTACAGTTCAGTCATTTATTAGGCTGCCCTTATTTGTTCAGCATTATCTCATCTGTTTGTCCTATGAGGTGTCAACTCTTTAACCGTAGCCAGGCCGGTACTTTGATTTCGCCTCTTGAATGTAAAGGCTTAAGATAATTTCTTTTCGCAGTGGAACAAGCCTCTGCTGCTTCCAGTATCTGATGCCTATTTCATCTGAGGCAGATGCTTGGGGCCCGTGAGTAAGACTTCCTTTTACCTGAATGCATTTAATTTAGCAGTCTTTCACAGTTGTTTAATTCATGCCACCTAGTTAATGAATATTCATACTACCAGTATAGATACATTTTTCCTCTAAAAATCAGTAAAATGAATGTAGTAGAAATGGTTTCACCAACCCTTGCTGCTAAGATTCTTCAATGGAATTTGAAAACTAGTTTGGGAGAGAGCACAAGTTCAGAAACAATATAAAAAAGACAGTACTTTATAGCAAAACATACCAGCCAGCAATATCTGAAACAAAAAGAGAAGTCTATAGACTAGAGGAACCTCTAAATAGTAGACTAGTATTTCTTCTAATATATACTGCTCAGTCTATGTGTGACAGTCTCACTTATGTTCTCCTCCAACAAAATTTCGAGATTTTGTATCCATAGTGCTTATTAACCAAACATTGATGTTTGCCATATTTTTTTCCAGCAACACAGCACAGCTCAATTAAAGACTGAATTTACTGAAGTATGGGTTATGCAAACAGCTTTTGGGCAAATATGTTTTTTGAGCAGGGATGGGGATCTCTGGGATCCCAGGGATGGATGTTCTCCCTCAGGGACATGTGTGACACTAGTTCCTCACCTGACAAGCACAGCTTCTGCTGGAAGAATGCTTGTTGGATTTCAGAAAGAAGGATTTTGCAGTGTCCAGATCTGTATAATCACTACATACTTCTTGAGGAATACCGTACTATTACGCAGCTAAAATCATTCTTCCGCCAAAGTACAGTAAGACAAGCAAAGGAAAGTTATTCACAACCTCCAGAGCGCTCTGATTTCTGCATCCATCAAAGTAAACATCATAGCTGGAAAGGTCTTACGTTATCGGTGAAGAAAAGGGAGACGAAAACAAAAGGAAGGTACTTACAGTGAGATTAGATAGGAGAATTTTTCTCATTCTGTGCAGTTAGCTAGCTGTTGGCTTTTCTACCTTTCACACTTCAGGGATTTCCAATCTGCCCTGTGCTCTGCTAGAAGAGATTCTCTCTAATAAGTAAAACATGTTAGCTTTTTATAGCCAATGTCTGTTCTGCTGCAGCATCCAGACAGATTTAATCTTTCGTTATGAAACTAGTTGTTCTGCCTTGTCCACGAGATGGTTTAGCCATCTTAAGTCAAGATTTTTCTGGTATGACTTCTGTATTTTCTACAAGAGCTGTGGGGCAGGAACAGGCAAGCAAAAGAGGAAGGGTGAATCTGGAGCAAGACAGATGCCCATGCTCTCACTCATTAGCTTATTCAGTATCTATTTCTAGGTTAAAAAATGGTCTTGGTAGAAACATCTTAGCAAGTTAAATCTGTGGTCTACTAGCTGCAGTTAAGATCATCAGTAATCACCTGTCTTGAAACAATGGCCTAATTAGAATAGAATAGAATAGAATAGAATAGACTAGACTATTTCAGATGGAAGGGACCTGCAATGACCATTTAGGCCAAGTGCCTGACCAATTCAGATAAAGACAAAGCATGTTGTTAAGGGCATTGTCCAAATGCCTCTTAAACACTGACAGGCTTGGGCCATCGACCACCTCTCTAGGAAGCCTGTTGCAGTGTTTGACCACCCTCTCTGTAAAGAAATGCTCCTAATGTCCAGCCTAAACCTCCCCGTGGTGCAGCTTTGAACCATTCCCACGCGTCCTATCACTGGATCCCAGGGAGAAGAGCTCAGCACCTCCCTCTCCAGGTCCCCTCCTCAGGAAGCTGGATTGAGCAATGAGGTGACCCCTCAGCCTCCTTTTCCCCAAACTAGACAAACACAAAGTCCTCAGCGTTCCTCAAAGGCCATGCCTTCCAGCCCTGCCACCAGCTTTGTTCCCTCCTCTGGATACATTCAAGGACCTTTGCATCCTTCTTAAGTTGTGCAGCCCAGAGCTGCACACAGTACTCAAGGTGAGGCAGCACCGATGCCGAATACAGCGGGACAATCCCCTCTCTTGACCGGCTGGTTCTGCTGTGTTTGATGCCCCCCAGGATGGGGTTTGCCCTCTCGGCTGCCAGGGCACACTGCTGGCTCACACTGAGCTGCTGTCAACCAGCACCCCCAGATCCCTTTCTGCTGGGCTGTTCTCCAGACACTCTTCTCCCAGTTTACAATTGTGCCCAGCATTACTCTGTCCTAGGTGCAGAAACCAGCATTTTGTCATGCTAAATTTCATCCTATTAATCATCAGCCAATGCTCCAATCTACCCAGATCCCTCTGCAAGGCCTCTTGTCCCTCAAGAGAGTCAACAGCACTTCCCAGTTTAGTATCATCAGCAAACTTGCTAATGGTGCATTCAGCTCCTGTATCCAGCTCTTTGATTAATATAGTGAACAGGACTGGACCTAGAATTGAACCCTGAGGAACACTGCTGATGACAGGTTGCCAGCCAGGTGTAGCCCCATTCACTACGACCCTTTGAGCTCTGCCCTCCAGTCAGTTCTTCCCCCAGCGCACCGTGAACCCACTCATCCCACAGTTGGACAACTTGTCCAGAAGGATGCTGTGAACCCATGTTGACTGTGCCTGATTGCTGGTGGCTGGCTCAATATCCCTTCTCTAAGCATCCTATAACGTATTCTTTGGAGGTGATGATCTGGTGAGCCTAGATTTGTGCTCAGGAATCCAATGGTGATATTTTTTCAAACTGGCAGCAAGAGCAAGTTGGTAAGTTATTCAGTTTTTTTCTACCTCTCAGTTCATAAGACTAAACTGTGTTCTGTAACGTATTCTTACCTATGATTATTTAAAAAAAGTGGTGGTGAGGGGGAGGGCATACGGCTCCTGTCTGTTGCAGCTAATCAAAAGAAGAACCATGCAGCAGGAAGCCTGTAAACATACTGGAATGCAAAAGATACCCACAAGAACGAGTGCAATGTCATGCACACACCACACTTCTGAAAGTTCAGTAGAAGTTATACATCCCACTCTATGTGATGTTGGAGCCAGAAGCAAAGTGCTCCTAATTAAAAGGGAAACATTAGCTTTCTTGATAGATCCAACATAGGGAATATGTACGGAAGGAGTGTGACTGATTCACGGGCAAGATCTAACGTAAAGGAAAGCAAGGGGAGAAATAGATCATGTCAAACAACATAGTGCCCAGTGGTGTTACATGGCAACAAATTCTGTGGTGATTCTTGCTGTTCAAATGAGAAGTTGCCCCGTGGCTCTGTTTTCAAGCACTGCAGCTGGCTCCCTTTGAAAAGCAACGGGGAATTGGTTCGGACGGGAGGAGTGCCCTGGGTGCACGGTATGGATGAGACGGCATTAGAGCTGTCGTGCTCCTCCCAGCACCGTCTGCCAACAACAACATGCTGCTCTTGGGGAGCCCCCTACTCCCAAATGTCACCGAGTAGGTAAATGCAAAGAGGTGCCAGAATTGCATGCAGTCTTCAGAGTAACTTCAGTTTTTGTTTGTCTCCTTTCTGTTCTGGAGCAGAAGAAACTACAAATGGCAAAACTCCCCCGAAACACAGATCCTAGTTCTCATTTGTCCTTAAGGGTATCGTTGAGTCGTGACTATGTATACTTAAGCTTGTTTTTCTAGTCAAATAAACTAAATCGAATTAGATAAAATTTTCTAATCATTACTCATTTTCTTTTACCTCATGAAACTTTTAGAGTGGGCACCAATTACAAGAAGAATTTAACGGTGGTGTGACCTTAGTTCTAATCTCTGTTGTTTTTCAAGCCTAAAACCAATGGCATTGTCTTATAAAAACAGATACTCTATTATTTTAAGATAACTGACCTTTTTTTTTTTTTTGATTCATGTTCCTGTATGGTACTTTTACTAACAGTTGTCACATGCCAGCTGTTAATCTTTTGATGTTGTGTAATGACATAGATATTTGGAGGATTTAAAAGTTAAAGTTGTGAGAAGTTTTAACACCCACATTTGCCACTCAGGTTACAAATTCAAGGTATTTCTTGCATCTGCCCTGTTGAATTTCTTGTACCTCCCAACCCTCTTTTACGCAGCGGACACTCCTCTGCTGCAGAGTCGTTTTGCTTACTTACATTTCCTTGACCATGTCCAATATGTCATTTATTGTACACCATTGCTCTCCTGTTAGATCTCCTTGTGATAGTTTTATCTTCTTGTTTTTAGGCTAACCTCTCGCATGCAAGATACCAGCTGAGCGGAGATTATCTCTGTGAGGCTGTCTGCCACTGCGGCTGTTTCATAAGCAGTGGGGCTGGAGAAGGGAAAGAGGAGCATGGGGTTTTTTTTGTTGTTGTTGCTAGTACATAAACCCATTTGTTCAGTTCAGCTTAACAGCGGTCCCCGAGACTTGCCACAGCAGATCACATGCACGGCAGCACTCTATTTGGGAAGAGTGGCTTTTAGTGCACAACTCACAAATGCTATCTGCAGTTGGAAAAAGCAGCATTCAAACTTGTTTAGATTTTAGCTTCAGACCTAAAATAAGCGTTCTTGGGCTGTATACTAAATTGCTCATCTAAATGTACATGTATTTGTAATGTATATTATGCAACAACATTACACCACTATCAGGAAAATGGCCTAAGGATTTAAATACAGCTGGAGTAGTTGCACTCAGACCTCCGGTAACCTGCAAAGAAACTAATTTCAAAACGGTTAGGTTCACTTCAGAAGCTTGCATCCCTCTGTGTGTCAATCTGGTTCCAGTCCAGTTTTACAGTCTTGCAGTTTGGCTCTTCCATAGCAACGCTCCACACAGCTCTTCTGGCTGATCTCAATCATATGTTCGGGGATCAATTATTTTTAAGGAAAAGGAAACTACCTTTAAATAGAAATTTGAAGACGCAAAAGGTCCCATTTTGTACCTACTATTTCAGGTTTGTGTATTGTATTTTACTTTACTTACAGTAGTTGCTAGAGAAAGCTGCAGTTTTGAAATAAACATGCTTCCTGAAAGCTTTATGAATTTGCATCTGATATTTCTTTGGTCAATGGTACACATTCTTTGCTCCAGAGCTTAGCGGGAGGAATCTCTGTACATGTGAGGTCCCAGGAAAAAGAAGCAAAGAATGCAGTTTATTTCTGCATAGGTATTTACAATAATTTCAGTATAATTTTAGTTGTTATTATACCATGACCAAACTAGCTAATACATAGTATTTTTTTACTTACTCGTACGACAGGTCTTGCTTGCAATTGCACATTTCATATTGTTGCAAGAACTAACCTTGTAAAAGCATCCTTTTTGCCAGGATACAAAGAAGGCTGCAGGAGAAATGAGTGACTGTGAAATACAGGTTGACTTCCTGATCCCATGGGGGAACTTCGCTTGCACTAGGTTTGCAAGTTTGGAATTATTGTTTTCAGAAGCGTGAGGCTATTTCGCAGAAACCAGAGAATAATCATGGTCCAGCACTTGAAGCATTACCAACTGTAGAAGACAGACTGCTCTCCCCTTCCACCCAACCTGCTGAATTTGACTCACATCTTAGTCGCTGCATGGTGGTTACCATGTGAAGTGTTATGCTTATTTTACTCTCGTTCCCTGAAGAATATCACAATGAAAACTTAGGATTGTATCAACAGGCCTTGAAACTTTCTGTCACTTCTGCTCAAACGCAAACTTAGACTCCAAAGTGACGTTTGAAAGAGAAAACACATGCAAAGAGGTGCGTAATGCCTTTCTCCAGAAGTGGAAGCAAACTTCTGAACGTTACTTAAATGATTTTAAATATCAAATTAAAATTAGTCAACAGCATCTCTTGTGGAAAAAAAAAAAATCACCTTTAATGAAAGATCATTTTTGATTCCTTGCCTTTCTCTACAAATGCTTTAGAGCAATTCAAACAATAGCTTCTGTCTACATACATGCACTTTTCCATACACGTGATGCCTCAGATTCCTTGGAAATCCTTAGGAACTAGTTTTGAAGGCCCCATGTAGACAAATGTGATTAAAATGTAGCTTTTGTTCTTTAATCAAGACTTCTTTCACTTGCTCTGTGGTAAAATTACTCTGCAGCTTCGTGCGGTTGAAAACAATTCTTGGTTTTCTCTGTGCAGAGAATCATTGGAAGGAGCCTCATCTATTCCATTAATGGAATAAAGTACTTTTGTACTTATACTTATGTCACTCCTGACAGATGCCTGTCGATCCTGATCTGAAAGACCTTCAGCAATGAAGATTTCACGCCCACTCTATCCCACTCTTCTGCTGTTCTTAGCAGTTGAAATCTTTCCTGAATATCTAATCAGAATCTCCTCTGCAAAAGTCCACTACTTCTTGCTCTATTTGGACAGAGGAAAAGCTACAATTTTTGCTTACTTTGACTTCAGTGAGCTTTTGAAAGAAAAAAAACCTACAAAATTACTTAGAGAAAGATACAAAAGAAATGAAATTCAGCAGAAGGTGGTGAAAAGTAATCCTATGCAGGAATAACAAACAGCATGAAGATTGGACGGGATCAGTGGAAGCGGCTCTTTAGCAGTTATGCAAGACAACATATAAGAGACTACGGAGGATGATGAGATGACTGTGACACAACAATGTCAGGATACTGTGAAAAGAAGTAAACATCCCTCTGGGAAGTATAAACAGACATATTAGGTAACTCTGCTATGTAATACAAAGTGAAGTAAGGCTGGAGTACTGTATCCTATTAGGAAAGCTTCATTTTCAAGAAAGATGTAAAGCAATTAATGGAAGCTCAGATGATAAAAATGCAAAGAAGCTAAAGTGTAGTACATATGATCTGAAAAGGTTGAGCAAGCTGGCACTTCCTAGCTTAAAGAAGAGAATGCTTAAGAGGAGGATGACAGCCTTCACCAAACAGGTGAAATAGTTACAAGGAGAAAAACATATGATCATTTGACGAACTTGCAGTTGTTCTCTTAGCTTTTTCTAGCATATTTTGCATCAGGCTGTAATCATAAAAGGGTTTTCCAGGCATTGGTCACATGTCAGGAGTGTCAGGACAGAGCCTGAGGTTGACTTGCCACCTTTGACATGTGCATTGACCTGCTTTAAGGGTATCCTCAGAGTAGGCAAGACTTGGGTGTGTCCGTCTTCACTTGGGTGTCCACTTGGTCCCCTTGTGCCCCCAGGCATTTCCCATGTTCACCCCTAAATTCTGAAACCAGGATTCTTAAGTAGGTTGCTATCAGTGGCATTGGGTTGTTGACTGGATCATGCTGACACGAATGATTTCATTATTTGTTGACTTGTGTGCATAGTTTCATGCTCTCAGAAACTGCGACCCTGGCCTTGCTAGGCTGAACAGCTTTTAATAACACTTAAGACCAAATAGAGCCACTGGGGCAAAGCTTCATCAGCGTCAACACAGACAAGCAAAGTATGTGTGCATTCGCACTCCATTACTATGAAAATCAGGGTGTTGAGATTACATGCTGATCCTTGCAACACTAGAAGTAACTACACAAGTGTATGAAGATAAATTAAAATAAATTTGTTTGGAATTAATATTGATAAACTCTTTGAGACTTTGTATAATGTCAAATTGTGATGAGATTTATACCTCCTGCACTGCATGTTTTCAGTGAAATGGCTTATATGTGGGACATGGGATATGATAGTCTTTTATTCTTTGTCTGCAGATGGCATGTTGTAGGAGAAAAAGGCCCTTTATATGAGTTAGAAATGTAATTTTATACTTAGCATTTCTTAATTGGTTACATTTACTTGTTCTTTATGTTTCTAGAGCAGCTGCAACTGAAATAAGGAAAAAAAAATCTCTAATTTTGTAGAAGAAACACCATGAAGACGTATTAAGGATTAATTTCAGCAATTAATTTTCATACTTTAGAGTTAATGATGGCTAACTAAAGGTTCAGCTAATTGAAGATAAACATTGTAATTAAAAAAAATGTCTGTGTTGGACCTTCTTCATTTTAAAGTAATTATATATTTCTTAACAAGTAAGATTTGTCTCCTTTATATATTCAGCAAGCTGCTGAATGAGGATACTAAAAGGGTCAGAGATTTGAAAGAAACCTTAGAAAACAGAACTGGAAGGGGACTAGATAGATCATAGTACTCATCCCCATGTGCATGTTTAATATCATTGCTGTGAGCAATCCTGATAAATTAAGTGCAGTATCTCACATGAGTAAATGAAAGGATACAAGTCTGCAGGTCTGAGACCACATTTTTTTATTATTAAATTGCAATTTTCAATTTTTCTTAAGTACATTACTTTGTTGACTTAAGGACCTCTGAACTCATCAACCCTTTAAAAGCAAGAAGTTCCACATATTTACCAGAAAAAAGGATACTAGAAAATGAAAAAAAGGTCTTTCAAATAGTATTGCCGTGCATTTAAATAATAAGCATTAAGACAACTACATGTATAATGTAGGAGCACTAGACGCTGTCACTGTTGGGTTTTTTTGTTCTTTCATAGCCTTACAGTTTTATTTGGTTTATATCAATTTGTTCATGCTAACTTTATTTCTGAAAGGAGTAAATAATATTACTTCTGAAAGGGAAGTACAACTATTTTTAAAGCATTATTTTAGGCATTAACAAAGCAATAGTCATTAAACAGAGCATTTATAAGCTTAGCAGATGCTAGATAATTTCCAGCTTCAGAAGAAATGCTGTCTCAAGCATGGAAATTATCTCTGCCTCTTTCAGAAAGTGCACTTGGGAGAGGTATTGCAATCAACAGAATGAATTTCAATTACAGAGTGTCCCCCCCCCAGGAAAGCGTGATGTCTGCCTCGAAGCAATCTGAAAGTGGAAACGAGCAGCGTGCTGACACAGTCTTGGGATTCTGGAAGTTGCGGTCATAGCTTGGACCAAGAGAGGTCAAGGAAGAACAGAAGAGTTGTCACAATTTGATACTTGACTGCCTTTCCCAAGCAAAGCGATAATAAAAGTCGTACAACAAATTAAGACCAGTGTGGTTTTTAGGGCAAGATTCTTCTGCCTGGAAGTTTGCAAATATTTCCCAATTGCTCAGCTGGGTAATTATTCCCACAAGTTTATTGCTGGATCTAGCTCTTATGGCAAAGGCAGCTCTCAACCAAGTGAGAATTGCCATCATGGATTCCTCTGATGTTAGGCTTTCATCTAACGGCTCTAGGTTTGAGCTATCACTAACACAAGTCTCTCTGTAAAGAGCTATATATTTTTAGAATGCTTTCAGTTGTAGATACATTTGCCTTACTCAAATGCTTGAAATAGAGTAGATAGTTCATATCTACTGTTTCTATTCTATGGCATGTTTAATATCAGGGCTAGATTGTGAATTCCTCACTCATTCTGGTTAACAATAATCTACAAAAGCAAGTCTACTAAAAGCAGTAACAGTTTTTGTGAAACTTCCTCAGGGGTCTCATAACCTGCGTGTCAATCTGTGCAAAGAAATTGTGCTACTGGATCTGCAGCACTCTCTAGGTTACCTCAGTATTTGTCAAAACATCTCACAAATAATTGGTCAAAATAAACTAGTTAACTTGTCTAAAACCCCCAAATTCTAGGTTCTTCTGGTGACATTGACCACCATCGGAACAAACTACTTCCTATTTTGAGTAACAGGAGACTGCCCAGAAACAGCAGGTGCGTTTGGGTCAGGATTTGGATGACGTACAAATTTCTTCCATCTTCCAAACTGCATAAAAGCATTCAACAGCCCTTTCATTTCAACCCTGAAATTTAGGATCTTTTTTTTTCTAAGAGGATATTTTCTTTCTCTTCTCTCCATCAACTGATCCTTAACTGATTCAATCTATTGAATTCTTGATGAAACCTCTTTGACAGCTTGCATTACCTGATCAGTTGTTCTTCCACCCTGCTTCGCATGTGAGCACAAACTTGGCTCGTTGCATATCCCCAAATACTTCTTTCTCTACATATATATGTATTTTAGAGGTAAATACACAAGAGTTCAAACAAAAGGCAGATTGTAATACATGATCATGTTCAATCAAAACAGTGGAACAATTCACAAAAGCTACCAAGTAGGAAAAAAAAACCCCTAATCCATGCAGGAAAAGAGTTCCACTCATTTCTAGTGTTGCTAAAAGTGTCTGGAGACAATTTAGAAGTCCTTAGTCATACAGCTCACATAAATTAACAAATCTGTGAAACTCATCCCTGAGATAAAAGATGGCTCAAAAATCTGTATTATTTATATCCCACTTAAGCAATATTATGAGAAATTAGTTTTTAAACCATTTAGTAGGCTTCAATCGCTGCAGTCACGAACTACAGTCATGGCCATTTAATACAATATATATTATTTTACTCTCCCAATATCCAACGGAATAAGATAACATTTCCTTATTGTGATGAAACACAACATCAGAAAGTTATAATGCCACCACATATATTACTTTTGACACAGTTGGATACAGTAGGGGAAAAAATTCCCGGGGGGGGGGGGGGGGCGG
>VYZV01021691.1:271787-291214 GCA_013401275.1 Pandion haliaetus | reverse complement strand
CAGAGGCGCTACCACCGTCACACCCCGCCGAGAGGCGGGTCCGACATTTTGGGGCAGCGAATTCTTCCAGCAACTTCTTAAAGGGGCCACCTCTGCAGCCCCCCTCCCCTGCCACCAAGGAAAACCGCGCCACACAAACCCATAACAGTCTAACAAGAAGGTGATAGGCAAAAGCCAGCATAGATTTACCAAGGGGAAATCCTGCCTGCCTTTTATAATACGATGCCAAGCTCTGGGGGAAGGGGATAACAGTACATGACATTTACCTTGACTTTGGCAAAACGTGTGACATGGTCTCACATAGTATTCTGGTAGTCAATTTGGTAAGATACGGACTAGAAAAGCGGACTGTAAGATGGGTGAAAAATTGACTAGACCATCAGACAGAAAGGGTTGTGATCAGCAATACAAAGTCCAAATGGTAGTCATTACTAGTGGCATCCCTTAGAGGGTGATATGGGGTGATATTTTTTGTGTCTTTGCTAATAATTTTAAGGGACAGAAAGCACCTTCAGCAAGTTAAGGGATGACACCAAATTGGAGATGGGGATCAATACGCTGAAGGACGGGGCTGCTACTTAGAGGGTCCTCAATGAGCTGGAGCAATAATTTGACAGGAGGCTCGTGAAGTTCAACAAACACAGATTTGTGGTCCCACATTTTTAAGTGGAACAGCTCTGTGCAGCAATACAGGCTTGGCACCACGTGGCTAGAGAGCAGCTTTGCAGGAAAGGGGTGGGGAACCCTGGTGTCCAAGAAGGATGTAAAATAACCGAGTCAGCAGTGTGCCCCTACAGCAAGGATGGCCAACAACATCCCAGGTCGTGTTAGGGGGAGTGCAGCCAGCGAGTCAAGGGAGGTGATAGCTCCCCTCCGGGCCATTCACAGCTGGACTGCTGTGCCTGCTTGTGGGCTTCCCAGTACAAGTCACACGTTGCCATCCTGGTGCGAGGCCAAGAGAGGGTCATCAAAATGCTTAGGGAACTGCAGCACGAGGCGTACGAGGAGAGGCTGAGAGAACTGCGTTTGTTCTCCCTTAAGAGGAGACAAGGCTGAGGAGACATCTTATTGCTTTGAACTGTCTAAGAAGAGCATGTAAAGAAAGCAGAGCCAGATTCTTTTCAGAGATAGACAGGGACAGGACAAGCAGCAGCAGCACAGATTCCATCTGACTGATGTTGCCATACTGGAGTGAGTCCAGTGTAGCTGATTAGGGGCTGGAGCACATGAAGTATTAGGAGAGACTGAGAGAACTGGGTTTGTTTAGCCTTAAAATGAGAAGTCAGGAGGATTTCTTACTGCTTTTGTAAAGTTCTTAACAGAATGGCATAGAGAAAGCAGAGCCAGGCTCCTCTCAGAGGTGCAGAGTGCATTGCACGGCGGCCAACGGACCTGAGTTCCAATACAGAAAATTCTGATTAGATTAAAGGAAAGCAATTTCATTTGAAGTCTGTTAAGCACTCAAACAAGTTGCCCAGAGAGGTTGTGGCGTCTCCATCCATTCACCTGGACAAGGCCCTGAGCAACCTGATCTGGTTGAGCCTGCTGGGAGCAGGAACCTGCTTGGATTAGATGACCGTCGGAAGTTGCTTCTAGCCTATATTTATAGATTCTATGATTTATTTTTTCATAGTTTTAGTGAGAGTTTGAATGTATCCTATATTTTTAATTTAATGTAAAAAGCTTGAGTGTGTCATTTTAACTTTCTCATTTTATAAAAATGAACGTTTAGAAGACAATATAAACATTTTCTATGTTTAGAATGCAGAATTATATGAAGTTTGTTTGGTTTAATGTAAAGATAAGGCTTATCTTTGCTGTCCATGTACTACAGAAGGCTTGTTTTGTTACGTTGTGCAATAAAAATAGTCCCTAAATGAATTCATCTTGCTTGTGCTTTTCATAATACCCTCGCAGAGCCTGTATTTATATATTACAGCTGTATATGCACCAGTCATGGACAGCAGAGTTCTGCTCTGAGGCTGAGTGGGCCTTCCGTTAAGTCATGTCCAGGACTTTGAAAGAAGGAGAAATCAGTGAAGCAGATATATTTATAAAACACACACACACACGTATGTACATACACAACTTGTACATGTACTTACACTTACACACATTGCTTATGCAATCTGGAATTAAGTCTGCCAAGCAGCCTTCTAGACCATTCCTCTTTCCACAACTCTTACAGGTGTTTCAAAGAGTAGAAGAGATTCTGCCGGTACCGACACCCCCGCATAACCTGCGGCTGATTTCCCAGGACCACCCCGTGCTGGGGAGGGAAGGTAAGCCTTGCCAGGGCTATGGGGAACAGCTCCACCCGGTGAAGTGTTTCTGAAGTCTACATAAGGCAGTACCGGGGGCCAGGCGAGGAGTCTCTGAAAATCAAGACGATGCTGAACCAAGCTTTTCCCAAAATAGTTTTTTTTCTAATTTACTGCATATCTCAGAGTTGCTTTGAAGATCTCAAGTGTTAAAACCAGTCATTTAGTACGCAGCTCGCAATCCTCTGAACTTCATGGTCACACCATTGCAGCAGTCATCGTAGGACGGGAAGAGAAGCTTTAAGAGGTCATTCTGTCCATCCCGTGGCCCAGAGCAGCACCAGTTACCATTGCGTACATCCTGCCAGCTGCTCTCTAACTTGTTCCAGTGAGGTAAGAAACCTTCCAGACAAAAAAATCCTACAGACTCGCTAAAACCTTCCCTGTTAAACCTGCAGTCCACGAATTGTCTCCTTGTTTATCACATCAACCAATCGTTCCCTTCCTTTTCAGAGGTTTTTCCTTCTCTTTCCCCCAACTGCCCTGAGTGTTTTCCAGTCTTTCATACACTCTCATTTTTCTGTTACAGATTATCTTTACTCTGGTCTAGCTCCTCCCTGAGCAGCAGTGCCAGACTCTGAACACAGTGCTCCAGCTGCCGCCTTAGCAGTGCCGTGGAGCAGCAGAATCGCTCAGGATGAATTAGAGGCTGTATTTCTGCTTATAACCTCCATCTGGACAGGTAGCTTTTTGAGGGAACGTATCACGAGTTCTGTTCTGCAACAACCTTCAGATCCCTTTTTGCAGGTCCGAACCAGACCAGCTGGTTTTTGTTTTCCGTGTGAAGTGGATTTCTCCTGCCTACAGGTAGCACCATGTGTTTCCCCCTGCACAGCAGAATCCTTCTTTTTTATACCATATCCCCAGCTTCGTGAGTTTCTCTTTCACTTCAGATATACTTGAGTCCTCCTCCAGCTTGTTCCCACTTGCAGATTTAATAAACCTCTTCTCTTGTCTCATCCCCAGGCTACGCATGAAAATACCATACAGAACCGGACTCAGGACAGACTCGCACAGCATCTTCCTCGACTGCTCCATTCATTCGGAGACTGAGGCAGAAATAGCTGCTCTCCGGAGCAGATTTTCTGATCTCTGGCATCCGCTCTATAACAATTTAATCTGTGGATTCTTTCCCTGGTTTGCGTATGAGAAGACCATGTGAGATTGTACTATAAGCCCTTACTCAGCCAGCTTCTTTCTCTCAAGTCTGATACTCCGTCACAGTCAGAAATCAGTTATCATCGACCAGTGCCTAGGATGGAATTAAATCAGACCTAGCTGATCCGAAAGCATCTGTTCTATTCAGTTGTTCCCTCTCTATTAGAAGGTGGAGGTCTTAATTTTTTCTTAATTATGTTTACTTTGATAGCCGTCAGATTGCAACAGACCCTGAAAATATTATACCTAACCACCAGGCCTCTCCACAGAGCCTGTCATGGCATCCCCTGATATTCAGTAGGTCTTTGGTTTTGATTTCGCGACTCAAGTCGTTTCTCCCTACAGGTCTCACTGTTACATTTCTTAGAGAACATTTCATGCTGTAGTCTTTTTTATTTTGTTCCTTCATAGTAACGTTTTTCTACTTTTTAGTCTGGCCCAGACTTTTCTTGTACATACTTGTTTCCTTTTTTTTTTTTTTTTTTGTTTTCCAAAGGGGAAAGTACATTTTCTAAGAATTCATCAAGGCTGTTCGACAGGAAAAGTATAAAACCTCTTATTACTGTTAGACTTCCTGGTTGCTGCTTCTGTGGACTTAAACATTTATTTTCTAACATGTGTAGCATAGCCAGAACAACACCAACAACCCCAACAAAAAAAACCCAGGAAACAAAACCCAACCAAACAAAAAAAGTGAAACCAAACAGGAAACAAGGAAAGCCGGAGCATAGAAGGACCCTTATGATTCGCCTGTTTGCCTGCTCTTAAACCCATGAAAGAAATCCTGGGCAAAAATGCAGCACTTTTGAGGATTTTACGTGGGGGTTCTTACGCCTCTGATACAGAGACAGGTGTGGAAAGAGAGTGCAGTGGATGTTCTGCAAGACAGGCACAGCGTTAAAGCAAAATTATGGGAAAACCAGAAATGTACTAGCCCAAGAATGAGAACCCAGGACCGCCCTTCTGAGGAGGGGGGACTGGGGCTGACACCCGGCAATCTGCTGCCGCTGCCCGACGTCTGTTCGCACGCTTACAGCCAGCCCTGCACAGGTGACCCTGGCCTCCATCTCTTCCAGACCATAAAGGTGTGCGCAACTTCTCCTGGGACTGTTTAAACATTATAAAGCTATTGCTTTCTACACCGTTCTTAGTAATACGGCCATCGGCACCCAAGGGGAACTCCAATATTAAAGTAATCTCTGTATTTTCGTGACAGTTTTGGAAAGCTGGGAAGTCACTTCCCTGAAATGATGCAATTCCAGAACTCCATAGCAAATCCAGAGTCGCACCATATTTTCTTGGGCTCCAGCTAAAGCTGTTAACCACAAACATCACGATTCCTCTTCCAAAAAATGTCGAGTGTTTTGTTGGGTTTTTTTGCCACTGAGAGGAGCTGTACTGATCCCAGGAATACTCAAATTTGCTGCCTTTTCCTTTAAGTGGTAGTCGTATTGAGAGACCAGGAAGACAGAATCTTTGCATTATCTATGATCTGTGCAATATGCAACTCTCGGCAGTTGTAAATCTGCCTTTGTTGCAAAATGAATTTACTCTTTCTGCCAACATGTTTACAACAAAGCATGAAGCTGCGGGCTTTACTCTTGCACAGTCCAGTTGGCTGTATGACACAATCTATAATTCACACTGCTGTGGCTTTTGATACCAATTTTATTCTTTTCCTGATGCTTTGCACAATTTTGTTACATGCCACCTTATGTAACTAGTTGGCACTAGTCTACAGCTTCATTTTTCTCCATTCTAAGTTAGCAATCCATTCACATAATAAATGTTTCTCACAGTTTTTGGGGGTTTTTTTTGGACAGAATACAAGCTCCAAGTATAAGAAGTTTCTCTTCTAAAATTTAACTATTCCTTCCATGCTATGCTAATCTCCAATTTTTCTTAAACATGTCATGGCTGTAGATCACACAAATCTATAAAGCAAACACATTGAGGAAGAATGTATGCTCCAAATATAGGTTTGTTATACTAGATAAGACATTTCACATTGTTTTATAGTATGTTATGGTTTCATGAGGATACAGATAAATACCTGAGGCATGGTTAAAGCTTTCAGCCTTTGCTCTGGCATTTTCAGCACTTGATTTTTCATCTTCATGATTGCATTAATGCTATTGTCTTGCTTATAATAACAGTAACAATGTTATGATAATCATATCCCCTGTTTAAGCAAAGTGAAGCAATATTTTCAGTAATAAACCAAAGTAAAGCAGTTATTTATAGATGAGGGAAGAAGAAAAGGCTACCTCTGGCAAATATGGCAGTGAATATTTTATATTAGGAATGACTGTCTTATCAGGAGAATATATTTACCCAAAAGGGATTTCAGTCAGGATAAATATTTGTTCTGGGCTAAACTCTCTGGTTTCAGTCCTCACATATCCTGGAAACTCAAAAGAAGTTTTATTCTCAGGCTGAAGACTTCACATACTTCATTTTTAATTTGTGTCCATGCAAAGCCAGGACTCAGTGTCAACATTCAAAGGGTCTGAAGACCTTCACACCCAGTCACACTTGTTGTGGTTCCTTCCTTCCCATGCCTGATTTCCTCGGACGATAAGGAGGCCCTCTGCGTTGCAGGAAGACCTTTATTCTTTGCCTGTTGGCACTGTATCATATATTAATTATACATTTACCCACTCTTACAGCTTCTCTGCTACTGATCCTTCACCCTAGTTTGCAACATCAGAAAGCACGCAGTGTTAATGAAAACAATTTTTTTGGCATTCTCATAGGTTCCAGGCTTATTTAGGAGCTCCTTAAGCTAATAGGTATTTAGCACAGTTTCTATTACTATACCAGCTAAACGATAAATCATAATTAATATGATGAGTATGTTCGGGGGGGGGGGTGGTGTGTGAATTAATGCAAATCCTGTATGATCTGTCATAGCTAATGTTTTTTGAGACACAGATACTTTTTTCAAAACATGTCCTTATCAGACAGGGAGGGCGAGTGAGCACTGTCAGAGTGTTATCAAGGAGTGATTATATTGCTTGCTCTGTGTTTCTGTTTTTCTGTCTATACAATGGTGATGTCTTTTCCCCCAGAATTTTCATGCATTTTTAATTAATCCCTTTAAGGAATTTTGACATAAGCAGAAGAATGGATTTACTTACCTCTTCCACTTTAATTTCTGTGTTCCTCTAATTTATATGGCATTTGCATCTCACAAATGTTCTTTTTTTACAATTCACTTTTGAACTGTCATCCCGCCCGTTGAAAAATTCTCAGACTATGGCCTTACCACTGGAAATTCCAGATTTCCACTCTGTAATGAATGCTGTGATCACCAAGAGCATATTCTCAGACATTCACCAGAATAGCCTTATGCCTCATCTGCACGTGTAAAACGTTCCAGTATTTTGCAGTAATTCGAATGAGCGAAGCTGTTTGCCAAGGAATGCTTTAAGGGTTTATAAATTGAGCGATACTTAATATAGAAGTGACTTAAGTCCATTTGTAGCATTCATACAGAAAGCTTTTTACTTTTTTGGAAATCGGTATGGCTGAAAGAAAACAAAGCCAAAGCAGAGTCCCTTTTCTTTGGATGGGAGGGTGCTCTAAATCACACCCCTAGGAATGCCGAGCATCCCCGCAGAAACAGTTTGTATCAAGGTGTTGATGCTCGGCACCTTTGGGGACTGTGAGACTTATTGCAATGGGGTTTATCACTATTTAGACAGCCTCAGGAATTGGCCCAACACTAATAAAAGAATGACCTTATTTTAAAATTATGGTTTCTAGCAGTAATTGTGTAATTTAAATTGTTTTGCCTTTAACTGGTTTTTCACATTTAGAAGTTGCTGGCATTATGCTAAGACCAATATTTCTTGTGCTTTTTTATCATTGTTATGGATGTCTGTCTTTTAAGAGAAGCAAGACTGTTCCTGTTGTGTTGTAACTGTGCTTATGCCATTTCTGTACAGGAATCAGTGGGGAGAAGGATGAAAGGAATATTTATCTAGAATTTTCTTGGACAACATAGTCCCTTCTTCACTGGCAAGAAGTCATCTGGTCAGTTTTGAAGGCAGATCTTTTTCAGCTTCTGGATGGGTTGACCTTCACTGAATAAGGGCTGGGTTTTTTGATTCACCAGTTAATTTGCTGATCATTCTCTAGGTAAAGTAAAAGAGAGAAAGGGAATGGCTTTGCAGCTCACTTCTGAGTGATGCTTATGTAGTATCGAATTTAACTACTGTTTTTATACAGTTGGGGGTTTGGATGGGAGTACAGCCTGGGTGAGAACTTAAATTGAATCCCTTGATCTGTTTGTTGGGAAGATATCTGTTTTCTATCACCAGTCTTAATGACTATCCCCCAAGATTCCTGAAACACTCCAGAAACTCAAATTACAATAGCCGGAGCATTACAATGTGTGCAGATTGCTGCTGTCCAAGATGAGAAAACTCTGAAATGGTTCTAGGGGAATAGTTTGGGCACTCCATTGAGAGAATTCTCTCAAAGCCTCCTCTTAATAAAGGTCCTGCTGAGTGGGATCAGAGGTCCATCCATCCTGGGAACCCGTCTCCACCAGCGGCCAGTAGTAGATGCTTAGTATTACGCACAGAGGTTCATGACGAGTAACAGAGAGACCACACCTTACGTGAAGACCCATGACTGGACTTTGCTGCTAGTCTAATGCTGTAAGAGTCTAACAGCACCCTTCAGCAAAGAGTTCCACACCTGGCTTACGCACAATGTAAGGAAATACCTCATTTAAATCAGGGCAATTTCTCCAATCTATATTTAATATAAATTCTACAGCTTTTGATTCAGATCTGAAAACTGATGTAAACGAAACACATATGCCTGAATGGTTTTCCAGTTCTCCCTACAAAACCCTGTTAGTCTAATAAAATAAATGAGGTTAAGATCACATAGGGTCTCTGGAAGAATCGTATCTTTAAGTCCTGATGTCTGTTAAACCATGTCCTCTGTCTTTTTCTACAGCACCAAAGATCATTAGCATTATAAAAGAAATCTGGTGCAAGTCATTTTTTCCTACCAGACCTGTGAATTTGGTAATGAAGGGACACATGCCTGGCTACTTCAAGGAGAGTGGCAGAAAAACAGTTCCCTCGCTTAATTCGGTAATGCTAGCAGACAAAACAAGTACTGCTCTCCCTATAACCTCATAATGTAGTACTGTGACCTTTCTTAATCAAAATACTTGTGCAGCTTTTATAGATTTTAATTTTTTTCCTGAGCAGTCTGTGAACGGAACATGTTGAAGTTTAAAAGGATCAGCTTTTCACAGACCTAGAAAACTACTGTATTTCTCTTCTGTTGAAAATGTAAAACTACAGTGCAATAGCAAAAACAGGCTTCCATAGCCTCTGAGCTACAAATCACTGCACAAGTTTTCTTCTTTTTTTTAAATTAGTCAAGTTATTCTCTGTTCCTTTGGATATTTTCAAATTTGCAGACCAACACAATCAGTTTATGAATTAGATAAGATTGCATTCGATTTTTTCCTCTTGCTTTTAGTATTTCAGCATGACAATTATGAACACTTCATGCTTTGCTCCTGGGAATTCTGATTGCCTTTTGAAATGTGTTCTTGTACTTAAACTTACACTTAAAAATTTTACTCTTTTCTAAATGTCTCAGCTGCCTAGAAAATGGCCAATTTTGGGGTTGGCTTTTTTTTTTTTAATCTGCCTCGCTACGAAGGACCTCTTTAAAGTACTCTCTTAATTGTTTTATAATTGATATTTTTTGTAACCAGAAGATTTTATCCTAATTTTATTCTTTATTAGATTACCTTATAATTCTTATCCTTTTCTCTAATGTTAATAACTTTCCAAAATACTCCTACACCACTGTCACAGCTGTCTTTGAGTATTCTCTACCAAGTCATGTAAGTATTCTCTTGTATTTCTTCAGCAGTCTATTGTTCGCTTTTGAGGTTACCGCTCAGCAGGAGACCGATGCTGGACTTTGGACAAATGTTCCAAGTTCCATATTGATCCTTAACTGGTTTTCCGTAGCTGTCATCAAGCTGTTGCTTGTTCTTTATTCCTGAGTCTACTTATTTCTTTATTCTGTGACTTCTACCCATCTTTAAAAGTAAAAGTAGTGACTTGCTCTATAAATTGTATTTCCTTTCCAAAGTCTCAAATTAGTTTTTAACTAGTACTTGATATAGCCCTAACTATATATTTTACACCCTTAAAATATTTCTCTAACACATTTGTTTTGTTTATTTTGCTGCTTTTAGCTGCATATGAATTTTAGCGCCTACATTGTTTTGAATCAGTAAGTATATAGCCAGTCTGACTATACACAAGCCCACTACTGGGGGATCACACAATTATGAATGCACATGTAAGAAAACACATTGCTAGTGAAAAATCATGTCAATAGCTAAATTACTGGCATCACAAAGAATTTACGCTTTCATGATCAAAAGAAAAGGTGGGAGTATTTTTGCTGTCAGAGACCTACATGGAAATTTAATTTAACTCCAAATAGCAGGTATGATATTAGGAGCTTATAATGAAACAGGACTTTATAATAAAATACAAGAATGACATAATTTTTATGAGAACTGCCATAATTAGATATGACAAACTCTTAGCTCTTTCCCACAAGGATAAAAATCGTAAGACTGTCCATACTGTCTTGCACAAGTTCCTGCCTATCAGTAGTGAAGATTAGAGAAGGCGCATAAGAACAGCACATGTATAGGCCAATACTCCCTCTGGTTTGACCACTTAGTTTCCATCGATCAACCTGTTCGGGTCTTCCCTAGCAAGCTCTTCTACCCTGATTATAATTTTTAATAGCCCTTGATTAACTAATTCCTTGATTTTTTTTCTAGTCCATTTTTGATGAATTTATACTTGATTTCTGTAAGCGTGACTAGCAGTGAATACCACTATTTAATTATACAGTGGGATTTTTTTGTTCTGAAAATAAATGCTTCTTTGCTTTAAGCCTGCCATATACCAGTTGTACTAGGTGTGTGTTAGTTTTTGGATTACAGAAATAACGCATGGCCATTCTCTAGTCATTGCCCTTACAGCTTTCATATTTCAAAAGTTTCAATCAGATTGGGAGAATATGTTCTCTTTTGAACAGAGTCCGGTTCCATTAAGTCTCTCCTCCAACTGGGATCATCATCTTTTTCCATACCTCCTCATGTTCAATACTTTTTTTTTTTTTTTGATAGGAACTGTGCAGAGTAATCAAGGTGTGGGGTATTGATACATGAACGCCTATATTAACATAATTGCTAGGGTTTTTTCCCCTCTGTGTATTATTTTGAATTACCTTATACATACAAGACTGTAATTTCTTGGTTCAGGAATCACTGGTTGTGCCCTAAAAGTGAAAATGAGGTGGTGTAGAAGTGTTCTATTATACTAGTGTAGTGACAGTTCTTACATGTAATTTACTGTAGTAAGCATAATGTAATCACAATATTCTAATGTTCACCTAATCAGCGTGGTTTCAAGAGCAGTTCATTACATGGTTGTTTCAAACTAGCATGGGTGGTTTCCCAGTAACAATGTGAATAATTCCTATGTCCAACAAACATGCATCTGAGAAGCATGAGACTGACAGTAGTGGTATAAAATGTATGAGCAAGGTTATTCTGTTTTTAACCTAAAAAACTCATTTACTGGATGCTTTCTTATGGCTGTGAGATTGATCACTGTATTTTAACGTGTCATAGAGAACACTTAGTACAGTCATGTAAGTTCTAAATGGTTGCCTATTAGAACAAGAATCTTTGCTCATTATAACAGAGGCCTATATTGAATAAAAATGTGCACAACACCAAAATCCGTTACTAATTGATCAGTATGTGTGTATTTAAAAAAAAAAAAAAATTAGTGCTGGTCAGATGAACCTTATGCCATTTATGTACTGGATACTGACAAGGAACGGAAAAGCCCTGTGTTATGCTAAGTGTTTGCTGAAAAAACCCGTGGAAAATGTTTCAACTTTATATAAGTAGGAAAGAATGTAGTTATTTTTGTGTTATGTTGTGGTACAACCCCAGCCAGCAAGTAAGCACCACGCAGCCGCTCACTTGCTTCCCCCCCAACCCAGTGGGATGGGGGAGAAAATTGGGAAAAGAAGTAAAACTTGTGAGTTGAGATAAGAACAGTTTAATAGGACAGAAAGGAAGAAACTAATAATGATAATAATAACAATAATAAAATGGCAATAATAATAAAATAATTGGAATGTACAAAACAAAGGATGCGCAGTGCAATTGCTCCCCACCCGCTGACCGATGCCCAGTTAGTTCCCGAGCAGCGATCCCCCCTCAGCCAGCTCCCCCCAGTTGATCTACTGGGCATGACGTCACACGGTATGGAATACCCCTTTGGCCAGTTGGGGTCAGCTGCCCTGGCTGTGTCCCCTCCCGACTCCTTGTGCCCCTCCAGCCTTCTTGCTGGCTGGGCGTGAGGAGCTGAAGAACCCTTGACTTAGTCTAAACATTACTTGGTGACGACTGAAAACATCAGTGGGTTATCAACATTCTTCTCATACTGAACCCAAAACACAACACTGTACCAGCTGCTAGGAAGACAGTTAACTCTACCCCAGCTGAAACCAGGACAGCATCTTTTTCTTCCTAGAGATCACAAAGTACTTTAGAAACTTGGGAATCTTTTCATAGGTATTTGAGGTAAAACATAGGTGAAATTTAGTAAATGTACCTAATGAAGGCTCAAGAACTCAAAGAAAAAAAATAAAAATGCATTGGAAATATTTGGATTAGCAAACCAATTATTTTTAATCCTACCATAATACTAACAATCAATAAGGATACATACGAGGGTGCAACAGGATTTAAGAACATGTAGCTCTTTACCTGATATCTGATACAATGAGCTGTCTAGAAAGCAGCTGGGTAGAAAAGGACCGTGTGGGTCCTGGTGCACAAGTTGAACACAAGACATCAGTGTGCCCTTGTGGCAAAGGGGGCCAACGGCGTACTGGGCTGCATCAGGAAGAGCGTTGCCAGCAGGTTGAGAGAGATGATTCTTCCCCTCTTCTCAGCACTGGTGAGACACGTCTTGAGTGCTAGGTCCGTTTCTGGGCTTCTCAGTACAGTAGAGACATGGACATCCTGGAGTGAATCCAATGTAGGGTCATGAAGTTGATTAAGCAATTGGAGGATCTGTCTGATGAGGAAAGGTCAAGACTGTTTAGCCTGGAGAAAAGAAGGTTCAAGGGGGATCTTACCAGTGTGTATAAATACCTGATGAGGGCAGGGAGCAGAGAAGATGGAGACAGACTCTTCCCAGTGCTGCTCAGTGAAAGGACAAGAGGCAAGGCAACAGGCACAAAATGTAACACAACAAATTCTGTTTAGAAAAAGCTTTTTTACTGTAAGGGTGATCAAACATCGGAACAGGTTGCCCAGAGCAGTTGTGGAGTCTCCATCCTTGGAGGTATTTGAAACTCAACGGGACATGGTCCTCAGCAACCTGCTCTAGTTGACCCTGCTTTAAGCAGGGCAGTTGGACTAGACAATCTTCCGAGGTCCCTTCCAGCCTCAACTCTTCTGTGATTCTGTGAATTTTCTTTCAGTCCTAAGGAGACAGAAAGCCCCTGTGAAATGGATAGGTCTCTGGTACTTTAGTTTTTGAGGTCCTAATCTCAAGAAAATGGAAAAATTTACACAAAGAGTCTTAGCGATAAAATGGTGCTCAAATATCTGAGAGATTGCTATAGCAGCCATTTATAAGCTTCTGTTCCAAATACACATCAGCGGTACCTGGTCGTACATCAATCAGCTGGTCTGAAGACAACTTCTGAAGTTGGAATATTTTCTTGGTTCATACCAATACCTTTTCTCCAAAACAACAAGACTGGGTAATCCTCACATGCTCTAGAGGAGCTTTCCCAACATGAAGTAGGCCTCACTAGCGAGGCAAAGGGCTGGGCTGCCTTTGCCAACGACTTTTACTCTGCATGTCCCCATTCCTTAGTGGTAGCTGCAGTAGGATTAAGCCATGCTTTCAGCCCACGGTCGTGGTGTTTAAGGTGTGACGCTGTGCCAGGACCTGACTCAGCCCACACACCCAAAGCCTCCCCTCAGAAAATCTCTCCCGAACCCCGGCACCCCCTTCTGTCACTCTGTCACGCTAGCCAATACCACTGGGTTTCATGGCCAGAGTGACCTCTTGTCCTCAGCAGCAGTTCAGTCCCTCCTTCCTTGCTCCAGAAATAACATTTTCTCCAAAATCTTGGGATCCATTGCTCTTGGCAGAACGTCCCAAACTTGGGTCCTGGAACATTACCAATTCTTACGACTTTCTGCTGTCAGCTGGGCACTCTTATCAAATATGCAGCTGAAACCATTACCTCGTACCACTTCAAGCGATTCCGGAAGCCATCTGTGGTTAACACGCTCTTACTACGGTCACCGAGTAGCTCAGCAGAGGTCTGTTTGAAAGCAAGCAGTGCCAGCTCCACCTCTGAAGGGAGCATGCGGCATTTGTCTGTCAGAGCATGCCGAAGCTGTGGAGAAGGAGAGGAAGAAATGCAGGACCTCCGCAGGAATGGGAAAGACAGCGTAGCTCTGGCAAGCGGGGAAATTATGGACAAAATCTACCTGAGATCTAAATCTGGAGTGATGTTCAACTCGTCTGTAGTTTTGTGCTTAAGTCCAACCCAATTTAAATATTAGCTTATTGATAACATTTCCTAGAGTATTCCTTTCTCGATCTAAGCAAAAGAGTAACTGATGGCCGTTAAATAAATAATAGCACAATAATTATAAAACCATGAGCCCAGACTGACTTTCATGGAGCCAAGAAGACTATAAAATTAGCAGCAGGAAATGTTTCATTTAGGAAAAATATTGGTCATTTGGTCTTGCAAAACCTTATTTCACTGACTAATTCTGAGTTTTCAAAAAGTCTCACCGAGTCCTGGAGGTAACATATACAGGCTTTTGTTTCCTTTTAACTGGGACTATATCTTGAATTTTGCAGGACTGTACCATTAATTTGCACTGTCACTTGCAGCCCCTGTTAGGAGGAAGCCTCCTTTAAAATATCTGTGACAGCTACTGAGGGAAAAACTGTAACAATGACCGAAGTTTTGCAAAAATGGCTTTTTAGATACATATGAATATGGTTTTCTTTGATACGAATGTAGCTACCTGTATTTATTTTAACTGCTCGTTTTATATTTAGTTTCATATGTTTCTGTTCCGTAGTAGGGGTTAACCTGATTAACCTGTGTAGGTCAGTAAGTGCCACCTATCAGACTTGATCATTGCAATAATTTTGAAGGGCTGCATAGTTACAGATTTGCTTTAGGTGCATTTTGTTTTACTTTCAGTGGATTGCACAGATGGAGTAAAGATCATAATAAAATGTCTACAAACAAAATAATTTTACCATATATATACCTTCCTTTTTGCAGAGAGAATATGTAGATTTTGTTGTGTGAGTCAGTGGTCTTTGAATCAATGGTCTTGCCCTGTATTCAGGAAATCAGTATCTTTTCTAATCAACTAAAATGATAAGAACACCATTTGCCCCGTTGAATGAGAATAAAGAATAATCCAGTCCAACAACCTGAGAAAAAAAAAAGAAGCTGCATTAAGATTCAGTGGAAGATGCAAGAAACCCATTGTGACACAATCTGCCTTTCATATTTTTGTCTCATCTCAGTATCTGCTGCCTTGCCCTGACATTACTCATGAAACAATAGGATCAATATTCCTTGTAACTTGTACTGGAGTTATCAGACTTATTTTGACAACCATGTAAAACCAAATCTGATCTGTCACCCTAATAAATTCTGGTTCTTAAAGCCTCCCGTGACAGAGTTCCACAGATTAACTACAGGCTGTGTGAAATAACGTATCCCACTAATTAATTTTGTATTTCATTCCTTAAATTTTCAGTCTACCTTTTTTTCTTAAAAAACAAGATAAAGAAAACGTAAGATTCCAAGCAGTCTTTTCTAAAGTCTTCATGTTACGTGCATTCACTATGCTCCCTCGTATGTTTTCATTTCTGTGGATAACAGTCCTATGCACTCGCTAAACAGAAGAAACTCTTCCTTGTTATTTTTGATTACTTGTGTTCTGAAGAATCTGTCTCTGGTTCTGCAATATTTTTTATGAGATCAGGTAAGTAGGGCAATACGACTCAAGATGAAGCTGTATGATTGAGCAACACAAAGGCATTATTTCATGTTCTGAATTATTCATCATCCTATTCTTTATGTATTCTGATGCCGTAAAAGTGTTTTGATTGTAGTCGTATGTTGAACAGGTCTTTCCTGAGCTGCCTGCAGTACTGGTCTTGAGTTTGTCCAGGTAATTTGGAATTTTATAAAACTGCCTGAGCAGCTTTGAATGTCCGAAGAGTTTTATTCCTTTCCTCCCACCTTCCCTAGATCTCCTACCTGAAAGCAGGTTATCTGGAGGAGTAGATGGTTCCCTAAGTGACACTACCAAGCTTGCACAAGTGCAAACTGTCCCACGGCAGGGATGGCTCAGGGGCTGGTATGGCCCAAGAGCAGCGCTAAGCAGAGCTTGTTGACCTGTCTTTGGCCGTGCTGCCACAGCCAAGCTCTGGAAGCGCAGCTCAGCCGGCGGCCGTCTGTAATCTTACCGGCAGGGCAACTTGCCCTGCAACTGCATCTCAGCATAAGGTAGCCTGATGGACATGGGCAGTGGCAGTACAGCGTCAAGACCATCGTGATGGGTTTGCTCTTCTGGGCCACTTGGGTGGCCAGCTGCTGAGGAGGGGAGTCTGGCTAGCAGTGAACTTGTGGGCCGCGTATTCTGCTCAGGCCAATGGCTATAGCTCTTTCGAGTGCTTGCTACTTTGCAGGACTGTGGGGTACAGCATCTCTTCCTTGCAATTTGTTTCCTGTGGCTAGGGATGTCCTAGTGCTGAGCAGAGTAGCTCAGAGCAAAGGATCTGTCTCTCTTCTCCCTCTGCAGAGAGCTAGTCTGCATCCCCGACCAGAATGCCCATGCAGGAGAAGACAACAGGGAAGGGAAAATGAAAGAAAGGGGTTATGGAGATTGAACGAGCCCGAGCGGCAAAGAGAGCGATGTGGGGAACGGGAGCTTCTCCTGTATCTCCTGCTCCTACTTAGGTCTCTCCCTAGGACCTATCACAGATCCCTTGACACGAGCAATAAGCTGCGATATCGCAGAGTCACAGAACAGTTGAGGCTGGAAGGGACCTCTGGAGATGGTCCAGACAGAAGTTCTCTAGGTTAATCAATCTGCTACTGGAAAGTGTAATGCCTCTGGCACACGGTTGCTTTGACAAGCAGCTGTGGACCTCCACCTTTTGTTCTGTGTTGGTTTGCTTCTCCAGAAGGGTACAGCAGATGCTTAGACACCAGCTGCAAAAGGAACAAATTCTTTGACGTTGTTGGAGTCCCAAGGGTACACAGTGGATAGTTTCTGACAATCTTAAGTGCCAGCTTTGCTTTTTTTACCCTTTTAGAGAAATAAGGAGGAATACACAGAGAGCTTCTTTTCTGAAAGTCCTTTGCTTTTCAACCCCAGATTATAAAATCCACCGTTCCTTCCTTTTCCCCGAGGCACAGCAAACTTTCAGGTTGAGCCGAGTAAGGATATATATTTTAGGCTACCTAGGGAAATAGGTCTCTAAAAGCATATGGCATTTCAACTTTAGCAATGACATAATTGTCATTTGACTGTAATAATGTTCATTTAATTAAATGCATCCCAGGAAAAAAGACGTGTTAATATGTTAGTTAAAAAGTAGAGCATGCAAGTTAGAAGGTCAAATTCAGATTTAGGCACTGTGCAGTCTTAATTACCTGGTCCATATACAGAATGCCACAGCCATTAATTACATGAGAGTACAGTATTTTTTTTTTGCTGGGCCTTTGCCTCTAGCTATAGATCTGCTCTAAGGACTGATGTGAGTTCTAGACATTAAGGCGTGGGATGTTCCTAGCCGGAGTTTGAAGAACAAATTGAAAGATGCAGGTTTCTAGTTTGGAGAGGGAAAGTAGAGGGGGTGAGTCCACCAGGTGGGCATGAAAACACAAAGTGAAATGGAAATGTAACTTGGTACTTCCTCTTGCTCGGCTGTTGAAGCATCGTATGTCTGGTCTGTCAGAAGACAGAGTTACGCTGAACTCATTGTTCTGGAAAGGCACGAGATACCACTGGGCAACCTTTGGGTTAATTAAGTTTTTGCTGTGGAATTATAATTTTATTTCCTGAGGAATTGCATGAGAGTAATATAATGAGGAATTAGTTCTTACAGGCATAAGATCTTACTGAAATAACAAACAAATGACATGATCGTCATAGTAAACTCTTTGGAATGGCCTTTTCTGTTCAAGTCCAGAGAGGTGGAAAGTGGTGGAAAGCCATGGAAGCAGAATCAGCTGGGGGAGAAAGCCAGCCGGTACCGTCATCTGTATTAACATACTGTGTACGCTTCCAGTACTTTTTTGGGGATGGCTGTTGCACACAGGGAACAGAGAACATGCTTCATTTTGCCTATTCTGATCTTTTGCACTTTTGTGAGTCCGTACGGAATCATGTCATTATTCTTGTATTGTAAATAAGTGCATACGTGATATTGGTCTTCCCACCCTCGAGAGATCAAAACTCAAGATGCCTTCAAATCCCAAACATTGTGATCTGCTTTTAAGAGAAGTTTTATACTGTAATTCTGGTTTGTCTCTTGATTTTTCTTAAACTCCCCTTGCTTATCCCACTATATATGTGTGTGTGACAGTGAGGGTGGCCAACTCCACAATTTTTGAAGTGACTGCAAGCAAAGCCTTTTCACGTTGCAAAAATTCTCACACCCACCTCTACTAACTCCTTCCCGGCAATTAATTCTGCCAGAATGTTCTCCCCACATAGATTTGTGTTCATCCTTCAGTCTTATCGCTGCTGCTTCTGAGAGTTTTTCGCCCTCTCTCTCCCAGAACAGTGGGCGCAGTTGTAACTTTCCACTTCTTCCTCATCTGTTCCTTCGGCCCCAGCCAGCGCTTCAGGGGAAGGACGAGCGAAAGCCAAGGAGCTTTCCTCCCTTCCAGGCGGCTGAGAGGGAGAGGGGGCAGGGAAGCTCAGGCCTCATCCTTGCTTCAAACCCGAGGAATCCGGGAATGGTTGCTCTGCTCCGTTACACGGGTGGCTGATGCCCCTCTCCTGCTTCTGGGAACAAACGCGGACGGCGCCAGGCGAAGGCGGCAGCCCGAGGCGTTAGAGGGGCGGTTTCGGCCCGTGCCATCCTAGTTACGTGCCTTCTCTTCCACCTGGCTGCTGGTTAGCCCTCTGCTCCCAATCGCTCACTTACGGCCACTTAAGGCGGCCCCGGGTTTTCACCTTCTGCGGTACGGTGGTACTCCCGAGTCCCTCTTGCTCCCGGCACTGCTCCAGTCCCCAGGAGCCACGCCTGGGACATTCGCGCCCAGTAGCATCGGCGTGGCCGTGGTCTCTTCCTCTCCACGGGGCGCTGAGGCAGCCCTGCACCCCCTGGGAGACAAGGGCCGTGCCAAAGCACCAGCGGAGGCCGGAGCGTGGGTCAGAGAGGGGTTCGCCCTGCGGGGAGGCTCGTTCGGCGCGGCAGCGGGCTGGGAAGAAGAACGGCGTGTGCTTACGAGCCTGGCAAAGGCTGCGTGCGGGGCCAGGGCGCCTGGGTGCGCTGCAAGCAGGTTTGCTAGGGCCAAGCCCTTCAGAGGCGGGAAAGCGGCGGCTGAGGTGCGTCACGCCGCTTCCCAACTCGATGTCCGCTTTCGGCAAGACCTGAGGTACGGCTTCCCAAAAGGAGAGAAGGGCATCGGCGGGACGGACCGGCCGAGCCCTCCGCCCCCGGGAGTCGCTTCCAAGCGACTTTCCGACCCGCCTCCCGCTCGCCGGGGGAGGCGCTGCGGCGTCGAGGCGCGGCGGCCCCGGGGCAGGCGGGCAGGGCCGGGGCCGGGGCC
>VYZV01021691.1:248084-264290 GCA_013401275.1 Pandion haliaetus | reverse complement strand
TGGAGAAGTTGGTGAAGGACTGTCTCCTGTGGGACAGACCCCACACTGGAGCAGGGGACGAGTGAGGAGTCCTGCCCCTGAGTAGGAAGGAGTGGCAGAGACAACGTGTGGGGAGCTGACCCTAACCGCCATTCCCCATCCACCTGTGCTGCTGAGGGGGAGGAGGGAGAGAAAACCAGGAGTGGAGTTGATCCGGGAAGGAGGAAGGGGTGGGGAAAGGTGTTTTAAGATTTAGCTTTTACTACTCATTATCCTTGTTTTGATTTGATTTGTAGTCAATTAATTTGATTTTGTTTCTTCCCCAAGTTGAGCCTGTCTTTTGCCCGTGACCATAAGTGGGGAGTGATCCCTCCCAGTCCTTGTCTCAACCCACGAGCCTGCCTTTGGATTTTCTCCTCATCCCAACGTGGCCAGGGGGGAGGAGTGAGCGCTTTATTGCCAGCTGGGCTTAAATTATGACAGCTGTGACTGCAAACAAGCTAAGTGCTGCCACAGTGGCTTCTGCGTATTTCAGAAAGAACTGAGTCAGTTCAAGTCTTATTGATAAGTGGTGATGAGAAGATGCCAACAGATAAAACTTTTGGGGATCTGGACCCCAAGATAAGTGAATTAGCACAGTTCTGCCCCTTTTCCCTGCCTTCTTTTTTTCTTTGAGCATCACTCCTGATCCTATTGAAAAAAACCAGCTCCACACATTTTCTTCTCCAGATCTTCTATTTTTATATCTTGAACAAGCAAACTCTGGGCGCTGAACCTTATTCAGATGATGCTGAAAATTTAAGGGACTATTGTACCATCTGTGCAGAGGAGTGTGAGGCGGTCTCTACACTTATCCTCCCAGTTGTCTGTTTCTCCAACCTGTATAGAAACATTTTCTTTATCTCTTGTCTCTAAACAGAACTCTTGTTCTTAGTAGCATGTACGTGATATAAAAGTCCCTTGCTGTTCCTGGTGAGAACCTGTTACAGGCTTGTGTGTGGGAGAAGCAGAGGAAGCAGTACACATCACCACTGGCCTCTCAGCCTTGCCCTCAGGTCTGTTGTCTGAGCATCCGCTTCTTGTACCATCCATGGTTCTAGTTCTGAAGTTTCTCTAACCTGGAAGATGTGCTCCAGAGTGCAGGAGCAGTGGCTTTTGGTTGCGTGCTCAGAGCGTGCTCCAGAGGGCAGCTGGGGTAAGGTGTACTCTGGTCCAGATGTGTTTCCCTTACAGCTTCAGGTGCAGCCAGTCTGATGTTTGATCATTGGATAGTCCCATGAGATCCCATGTGGACTGATGGCTTTTCAGAGCCACTCACTGGGGTTTGCAGTAGTAGTTTGAACTTGCTTTTTCCACCTGCCTCCTCAGGCAGCTGAACTGTGTGCTGTGGGACCTCTTATAGACCCTAAATGCTATGGCATGCACAGTGGACCTGCTTACTGACTGGATAAGTGGAATTGCTGTCCTTCCATTCCAGGTAAAATTTCCCCATCATGTCTCCAATTTGCTAGTACTTTCGTCAGCCCTGCAGGAAAATCCTGGGAAGAGTAGATTCCCCCAGCTCCTTTTCCAACAAGACTGAATTCAGGCTGAAGACTCGGACACCTTATTTCTCCTGAGGGGTGTGTTAAGAAAACAGATGTTCTTTGAACTTGGCTCAGCACCTGCTTGCTAGTGCTCTTGCTCTTAAGGAATCATTTAGGTTGGAAAAGACCCTTAAGATCATCGAGTCCAACCATTAACCTGGCACTGCCAGGTCCACCACTAAACCATGTCTCTAAACGCCACGTCTACACACCTTTGAAATACCTCCAGGGATGGTGACTCCACCACTTCCCTAAGCAGTGCCTGTTCTAGTGCTTGACAACCCTTCTGGTGAAGGAATTTTTCCTAATATCCAGTCTAAACTTCCCCTGGTGCAACTTGAGGCTTTTTCCTCTTGTCCTATCGCTTGTAGCTTAGGAGAAGAGACTGACCCCCACCTCACTACAACCTCCTTTCAGGTAGTTGTAGAGAGTGAGAAGGTCTCCCCTCAGCCTCCTGTTCTCCAGGCTGAACAATCCCAGGTCCCTGAGCTGCTCCTCGTAAGTCGCTCCTCTTGCTTTATATACCCTGGCAGGTCGATGGATTTCCTTTCTTGATGCAGCCACTGTGGTGGCCCTTTCTGGTGGCACAGTGGTCTGAGCACAGTCTGCTCTGGTCAAGACCCGGGAGGTGGTAGGTTGTCCAGACCAGTAGCCGGTCCTGTAATCCCCACTGGCACCCTGGAGCTTGTGCCAGAAAGGGGCCAGTCTCTCACTGGGGCTTGTTTTCTGCCCCAATGAGTCCAGGCAATTTCCAAACCCAACTGGTAGGTGGTGGGATTGTAGACGCTTCTGCAAGTGATGTGATGTCTGTTTGACCCTAAAACAATTTACCAGATTGTTTCTGGTTTCTTCAGTTTTTAGTGTTTTCTTGCTTGTGCCTTAATGAAATGGGGTAACAGTACTGGTTAAATAAGCCCTTAGCTAACAGTAAATAGAAATGCCTGGATTTGCAGAATCTCTTTTGCTCTGTTTCCTATGAATGTGTCCAAAGTTTTGCTCCTTTATAGAGCTGTTATTTGGCATAGTTATATTTCAAATGTAAGTTAGCGTGTTGGTGACCTTTATTTGAAATTTTATCATTATAGCAGTAATACCCATTGCAGAACGTGGGCCTGGTCCTGCAGTCAAAAATGAAGAGATCTCTTAGGTTTGAAGTAGTTGAACTGAGAGACATAGGAGAGTGTGGAAAGCATCCTTAGGGGAGTAAACTTTAAGAACATTTTCTGCAGTAATAATAACTGTGTTTAGTAAGTAATTGCAAAACCTTAGGAAAAACTTGAAACGTAATTACACAATGACAGTAGTGACTTTTCAATATTAAAACTATTTTTATGTTACCTTATTACGCTGATATGTTGAATCTGTGGAATATTCTTGCAAAATGTGTTTTTAAAAGACCTGTTAGAGAAAGAAGCTTACCTTTTTCTTCATTAAACAGACCTTTAAAATGAACATTGTTTCCTCATGTACTGAAACTCATGTGCTCCCTGGTTCAGGTTTTGTGATCCTTACTTTTAAGAAAGTTCTGTCTTGACATTTTTTCTTGATTACAGCCAGATTCTCAAGCTATGATGTCAGGAGTAAAGTGGTGAGGGAAAGCCACCTTTTAGCTTTGATTTACAAGTGACAGCCAAAATATGTAACTGTCAGTATTAAATAGCTCAAAGAATTGAATGAGTACTTCAGTTTTTCTGATTTCCACCGGTTTATATGGGTACAAGGAAGGCTGTAATTTCACTTTTAATACATGTTGCCATGCAGTTAATCTGAAAAACATGTATTTGAGTCCTGTGAAGTAATATCCATGATGTTTAACTGATGGAGCTCTTTGAACAATGACATATTTTGAATATATTTAACTGCAAGGCATACATTTTTCATAAGTGTTTTACTCAATTTATCTTCATGTATCCACATTTTGGGATGTTGGATAAATAGTAGTTGTATTTATTGGAGAGTCTCTTCAAGATTATTTTGATAATATGAGGAAAAAGGATTTTGAGAACATGTGAAAAACAAGCTCAACTAAGTTTTAAGCCACATTTTTTGAGAGGAATTCAGAACCAATACACGTAGAATAAAGCATGCAGGAAGGATATGTTGGTCACTACATTTACATTAAAAATAATCTAAATGACATGAGTAGGTGCTAATTAGCTCTGGAGCCTGAAATAATTAGTTTCATCAAAGTACAAACTTCTCGCTTTGCTGCATATTGTCTCAGCCCTCTTCTGAAAGGGATGTTTCAGGGAGCAGAATGTAATTAACTGTGGTTGCTCTCTGGGACATGGTTTATGTTCTGTGGCTGCCAGCTAGTGTCTTCGGGTAGGACAAGTGCACCAGCTGAGTGTTGTAGCCACTAGTAACTGCGTTGGACCATCTTGTTTTTCATAGGCTGTTAAATGTCTTAAAGTAGAGCTACTTTTGATAATTGCCAGCCTGAGAGAAGATTGAGATGGTGCTGGATGACCGAAAAGCATGACGGTCCCGTCCCCTGAGCCCTGTGGGCCCTCTGAACCCCAGCTTATTAAATAAATGGTTGTATGCACTGACGGATTTTATATGACGTGGTTAGAGGATACTAATCGCTGGGAAATAAATCAAGAGAGAGAAAACTGCCGATACGGCAAATGAGGATGTATAAAGAAATAGGAAAAGCTGCTCCCCATTGAGGTTGGGTGCATGGGGTTTCACAGGGCATATTTATGCATATAAATTATACAAGCACACACATCCTGATTCTGCTTATTATGTTTTTGGCAGGGATAGGTGTCTGTCCTCTACCCCGTGGCACATGATAGAGTAGGAATGGTCACAGGCTCATGGGGTTCCCTGCCTACACATTTGCATGCAGGCAGTGCAAGTGGAGGTTGTTCCCTGTTGGTCTGAGATGGACACTGCCTTTAAAAATCAGAAGAGCTGTATCAAAGGACGGTTGTGCTCATTCCACGCAGGGAGGAGACACCTTAAAAACAAACTTTACTCCATCAGTATCTAGCCACTGTGTTGTAGCTTTGACCATCCTTGGAAACCTATCTTTTCTAGTTCTTTTGTATTCATTTGGAAGTGGTGGTGGTGGTAGGACCAGAATTGTTTACGGTGTTCATCATGCATTGAGGTAGCATCATGATGTTCTCTCTTATTTATTCTTTGCATATGTTCTGCATTTTGGGTTGTTTTTGTGACTGCTAGTGAGCACCAAAGTGATGTTTTCTTGGGTCTACCCATGATAAATGCCAGATATCTCCATTTCTCAGTGTTCCTAGTCAACCAAGAGCCTGTTGTCATCTCTATAGAATTAAGATTGTTTTGTCTAAGCTGTGACACTTGATTTACATCTCCACTGAAATTCATCTGCCATGTTCTTGCTCAGCAGTGACTGTTACGAGATCCTTTTGTAATTCTTCATAGCTGGCCCTCGTCTTTTTCAGATTGCTGTTCACCCCTTTTCCTGAATCATTTACGAATATGCTGAACAACATACACCCTAGGATTCCTGAGGACTTTTTTGGGCACTTTGGGACCTTTGTTTTTAACAAATTTTCCCAGGATAGATACCAGACCTACTGGTACCTCTCTTAGTCTTTGCGAGGGATCCCAGGAGAGACTGGTGTCACATCACATTCCTGTCTTTGGGTGCTGAGGCACTTTTGCGTGGAGGTTACGTGTTGCTACAGTTTTAGCTCTTCTTGCTTTGAGTCCTGTTGACCCTTTCTTGTGAACCCTATCTGCTTGTGGTGGTTGTTTTTACATTGCATGTTCTTGCTTTTGTCTCTAATGCCTTACAGTGATACTTGAATTTGAGACAAATCTTCTGATGTGTTCCCCCTGTGTAATTATTCTGGAATAAGAATAACGACACACTGAACACAGATTAAAAAACCAAACAAACCCCAAACCTTTCCGCTACAGTCTGCTCTTCTCTAACTGTTCTTTTCAGTACCTGCATCAGCTGTTTGCTTAGAAGTCCTTTAGCAGGCTGCTAACTCCTGCTTAGGTTTCAAAAAGAATATACTGCTTATTTTTATACTCTTAAAAATGATTTCTCAAGCTCTTTTCCTGGCCTGCATTAAGTCTTTATATTAATCCTGACAAANTTTTTTTTTTTTTTTTTTTTTTTTAAGATAGGTTTTAGAAGCCTCACTGCTTGGCTATTCTGGCATTCTGGTTGTGGTTTGGTCTTTCTTAAGTCTTTTTTGGGAATTGATTAGCTTTTGGCCTGTGCCTGTGAGTTTTATAGTGTCTTCAGGCCACCTACAAAGATTTTAATCTGTAAACTCCTAGCTCCCCCTTTCAATTTGAGTGTTTGGATTTTGTTTTTCATTTGTTTTCCTAACAAGCTTTGCCATGGTTATAAAGCAGCTCCTCAATAGTAACATTTTATGGACCAGATTCCTTCCACTTCTTGATCAGATTGAGTGTTTTCTCTTTCTTTGTAGGCGTGTTTTTTTGATTGTTTGCTTGTTTGTTTTGTTTTTCAGCTGTGCATGAGACATAGACAGTGGTCTCGGCTTCCAGCTGCTGTTGCAACCCTTAGCCAGTCTAGCTGGGAGTCACTAAAGTATCCCTTGACCTGTTGTGTTTTCTTCTTTTCAGCCTTTCTTATCTCTGCATTTCGTAGAACCTCAAATAGTTTCTGTCCTGGTTGGATGACCAGTCCTCTAGGTCATTTATTTTGATAAGCCTTTGCTGTTCAGTCTAATTTTTTTGGTTCATAGGAACTTTATGCTATTTGTTGATTCTCCTATATTGTTAATACAAGCCTTTCTTCAATCCCTGCTGAAGTGTGTGGCTTTCAGTCTTTTCTGCTTTTTCACTATTCTGCTCACGGTCTTTTTTCCACCAAGTTTTCCTAAAGACTATTGTGTAAAAAATGTTGTTTTAACAACAGGCATTTTAGTTCTTTCATCTAGCTTCTTAAGCTTTTAGTGTTTATGTAGAAAAGTGTATACTTTCACGTGGGTGCTTTATTTCTCTGCAGATTTTTTCAAAAGCGAGTCTGTCTGTTCTGGCTTTTCTTTGCCATTTCCTTGCTTGAGTTTAATCAACTTCTGTCCTTTCCGTTAGTTGAGAATTACAGGTCTCCATGACATTACTGTTTCTCTTAAACCACGTACTATATTTCTACCTTTGAAGTGCCAGCAAACTCATTCTTTCCTGGTTTTGATTAAGATCAGCCACCTTCTAGAGGCTCCCTCCCTATTCTCAAATTTCCCTGTTTCTTTGAATTAATTTTCTAACACATTTTCTTAGCTGCTTATTGAACTTTTGCTTGCCAACCTGTCTTGTTTTCGGAGCATTTCTGGGAATGCTACCATAGTTCTCTGCTTCTTCACTGGCAATCAATATTTTGCCTCCAGAACGTTTCTTTTAACCTTCCTTACATTACTGTTATTTGCACAGCAGCCATGGCCTTTGCCTCTTCCTCAGCACCTCCAAGGAGCTTTTCCAAACCGTCTGTGAGGTCTGATGTTTTTGCGTTAAGCAGAGAAGTCTGTGATCTCTGGTATGTCAGACTTTGTGTTCCTGATGATAATTGCTACAACGCTGAGGCAGGCGAGGTTCACTCGTAGCTATAAGGCAAACTTGGAAAAGTCTGGATGCAGTTGTTTCCTACTGAGTAAGTCAGAAGATGAACAACATCCGTATGTAGTTGGACTCACTGAAAGGAATCCACTGGCTTGGCACTGTAGTCAAGTACATAGGTGGTGAGAAGGGTGTTCACAATACCTACGTGGTTGGTCCCTGTATTATCACTATTAGTCCTATGTGCTAACTGGGACAGACTCTGTGAAGTCAAAGAAGAGTTCCTGTTGATTTCAGCAGAATTACTGCGCTGTTGCAAAATGCCACACTTCTCATACGGTGGGATTTTACAGCACACGTTGTTCATGACTTTCAAGTTTGAGGAGAGGCTCCAGGTGACCAGAATGCCACCTGAAGGATTTGATTGACTGAAGTCTTACTGCTTTAATAGTGACACAACATACTATCAAATACAAAATGATCTAGAATCTGGCCATGAATGCAGAACTGCTTCTTGCTGGTTATATGACGTCACGCAGCAGCTTGGCAGTCATAATGCTGGTCAGAATTACCTCATACATGCAGTGTGCAAATTGCTGGACTGATTGCGGACTAGAGAGGAGTCAAGTATCACCGTGAGCTAACAGCAAGTGTAGGCTGCACGTCAGACTCACTAATAGAGAGAACTGAATTTCTCAAGACAACAGACATCATGAAACAACTGGATTTGAGCCTGATGCTGTTACCATTGATCTACCAAGCCAAACGGGGAACGCTGCATCAGATGGAAAAAATCTCAGGCATGCAATTACACAGGGCCTTAGTGAAAATCAAAAGCTTCATTGACACAAATTTCAGGACAGTTTGGTTAAAAGGTACAGTTCAATTAATTTTCTGCTAGTGTCCTTGAACATGTTGCAGAAAGCTCAATAAAAGCTTAAAGAAGAAAAAAAAAGGCACATGAGAAAGCTCCTAACCAGGCAGCTAAGCAAGAAAAACAAGCAAAGCTTTGCGTTATGAAAGATAAATGGTGGGCACGAAAGGCAGAGGAGTTTTTCTAAGCTGTGGATCCAGAAAATACCATGTGGGCTTGGAAACAGCATCTGGCCTTAAAGACACTGCGCCATTTCTGAAGTGAAGCTGGACTAATAATGATGGAATTGATGGAAAAAAAACCTGAGATGGCGGGCCAAAACTTTTCAGTTGTTGTCCTGAATGCTGAAGTCCTAGATAAAGCTGTACAGCTACTTGTCCAGGAGCAGGACCGGGCACCCCCTAATAAAATAGAGGTTTTTCCAGCTGTCTAGCAGATGGCACACAGTGCAGTCAGCTGCAAGCAAATTCACTAAAATATAAAACCATGGGGTAAGAGTCACAAGTAGCCAGAAGAATTTTGCAGCTTTTTGGCTTTGTAGAGAACTATTTCTTGAGGTGTTAGACAATTTAAACGCTGTCCACTTTTACGAGGGAAGGGAGATGATGTCTCTTCTGAAAATTGTTCTAATTCTCTCAAGTCCTGGAAGAGGCTTTGCAGGAAGAATGGGCAATTTTTGCTATAGATTCTTTCCGTCAGTTAGTCTGGTTAAAGGAAGATGTTCGGTTTTGATAGAGGTCAGTAAGTTAGTAATCCTTGAGCCCTGTAACTTTTTTTTTACCACTCAACATTTTTGAAAATACATGTATGAAATCGTACATAGTTTTAATGTCTGAAGAACATTCTCACTTGTTTCTGTATTTACATTTAGAAAGTGTTTCACTGATCTCAGCAAATAGTAGGAGTTTAATACAGTAAATGGTTCGAGTTAATTCAAAGCATGTGGTATTTCAGATCCCAGCAGGAGTCCTCTGTATAGAGACTGCTGTCAAATTCCAGTAGACTAAAAGAATAAAGGAAAAAGTACCAAAAGAATGAAGGACCATGGTAAAAGATTTTAGGCTAAAACTGGTGTTTTAAATGCTTCTTTGTTCATTTTTATAAAGTACTTTGTCAGTTCTATGGTTTTATATAAAACAGTGAAGTGCTCTACAGCAGCTTTGCTGTTTAAAATTGAACTGAGGGCATGGCATTATCTGGAAAAGGAAAGAATGGGATGTAGAATGAGAGAAGCGTGTGGGCTTTGGAAAGATGAGTGAAAGTGATTCTTCAGGTTTTAGTGGTGATAAGATTATCACACACTTCTGAAGAATTTATGGGGGTTGGAAAAATTTCAAACAGTAGACCTTTAATTTCTTCAGTAATTAAAAGACAGCAAGGTAGAAAACACTCGGGAAGACAGAGCTGTCAGGCAAGATCCATATATTGCAGGCTTAGCTATTATGTTCAAAAGTGTCATGCTGATATTTTAACTCCATTACCTCTGGTGTATTTTAATTGCTGAGACTAGCAACAAAAAAAGCAGAAAAGTGTTTTGGTTTGGTTTTTTTTTTCCCCACCTCCTTGGGAAATGGTTAGGGAAACAGAACAGTTAGCCTTCAGGATTTGTCTTTGCATCCAACGTCATCTTTTAGCCTGCTACACACACTGATGATTGCAAATACTGATCAGGAAGCTACAAGTTTTACATGTCCTGCTCTGGAAGTTACAATTTCGTAAACATTTAGTTCCTCTGAAGTAATAGGAAAATATTGTTAAAAGCGGTTTCCAAAATAAACCCCTACCTCACACAGCCTGCTTTTGTTGACCTGACAGTAAGTAACGTGTATTTTACAGGCAGGATTGTGAAAAATCCACCTGTACTCTTTAAGGCTTTCTGGAAAGGATTCAAATGGTAATAACAATTGTTTCTCACATATTTTTTAGTTGCATAATGTGTATACTATTCTGTCTTTAAATTTCAGTTTGACTTCAGGATTCACACGGCATGCAGTGCGATGCTAGCAGCTTGCGACATGGGCAGCAGGTTGTTTTGTGATCGGCTCGGAGCGCTGGCCTCCCGCTGCAGTCCGCGAGGTTGCATTCAGTTACCTGTGATGAAGAGCTGGCACATGGTCTTTTTTTTTCCTGCATCTGTATACCAAAGCAAAATGCAAAATTGTGCAATAGCCAACCAGAGAAGGAGAGAAAGCAGAAATAAAATTTTAGATTTAGCGATCAAAATGGCTCAGCTAAGTGTTGAGATTGGTATATGCTTAAAAAAAGGAAATTGGCTGGTGAGCTGTTAATTTGGAACAAACATTGTGAGGGATTGATCTAATGCTGGGATACATACAGAAGTTTGTAGTGATGTGACCGTATATATGCTCTAAACTGAAATCTAAATATTGTTCATTTGTTATGAAGCAAGACTGTCCTAGAAAGCACAATACTTTTTTTTTTTTTTTTTTTTTGACTGAAATGGAGAAGCCTGCTGTTGAAATGCATTTGGATATTCTCGCTAGTGTAGTTGTAGCATGACTATTAGCAGTGAAATAACCATTTGCTGTCATTTAAATCTGTGGTTTTCCTGAGTCTCGGCTTCCTCCAGGAGCTCACGGGTTCCTTCACTGCTGCGCCCTTGCCTGCGTGACAGATGGTGCAAGGAACTTACTGTTGCCCTGTCACTGGCGAAGGGACTAGTTCCTCTGACCTTAAAACAAGAGTTTTGCAGTCCCACCTGGAATTGCAGAAGTCAAAGGTAGAAGTTAAATGCTTTTGGTGTTACCTGGGCTGGCGTTTGTTGTGACATTACTAAATCAGTTCACTGAAACAAATTTCAGCGATGGGAACGATCAAAAATCACAAAATTCAGAGACGTGAATCAGTAGCTCTTACTACGACTGGTTAGGTTTTGTTTTGTCTCTGACTATGCAAGCTTGCACGTACCTTACTTCATACAGCTCTGTACTCATGCGGACACTTACCTCTGTGCCTAACTTTAAGCCCGTAAATTTGTTTTCGGTACGACTACCTGAGTGCTCGAAAGCCTTAATGTGTGTATTTAATATTTGGAAGATTACTGTTTGCATTTCAAAGTTAGCACCATCACTTACAGTTTCTTGACTCTTCTTTTGCTTATATCCTGGTCATCGGTGCTGCAATATTAATTGGTTCAATGCCTGATGCAGCAGGTGGGTGTTGCAATGTGCAGTACACGTGTAGTCAGGGCTGCGACGAAAACGAAGTTTGAAGGGAGGAGGGGGAAGGAACCTTACAGCAAGTGTCTCCATAGATGTGTGGTTGTAAAACTTACTAGATCTGGAAAAAAACCCCAAAACCTCCAAAATGCTGACAGCATTTGAAAATTTACAAATTTACTTGTATATTTTTAGTTTTGCTCTAACCTTAGCAAGTCTTATACACATAAGAAAAAAAAAATCAGATCAAAAAACTTTGAAGTTACGTATTTAAGTTGAAAACCCATCAATAAACTAGATTTATCAGGGTACTAAGGAAGCAGCTATAAATCAAAGGAAAAAGCAATGTTATTTCTTTGTGCTTAGATATTGTACAAACCATCAAATAGGTACTTTCCGATTGTTCCCAAGATATTACCAGCATGAAAAATGAATACAAGGCTTTTCTGCATGAAGTGTGTGGTTAGTGGAGGATTTTATACTGTTGCAGCAGTAGCATTTGGGGCCTGCTTTTGCAGTCCTTGTTGCTACAAACGAGGCTGTTAGAATTTGTAACGGCTGGGGGAATGAGTAGAGATCCTACCACCAGACTTTGATACAGTGCAGTTTTACTTCAACCAGAGATACTTTTGAACACATAGAGGACTATAACATCAAATATTTATTCTTTTTTAATGCATCCATCACTAGGTGATGTAAAGATACTAGTGTAGTAACTTCTATGTAAGTTCTGTAAATAAATTTAAATATTGTTTATTCTGAATCTCACTTCAAGTTATATTCTAGTCCTTGCTCTGGGTGGTGTTTGCACATTTTGAAGTAAGCAGTTGCTAGGAGAAAAAGTATATATGTAATCTAGAGCCCGTCCTTCCAGATAAATGCTTTAAACAGAAGCAAATGTATAGTACCTGGCAAATACCACTGTCAAAAAGGCTTTTATAGAATGATGGACGCATGGTTGATTTGGGAGGCATTTTGACAGCTGCGGTCTTCGATAGGGATGCTTGAATTTCACCTGCAAACCAGACTAATCACAGAAGTCTCTTGAACACTGGAGCAGAAAGGCAGATAGGGTTTGCCTTTTAATTTGCTCAGTCCTGTGGGCCTGGTGCATTACTGCTGTGCGATTTACAGTTTTCTCAATCTGCTTCATCGAATATATTTCTCAATTTAGTAAGAGAAGTACCATGCAGTAGTGTGGTTAATAGTTGTTTATGAAGACAATACTCCACATAAACAGCTTCTTCCAGTGAAAGAAATCCTATTTTGATTCAACTCACTTGATATTCAGTCATGCCTTTCTGGGATCTCCCTCTGCAATCAGTTTAGAGTACGTTATTGCTGTCTGACCTTTAGGTACATTCATTTCTAACTTCCTTTTCATTTTCCTCTGTTTCCAGGAAATTGAAGACCATGTGGCATTCGTAATAACTGTTCCAACAGCCCTAGCAATTTTTTTCGCTATATTTATCCTTGTCTGCGTAGAACCTGTATTTAAGAAGCTGCTTCGTGTATTTTCTCTGGTGGTCTGGGTATGTCTTGTTGCCATGGGATATCTCTTCATGTGTTTCGGAGGAATCATCTGTCCCTGGGACCAGGTAAGACCGTCAGTATTACTATTAGTTTTACTTCCACCAGGTACATTTCCAAGAACCATTCTATGCAAAAGTATTCACATTCATTTTTGTGGGACATCTCATAAAATGTTTTTGTGACTAAGTGTTTGCATGCTGAGACTCCCCGCATCTGTTTTATAAATACCAAAGGGATGTGCATACTTAGGATACGGAAATATTTGGAGGGTTTTGCTTTTCTATTTTTAAGCTGCTTTGCATAATGAACATTTGATTCTAGTCACCAACTTCTTTGTAGAGTGAATATTTGATTCTAGTGACCAATTAACATGGCAGAAATGCTAGTTTTGTTCAAGACCACTGATTTAAGCTGCTTCAGCTTAAAATGTTCGAGCTTTGAGTGTAGGCTTTCTGTGGTCTTCAAGATGCTCTCTAGCAACGCATGAGAAAAAAGGACGGTGAGTTCCCTTACATTTCAGGGGAAATGAATGAGTGGAGAAGCAGGGAAGTACCCTTCACAGTTTTTAAATTGCATCTTAATAGCAGCACTTTTGAAATATCAATAAACGATGCGCAATAGCCAACGCTGTGCCTGATTGATTCTTCTGTGTTCTGCCGTAGCCTTTTCCTTTTCCCGAGCCTCTCTACATGGGGATACTCTGATACAATAGCTCTTCAAAGGATGGAAAAAAGCTTTTAAATCCATAAATATGTCTTCTGAAAATTTCATGCTGATTCCATGAGTTTGGTACAACCTTTAAATGGTAGTACTGTATCCAGGGTGCCTTCTAGGTCTTCAAGATAGACTTGAAACAAATTCTCTGACTTGTTATTTGGATCTTGCAATGACTTATGCAAATACTGAACTTTAAGTATGCAAGTAATGCCTTTAAAATCTTTCAATTCAAATGATTTAAATTACTGGTTTATGTTGGTAGTATTAGTTTTGGAGCCCTTACCTTTGTGGGTGACTTTTATTTTCGTTTTCTTGGAAGGTTCAGGGATTAATTATCTATGAAACCGCCTTCCTGGTGTGGTTTTTTTTTTTTTCCTTAAGTATTTGAGAGGACCAAACCAGGCTGCACTTGCATGTAATAAAAAGCAAATCAGAATGTGTAATATTTTTCTCTAGATACAGATTTCACCATGGGAGTTCCCGTATCTTTGTGATATCAAGTCTAGATAATTCACATGGTCTTACTTTTTTGATGTATTTATTTTCATTGCCAGTTGTGGGATGGCACGCTAGAATATTTCTGGCTTTCAAGCCTAGATGCAAATATTTAATTAGCTGTATTATTTGCTCACTGCAAGTTCTACTGAGTTTAATTTTGTCCTTTGAAAGATAACGATAATGATTTTCAGAAGCATGTGGCGTAAAAGAGATGTGAGAGGGATGCTGACGTCTTGGCTGGGGGGTTGTATTTAGCCTGTGAAGGGGGTTTGCCCTGCCCCGCTTTCCTCTTAGGAAAGATGTCAGCATTCCCGCGGCGTGGGAGGGACGTGGCGAGCCGTGTGAGGCAGGAGGGGCTGCAGAGCTCCCGGGAAGGACATGGGCTTCCCACAGGTTGCCAGGACACAAGTCCTCAGACGTTTCAGTCTGCTCCTCGCTTCGCGTGCAGGTGTTCCTTGGAGAAGAGGACATCTAGGAGGGAGCTGCCTTGATGGCTCTGCCAGCAGCAGCCGGCTCCGGGCAGCTGCCTTGCCTAGCGCCACGCGGGCTCCGGCCCAGGGCGGGCAGGGCTTTTCCAGAAGGCCTGGAGCCGCCTGCCGATACGTGGCTTAACCCCACCGTGCCGGCATCTTCGGCATGTGGCGGGAGAGGGCCGGTGCCGGCCTGGGTGGTCCCTGGCCGCTGCGAGGAGTCAGAGGTTGGGTGACTCCCTGCAGCGGGACCCCTTGCTTCCCCAAAAGCATTTGGGTTTTTTTTCCCCCTTTGAATAACAGTGCTGTTTTGTTGATCACTTTGGTAGGTATACTTTCACCTAGTGTCAGTTAAGAGTGAACTACGGAAATACGGGAATCTTTCTGGGAATTTGACACCTTACACAATAGACTAATTGCAGGTTTGATGTTTTTGAACGTTTGTAAAAAAGCCATGAGTGGTAAAATACTGCTGGGTATTCCTCTGATGCTCGTGTTTTGATTGGTCTGCATCAAGAATACGTAGGTCAATAATCGATGTTCTCTCCTATAATTACATGTGAAAGCAAATCTGAAAAATCCGTCCTTGGTGATCACTGACAGTTTCTTTGTTGAAGTTTTACATTTGGTGAATTTTAAAACCATTTTGCTTGGCTTATTAGGGTGTTTTTGTTGTTCCTTTGTGCTTTTTATGAAAGAAAAGAAACATGATGTAAAATTTAAATTAGTTCTGTTTCAAATACGTCTTTGTCAACAAAGCCAGTTAGAAAATTATGAAAATTTAAAAAAGAGCCGGTTCATGGGCATTCATTTACTAAAAAAGTGCTTTATTTTAATTTTCTTCAAATTACAGCCTAACTTCTGTTCTGGTCCAGCAGAGTTTAAAAATACTCTCTTCATCATATCTTTCATGTCTCCTGAATCCTAAGCTTGTTAAGAAGATGGCTTTTCTTAATTGTACTAGTAACTACTGAAGGATAAGTTTTCTGCATACCATAGTTTATAGAAAGAACTTGTTATTCTCTAATTTGTGCACAAGCCTTCTCCCTTTAAAAGACAACCCCGCATCCTTTAAATTTTGGCTTAATGATTTTAATGTTCCTTTTGGCTGTTTGCAACTGCTAAATGCAGTTTTTCTCTGTTGTCTGAAGGAACTGTAAGTGTGAACTTTGCTGCTTTCGTTTACGATAAAAATACCACCTCAGAAAGACTACTTTGGTTATGAACTCAATATATATTTAATGCAGAGCAGGTCTTCCTGAGCCTGCAGGCCCATAGCTCAAGAGACTTTCACGAAGAGTAGGGGACTGGAAATGAAGTGGCTGGTCAAGGCCATTTTTTTTTGTGAGAAACGTGCAGGCTGATGTGAAATAAGTGCAAATCGTAATTGGTTTCAGCTATCTTTTTGCCGTCCCTGCAGAGTGCTGTTACCTGCCTGCATTTCCTTGTCTCTCGTTGGGCTGCAGCTCCAGCTTTGGACAGAAAGCTATCATCAGGCAGGCGTCCGGCCGCTGTTTGAGGGGGAAGGCAAGGCAGCGGTAGGCGGTTACTCCGTCCCTTGGGCCGGTCTGCAAGGCCCGTGCTGGCTCCTTAATTGCCCGCTGAGCCTGATCCGAAGGCTGTAATTGTCACTCGGCTGCGTGGGCATAGTCACAAACCCACCTACAAGAGGAGCCGGGCTATTTGCACTGTTGAGCATGCCAACTACCTTATCTCCTAGTTGAGTGTTATGGGTTTGTGTGGCGTGGTTTTCTTTGGTAGTGGGGGAGGGGGCTGCAGAGGTGGCTCCTGTGAGAAGCTGCTAGAAGCTTCCCTGGCGTCAAAGAGTCGGACCCGCCTCTGGC
>VYZV01021691.1:208753-247668 GCA_013401275.1 Pandion haliaetus | reverse complement strand
GGAATGGAGCTGAGCCGGGAAGGCGGGAGGGGTGGGGGGAGGTGTTCTGATGTTTGGTTTCCCTTCCTAATACCCTTGTGTTTTGATTTGATGTGTAGTAAATGAAATTGATTTTGTTTGTTCCCCAAGTTGAGCCTGTCTTTTGCCCGTGACCATAAGTGGGGAGTGATCCCTCCCAGTCCTTGTCTCGACCCACGAGCCTGCCTTTGGATTTTCTCCTCATCCCACTGTGGCCAGGCGAGGGGGTGGGGGGTGAGCGAGCGGCTTCGTGGTGCTTTGTTACCGACTGAGCTGAAACCGAAACCAGTACAGTTAGCTGGAGCTCCCTTACTCTTTGGTCTGGACGGTCAAGAGAAGCAAGTGCATTGAGGGGGAGAGGGAGGGTGCCTTGGTGAGGCAGTGGGCGGCTTGACACGAAAAAAACGAGGAGCGTGGTGGCAAACGTCTTTGGTACCTGACAAACTTTTTGAAAGAAGCGTGGCAACCCTCTCTCATTGGTGTCAGCCCAGGTTTCTGTGAGTGCCAGGCGTGGCGGAGGAGCCCCTGGTTTCCCTGGGCTGCGTTGGTGGGACCTGCGCTGGCCGAGCTCCAGCCTGGGAGAGAGGCTGGGCTCTCTGGTAGGACTTGGGGGACACGGGGCCAGGGTTGGTAGGAAAGAAGGAGAGCAAAGGGAGTCACGCAGAGGCTCGGAGAGAGCCATTGTGGGCTGGCAGTTCTTCCCAAACTTAAGGCATGAGCAGTAATGGTGTGGAGATGGTGTCAGTGAGGACAGACCCAAGGGCGATGCTTGGAAATGGGTGGATGGCGTGTGTGGTGGAGGGCCGGTGATGCAAGGCAAGCAGGCTGAGGAAGCAGGGCTGGCGGAAGAAGGTGCTGTGTTGGTTTCGCCGTGTTAGGACTTTTCCCTGCTATGGGAATGAGCACCTTTCCTTACAAAATGTAAATCCAGTACCTATCTTACATGCCAGGGAATGAATTTAAATCGGTTTCCTCTTGTTTCACTGACAGTGTAGTTATTGTACAACAGTCGCCTTTCCATGTCATCCTGTGACATGTCTAATACTTCCTCAGCCTTTTATACAGGGTGTATGTAAATATGTCATAGCACACTGATATCAGTGGGTAAAAAGAGCTCTTAAAGCATACAGTGGATGATATAAAAAAAGAGAGTAATTATACAGCATTATACTAGTCTAATGAATTCTATCATTGCTGGATTTTGGTATTCAGTTCTACTTAATTATAAATACGTTTGCACAGCCCAGGCACCAGATGTGTTCCTCCTTGTCTATATTCACTTACAGCACAGAAATTACTTCAAGCAGGATTTGATGCTTCTGGTTTCCGAAAAAACATTATCCACAGGGTGATGTCTTTAGAATATATGTTTGGCTATTTTAGCCTAAATGCTACTTTTTGTGCTGAATCTAAAGCACTTTTTTTGTTTTGTTTAATGTGTTGGTATGGAATGGTTCGATTCGGGCCTTGGAGCAGCCCTGGTTTACAAAGCGTGGGCAAAGTTTTCTGTATTAGTATTTATAATTCTCATGTTTTTGATAGTCTCCTGGCATCTGAGGATATCAGTCTTATTGTGCGCTGAAGGGTGAGGGCGCACACAGCGTTTCTGCGGTTGTAGCAGTGAGCTCCTGTATTAGGCGGTGGGGCAAGCCGATGGGTCTGCAGAAATGGAAGAATTTTCTTGGCACAGGATCGCATCGGGTCCGATTTCCGCCCCTTGCTTGGGACCTGCCTTATCTAAAGTCAGCCCTGCCGTGCATGACTAATAACGTGTTGTGTGGTCAAGCAGCGCAAAAAAGGGAATTGGAGGTTTGCGAAGGAGAGCGGGGCGGGTGTCGGTGAAGTCCCGCGGCGCGGGACAGTGAGGATGAGTTGCTGTCAGCTGCACCGCCGGCTCAGGATCTGGAGCGTGGGGGAGACCTGACATTTTTTCAAGTTCAAGGTTAATCAGAACATCAGGAGTTGAGTATCCTGAGCAAGGAGCTACATCTTGTAGGAGCATGGTTCAGTACCTTGTAGGTGAATAGTCACCTGACAAAGGACATAAGGAGAACCGGGAGGCTTGTATGAAAGGGGAAGATGCTGCCCAGCAGATGATACTGTGCTTTGGGTGTAGCTGTGATAGAAAAGGAAGAAACCTACGGTCCACAAGTATAAGCCATCTTTGCAGTTACATTCGAGGAAGGAGAGGAACAGATGATTTTTATCTTAATCTTCATTTTTTTTATAGACATATGAAGTCACAGGCTTAATAACAAGACATTTAAATGTGTTTATCAAGTCTGGTATGCATATATCTGTATAGAAGACATGAAAAAGCTGAGCTGTTAGAGACCTGCCAGTCATTAAAATCAGTAATATAGTGGATTAATACAATAAAATAGTTTGTGGAGCCCTGGAACACCCTGTTAGCGTAACTAATGTGCCATTGTTAACCTTCGGTATGTCATGGCAATGCATTGTGATAGCTGTTAGTGGAAAGAGAACTGATTACTTTTTTAAATAGGAAAAGCAGTTTCCTAAAAAAAAAAAAAGAAAAAAAGCTGTTCTGGCACCAAATGGAAGACTAGAACCACTGCTAGAGGAGATGAACATTATTAAAGTAACTGTACATACAGGCGAGGGGAGATGGCAGCTAGTGTGACTTGAGAAAGCATCAGGTGGGAGAAAGATGGCTGGCTGAATTTCTCAGGGAGCTCTCTGGGGAATGTTTGCCTTTATAAGTGCTTTTTACTAGTGGTGGGGTGACAGAATGTCACCGCTATAATGAAATTTGTTGATGACCCAGTTAAAAGATTCCTAATACAACAAAAGATCAGAATGTTGCGGGGAAGAAAAGCATGACCTTGAGGACTGCAGTAATAGCAACGAGATGAAATTTAATAATAGGAAATGTGAGGTGCCTGCATTTGGGAGCTAACAGCAGAAATTTCGGCTATAGGCCGAGAGTTCATCAGTAGCAAATGGGCAGGGACAAGCAGAATGAAGAGGAGAAGCATTAGTTGGTCACTGGCTCATGAGGATATGCGTCCAGAAAAGACTCAGTTGTGATGGCAAAGTATCGAGCTAAGGATGAGGCCTCACCTGGATGACTGTGTATGTTTCTGGTCACCTGCATTCAAACAGTTAAACTGGAACTGGAACAAATGCAGAGCGCCAAGCGAAGATGACCAGGAGAAGGGGGAGTTTTGTGAGAGGAGATGAGAAGAGCTTGACTTGGGTATAGATCAGCAGAAGAGAAGAACGCTGAGAGTGGTGTGACTGCCATCTACAGATAATCCATGGTTGCAGACATCAGATTTGAGGAGAAGCTACAGAAGATGAAGGATTATTGACACATACACACAGTAAAAAAAAAATAAAAAATCAGCCAGCCATTAATAAAATTTAAACTAGAAATTGGAATAAATCCCTTAGCCGTTAGGGCACTGGGTCTGTGGAGTGGCTAATATCCTCAGGATAATAAGGATTAAGATAATGAGTTGGTTTTACAGTGGAATGCTGTCCTTAGCTGAGAGTCATTCAGTGTCTTCGATAGCAGGGACGTGGACTTAGTGGTCCAGGAGCATCCTTTTAGTTCTTTATTCCTGTGCACTACTTACATCTGGGGACTACTGAACTAGTTTAAATGAAAATTTACTTTGACCTGTGCCTGAAGTTCATTTAAAAACTGAAGAGATGGATTTTCTGAGTTTTTTATAAAAAAGTTCATGGTTTTTTGCTATTTAAATGTCTTATCCTTCCAGTGTTCTTCTGGAGCAGTAGTCTCAAAAATTATAACATCAGGTGATAATAATCTTGCTATATTTCGGATCTCTTCAGGCATTCATTGTAAGGCTTATCAGAGAGGTTTAATGTAATATAAAGTAGAAGAGACTGGATGTGTTCTGCACCTTTATCAGAAGAACCTTATGAAACCCTTGTTTCCCTGCTAGTTTATTTTTCTTTGCTCCATTTCCTGTAGTGATTTTTCCATCTCGGAGTGTACAATTAAGTACAAAGGCTGAGCTGATAGTAGATTTCATCAAGATTATTGCATAGTTTGTGTGCCGTGTGATATTTGCTGTGCAAGTCATGTGAATGGATTTTGCTAAGGGAAGCAAGCGTTAAGGTAACTCCATCGAGGTACAATAAAAACGTGAGTCTCAGATAGACAACTCAGAAAACTGCATGTGGCAAGATTTTTCGCTCTGAGGGGAAATAACACTTATCAATAAGAATATTAATGTTTCTGAGAGTACTGAAACTAAACGATGCTAATTCCAAATATCATCATATTGTTCGGATGTTGCTGAAGTCAAGAGACCGGATGACAAATGGAAATTAATAATTTAAGCCATTCATAAGGCTCCTTATGCGCTTAATAATTGATTTGACATTAGGAAATAAACATTTAATAATTTCATAGTACATATTAGTTAACGATTACTTGTATGATGGAGCTACCGGAAAACCATTAAAGAAGCTATCCAGAATTTCTTGTTAGCAAGTATAGTTTAGGGTAGCCATGCAAGACTTTACCTTTCGTTGGAATTGTTTTCCGCTCGGAAGCGTGACAGGTTACCCAGCTTCCAGGAGGGAGGGTTTTCCTATGACACTGCATGAGTCTCGGGGTTTGAGCTCTTTGACTTTGCTTGCCTGCCTGCCGTAGAAAAGCTTGTACCTTGACGTGGTCATTGGGTCTGATACTGTATGTTTTTATTTTTGTGAATTAGGTGATGGAGGGGTGTAACATCATACATCATGTGACCTTTGGTCATCTTTCATCATTTGTCTCAAATCTGTTTCTGTTTGCAGGTTTCTAGTGCTGTAATAATTCAGCTAGAGAGCTGTTACACAAAGAAGAAAGAAAACATGGTGAAAATGTTTCCTACAAGCTGTGTAAGAAGACCTCAGTTTACTTTTTTGAGGGTGTTCCCTGTTCCTGTAGCTTTTCTGAAGTTTTAGGCACAACTGTGGTGCTAAATAAATGAATCCTAGTATCTGGATTGTCACAGGATCACTTCTCTTTTAGTCTAGGAAGCAGGTAATGCAGTTCCCCCTGTGTGCTTGCAGTTTGCAGTATGCTGGCTGGGAAATACTTTTCAGTTTCACTGGCCAATATACAAATCTGCAGTGCTGTGCAGGTATTAGGCAACACTGCTTACCTTAAATTGACTAATATTTGAAAGAAAGCGGTATGGTCTGCTGGTTACAAATTTGTTGAAGAGCAAGGTGCTAAGCTGATAACGAGTTTTACAAAAGTAAGAGATAGAAAGAGAAATACATTTGATGTAGTAAGGCTTACTCAGTGTGAGTTGTAGAAGATGTATGTCTGAGTTTTATATATGCATATGAAAAAACAATTTGTAAAATCTATATGAATAAATTTTTATAGGTATCTTAAATGCACAAATATAATTATGTCATAGAATTGTGTTATTGTATGATTTCAAATGTGTTTAAGTTCAGATTTTTAAGAATAATGTATAATTAAAATGTAAGTTATATAAACAGTTATACATTATAAATTGAAAATTTATTGAGAACTAGAAAACAGATGTGCTTTCAAGAGATTATTCCTGTTCATTTAGTGATTTTTGTTTTGTTTTGTTTTATTTTATTGTGTGACAAAATACGTTGTATACAAAGACACGTTTCTTGTTTATTGGGACACAGCTTTTATGTTTATATTGGCTTAATTCAGCAATAGACTGTCTAGAAAAACAGGAAGGAGAAAAATAACGGACCAAGGTAATAGTCAATTCTCAGAAAATATTTCAGTGTTGCTGAGGGCACGATCCCAGAAGTATTTATCTTTTATGATTTTGCTGTCTCTTTAGGTAATGTATGAGACTGATTTACACATTGATAGAAGGGCTGAGAACAGGAAAAGCAAGAGGACTTTGGCAGGTTTCAAAAGGAGCAGTCTTTCAAAAGGGAGCCAGTAACTACTTGGGAGATCCAAATCAGGGAGAAGGACACAACATCTCCCAGCTTCATTACTGTGGAAAAGCTAAGCCTCCTGCATCACTGTCACAGGAACTTAGATACCAGTTAGGAATGTTTGCCTTATAAAAGCTTTGCTGCTTCTGCAAAAATAAAAAGTGCTTGAGTGCTGAGAAGAAGCATTGGTCAGGCTGTCTTCATCTGAGCACAGTAGTTGTTGCTGCTCATCCTCACGCTAGGAAGGGGCACAGTTGCCCCAGTTCATCTGAAGGTGCAGGGTGAGAACAGCCAACGTGAAGGAGTGTAAGTGAAAGCCCAGGCTCGGCTTCACTGATCTGGAGGATCGGGGGCAGGGTTATGTTTAAGAAAAAAAGAGCCCCACAAACACCCCCCCCCCGCCCCAAACCAACAAACTGAAATAGTGGAAATTTCATTCAGAGCAACCAAAAAGCGGAGAGAATTGCACACAACTGAAAAGCCCGTGTATTGCACTCACATAACAATGTGCCTAAAACTTCAGAAAAGCTACAGGAACAGGGAACACCCTCAAAAAAGTAAACTGAGGTCTTCTTACACAGCTTGTAGGAAACATTTTCACCATGTTTTCTTTTTTCTTTGTGTAACAGCTCTCTAGCTGAATTATTACAGCACTAGAAACCTGCAAACAGAAGGTTTGTGGCAGTGGGAGAAAAACCTTTTCAGTCTATCGGGGAAAAAAACCACCCTCTGTCCCTCCACATAGATGCATTCACAGGGCTTAAAAAAAATAAATCATGTTTTCATGCAATGCAGCATGCGCTGTTGTGCCAGTTAGGAAAAGGGTACATTTCTGTTACTACCACAAAGCTTCATATTGTTTTTATAGCTTAAAATAAACTTGCTGTAAAATAACACATTTATCAGTAGTGTCAATTTTGTGTAATACCTTAAATTCTTGGATTATATTGTTCTGGCAGATTTAGTTTGAACAGTTTAGAACTTGACTACATATTAATCATGTTGGATTCCAGATTGCATTTTTCTTACTTCCTTCTTGTACGTTCCATTTTAGCTAAGTTATATATGTATATAAATTCTGTATCTTGCTTTTTAGAGCATTATCTTTGCTTAAATTGGCAAACCTGAATCTCTTCTTAGATGTTCTGATTTCTGTAACGCTTGAATTTCCAAATATCTTTGTTTTGCAAGAATCATATTCAAGGTGGCAGTGGGAAGTGAAGTCTTAGTAACTAGTCTCCCTGTCTCGTGTCTTCATGTGGCATTGTAATATAATCTGCATTTTGTAATCTGCACAGTCTCTTTGAACATTAGTGCTTTCCAGATTTCTTCCCTGTTGTAATATCCCAATTCGAGATGGTTTCTGTAATTTATCAGTCTGCACGTTTGTAGTGTGAATGTCCTTTGACTCTTTTCTGTTTGTTTTGGTTATTTCACAATTCCTTTGTATTCCCTTTTCAGCTCTTCCTTTCATACATTTCCTCCTAAGTTTGCATCACCTTCTCATTTTTACCATTACAGTTGTCTCCTCTCCCACTTATTAATGAGGACAGCCTTTCCTTGATTTAATACATTGTTATTTTCCATCACCCTGTATTTTTTGTCTTGCAGCCAGCTGTAGTCTTCATGACAATATTTTTTGCTTCATTCAATACAGATGAGTTTACATAAATACCAATTTTTAGGTGTCATTAATGACAGTGATAGTGTTGCAAGTTCAAAGATCTGAGGGCTCAATTAGAGTTCTGTCATATTCCCCCTGACCACCCTTGCAGTTCTGTCCCCCAAAAAAAGAAAAGAAAAAAGCTGTGTGGCAGGTTTTTTTTTTTTCTTTTGGTAATATAAGCAAGCGAAAGATTATGGCTTTATCTTCCAGATTCTGTATTTTTTTGTTTTGTTATGTTATTTTGGGATAGAATTGGTGCTAAGTAAATAGGCTTGTACTTCTTCTGTGACAGTACAGTATACATTTTTCTTTATTATGCTGTTAGTCTTGATCATCGAATTTTTTTTCCAAATAATTTACAATGATAAAGGAAATGGATTAAACAGTCTCTCACATAAAGAAGGTGAACATCTAAATAAATCATATTAAACATATATGTGCCTGAAAACACCTACTTCCCATAAAGAACTAAAAAAAAAAAATTCATATCACAATTAAATGAGGTAGAGATTTGAGTCTTTTTTTTCTCGTGTCATGCCCTGATTACCCAGTATGACTGCATGTTACCTAATGACAGTTCCTCTCAGTGTGTACATATTACTTAGACACATTTATCAACAAGTATAATATGGTGTTTTAAATGGCTTTCATGTAGAGGAGACTACAGTCTTACTTAGATACGCATGGATGCTTTTTTATTTTCTTGCAATAACCTGAATTTACTCAGCATTTAGAAACTTATTTAAGAATATCAGATATGGTTTTGGGTCTGGGTCAGGTCCAATGTAGATAAACTGCCAGGTCTACTGGATGACCCAGGGTATTGACAAGAGAAGGAAAGTACATTGTCTGCATGACATTAATTTGTATATTAAATTCCATTAAAAGGTCAGGTTGGTGCACAAGAAAAACTGAGAAAGATCATGTTTCTTTGGTCAAATGAAGACTGGGAAGTGAAATACTGATTGAGAACTGTGCTGTTTTGTTCTGGGATAGAGTTACATTTCTTCACAGTAGCTGTATGGGGCTGGGTTTTGGGTTTGTGCTGGAACCAGTGTAGGTAACCAGGGATGTTTCCGTGACTGCTGGGCAGTGCTTGCACAGAGCCAAGGGCTGTTCTGCTTCTCAGCCCACCCCACCAGCCAGGAGCCTGGGGGGGCACAAGGACTCGGGAGGGGACACGGCCGGGACGGCTGAGCCCAGCCGACCCAAGGGGTATTCCAGACCATAGGACATCACGCTCAGCACGTAAAGCTGGGGGAAGGGGAAGGAGAAGGAAGGGGGGACGTTGGGAGCGATGGCGTTTGTCTTCCCAAGTCACCGTTGCTCAGCGTGCCGGAGCCCGGCTGTCCTGGAGATGGCTGGACGCCTGCCTGCCCGTGGGGAGTGGGGAATGGATTCCTGGGTTTGCCTCGCTTGCGTGCCCGGCTTTTGCTTTCCCTGTTGAACTGTCTTCATCTCAGCCCACGAGTTTTCTCTTCTTTTTCACTTTTACTCTTCCGATTCTCTCCCCCATCCTGCTGGGGGGGAGCGAGTGAGCGGATAGTGGGGCTGAGCAGCTGCCGGCTGGTCCAAAGGTAGCGGGTTATCTCAACTGATCGTTCACCGTCAGTTACAGATTGATCTCCTTGTTTGCTCTCTCCCCCCTTCCCACTACGGCACTTGACTGGTCTTTGAGCCCCGCCTTGGGTGCCACAGAGCACTGTCGTGGTTTAAGCCCAGGTGGCAACGAAGCACCATGGGGCTGCTCCCTCCCTCCCGCTGCCCCAGTGGGATGGGGAGGAGAATCACGGGGCGGGGAGTAAAACTTGTGGATTGAGATAAGAACAGTTTAATAATTGAAATAAAATGTAATGATAATAACAGCGCCCTGAATGCAGAAAAGAATCATATTTATTTCTGTACTACCACATTTGCTTTAGATTTGCTCTAGATGAGCGTAAGAGTTTCATACTCACTGGTGATGCAGGCAGAAGGGATAGCAAAAGAATCTGTACTTTAATACCTCTTAATTCCTTCTCATCTCTCCATGTTTACTTTTAATCACATTTCAGAAAGTACTACTTTTCTCAAGCCATGTGAACATTCTGCAAATGGCATTTTACAGTATTGCAGGGACATGTAGTGGCCACCGAAGTCCGCTACAAATGGAAAATCTTTCTGGATCCACAGAATTTACATCATTTTTGTGACTTCTTATTTAGCTAGCATTACCAATCACAGATTAGTAATTTCACATAATGTAGAAATGCAGAAAAAACCAACTCGTAGGGTTGTAAGGTTTGTATTCTTTATTTACCATGCTGAGCAACCACATATCGTAGGATTTATAAATAAAATGGGCTTTATTTAATAAAATGTCAGGTTTCAGTATTCAGTACTTCTGCAGCTGTGTTGCAATTCTTACACGAGGGTTTTATGGGGCTTTGTATGTTGTTTTTTTTCTTTGAACCTGTTTTATCAAAACAGAGTAAGATTGCCAGGCCAGATGTATTCCCCCGTTCGGGATGGCTACAGTGAGCATGGGAGAGGACTGAAGGCAGGGCAAAAGCCCAGCACTGCCAGGTCTGGCTTCTGCCTCCCGCTGTTTCCGTGAGACGAGACCCGTGCCCACGAGCAGACGGCTGCCGTCCGGCGTGTGCAGGCTGAGCATCAGGTGCCGCGGAATCGTTGCAGTCACTGTGTAAGGTTGTTAGGGGGGACGGAGGAAGGAAGTTAGACTGGCCACCACCCTTGGGGGTTGTGCCCAGGTCCTGGCTGGGGTTTCAGCACTGGGAAGAAGCCACCTAGAAGTGCAGTGAAAGCTGTGCACCGCCAGTCCTGCAGCGGGGACATTTGGGCATGCAGGCCTAGTAATGGCTTGTGCGAAAATGGCGCCTGTTGTTTTTTTAGCAGACAGCTTTCCCTGCTGCTCTTGTGTGTTCCTTCGGGGAGCTGGGAAAGTTGGTCACGCATTCCCGCAGAGTAGATGGTTCCTGGGCAGCAGCGTGGAGGGAGAATGGCTGAAGGGAAGGGTGAAGAAGAAGGGCTGGGTTAAAACTGTGAAAGAAATTATGGTCCTTAGTTAGGGATAAGTCAGTGTAACCCGATGGTAAATGAAATCCCTGGTTGAGTAGGCAAGGAGCAGTGCGCATTATGTGTGTACAGGAAATAGACGTTCAACTCTCGTTATTTGTGTACTCGGTGGCAATGGATAGAAATGGGATGGCAAACAACAGTCTGCAAAAATACTGCAGGAGTTACAAAAAATTGGAACAGTTTTGAAGGTCAGCAATATCCTGTATTTCAGGCTGCTGTGTCTTACTGTCATGTGGCTATAGTAACATTGCTTGCTGTTAAGGAAATTGCTTCTTAAATACACCACATCATCAAGTACTATACATAACTGAAATGTATCTTACATATTTTTAAATACAATTTAACACTTGGCACACTAATATTAATATGACTACCCTGGTGTTCGAAAAAAAAAATAACGCTAGCAAGAGGGGGTGTGTGATTTGAATAGATTAATTTTAATGCAGAATATGCATAAGGAAGTCATTCTTTTTAGGCAAGGTCTGTTGTTGAAGTCATGCAATATGAAGTAATACGTTAAACTTGTCACAATTTTAGAATATATTTTAAAGCAAAGTAATTTCTGGGCAAAAAAAAAAAAATGTCTAAAAATGTTCCTCTTATGAAATATAGCTGAAAACATCATGGCTTCAGTGACTTACCAGTAATGAAAGTGAAGTTTTTGCTTTTCCCCCAGTTGACTTTTCCATATTTTGTTATACTTGGAATTAAAAAGAAAGTTTACAAACCCAATGTATTGGTTTTTAGTGAAGTTACCTTTTCAGTATCCCCTTAACTGGCAAAGTATCATCATCATTATTGAACTGTGGAGTAGCTAAACGATCTCCCAACACTTTTTTAAAACTGCAGTGCTCTAACCCCTCCTTCATCCTGCACAGTCTTAACCTTGAGATCCTCCAAAAGAAGCCATCACCTAAACTGTAACTGCACAGTAAAAGGCTCACAGCTGTGTCTATGCAATTAAAATGTTGCTCTAGTTAGGTTTCTTCTTTCTATTAAGTAAATTACTGCTTGAGGATGCCATTTTTCAGTTCTCAAACTAGTTATGCTTTCCTAGCGTCATTTTTTTTCCGACTAGAGATACTGGAGTATTTTTGGTGTAGAATTAATTTTATGGAACTTCAGCATTTACAGCTATACCTTTTTCACAACTAAAGCCACGAGTTAGGGAAGAGGCAGCACTAGGCAGCTGGTGGGGTGAGAAACCCCTGTAGCACTGGTGCCTGAGCAGGCAGAGTGCCACGCTGCCCTGTGGAAGCGCAGGTCCTTGTCATCCCCAAATGTCTTCTGCTCCTGGACTCCCACCTCTTTTCCTTGAAAGCACAAATCTCTCGCTCCTCCAACACATCCCAACTCCTATACCCAACCCCTTCTGTTCCAAAGGATCTCCAAAGTTACTCCCAAACTTCTCTCTCAGTAATTGCTCTTGTTCTTCCTTTTTTTTTTTCTTCCTTTTAAGTCCTCCTAGCCAAAGCCCCGTAGTCAAGGTTCCCTGCTCCCCCGCCCCGGCCATCTCTCTGTCCCTTACTTCTCAGGCTTCCCATCCACAGTTTTTGCCACAGTTTTGTCTGCTCCAGCATCAGTGCTACTGTGGCTGCTCAGACCACCGTGGCATGGTATTCCACAGCTTGCCAGCAGATTAGCAGTCTTTAGTTGGTCTTTAAAAATAGCTGTGCCTGATTTATCAGGTGGGTCCACGAAGAAGCGTAGCCACAATTTCTGCTCTAGTTTAAATGTCTCAGATGGGTGTTATTTATCAAATCATTTTGGGTAAGACTCTTGAGGACAGGAAAAGCAGTAGGACACAGCAGGTCTATTCATAATGCAGTTAAACTTGTTTATAGTTTCTGAAGCATTTCAAAATATTAATTCTGGTTTTCAAATTACCATCTCACTAATTTTCATTTAAACTTGCAGGATAGTGCGTACCTGAGATATTTAGGCAACTTGCAGAATATGCGAGTATACATTTCTCAGGTTTTGTGAAAAAGAGAAGGTTTCTAGTATTGGAGAAAAAATAATATGAAAAAAAATATGGGGAATGAAAAAAACCTTAATGACTGGAGTATGTAATTTCTGTGAACGCATAAAAACATCCGTAGTAGGGCACATCAAAAATCATTATGCAGTATGAAGACATAATCACCACTGATCTATGAGAGCTTCTTCCCCCATCTTTCTGCCTAGTAATTTTGTGGTGGGCGGTCCTATCTGATCCTGAAGGTTTGGGAATCACTGATGGTGGACCTTGTCAACACAGTACATTAACCCCGCTATAATACTGTAGTCAGCACACTGATGCAGCCTCTAGGACTTGAGTTCATTCATATACAGCTGAAGATACAGCTGAAGCGACTGTCTGTGTCTACATGCCTCTTAGTGTGCAGGACCCCCCAGATGGGGCAAGCGTGATGTGGGACAGTGATTCTTTCCACCGGTGTATCCAGAGTGGAATCTTTCCCAGAGTAGCATTTCTGGTCCAGTCTGTCTGTCCATCCTCCTAGCAAAAAGGCTTTGTTCCGTCCCCAGTCCAGACAACTGGCTTAAAAGCTACAAGGAAGCCTCTTGTAAGATTGTTCTCGAGTTCTTCTTCATTACAGTTTAAACCTCTTGCAGCGAGAAAACAATGTTATAAAGGCTGTAATTAGATTACTACAGTTAGAAATTCCCGGATGATGTATTGCTGTTGTCCACTTCGATATTTACATAGTTTTAATGTTGACAAACTACCATAGAGGAGCTCAGCTGAGAGTCCATTGCCATCATTAAGCCCTTGTGCTCGGGCAAGTGTTTTATCATGACTATCAGAAGATACTTGCATGAATACAGGCGAAGGTGACATATGGTCTAGCCTCTTCGCACTCGGGGGGTAATGGCTTTTCAGCTTACTCTAAAGGGAGGGGAGAACAGCTGAGGAACCGGCTGGAACAATTCCAGTGTTCAGCAGGGCCTGAAGCCGAGTAGATTTGTCCTGGAGCGGCATCTCTTCTGAACATTCAAGACTGGCAATTGTTCGAAGCCTTTCTGTACAGCATCTCACACCCCTGTTTTGTCCTTTTTTTGTTTCCTGAATCTTGGTGTGTTATTTTTAGATGTAATGCAATACACAGTCTTGCGTCATACGTGCATATTTTTATTTTAAATATCTGACTTTCCTTGAATATTGGAGGATGCATCATGTCCCCATTTGTTTCACAGGTTGTCATGAAAGTAATACTAAGCAGGGATCATTAAAGGGGATATTGTGTGATGAGTGAGAAGTTATTTTTAACCACAAGACTGAAGAGCAGTCTCTTCTATCCTAGTCCCCCAAAAGACAAGAATGACTCATTTACATTTCAAATGAGATACAGATACCGTCTGTTACCAACTTCATTCAGATTTGTGATGAAGCCTTCAGTAGATTGCTTTTGGATGAGTAAAAGTGACAGGTTATTAAGTAGATCAACAGTAATGTTTGTTCGCCTCCAATTACACTGGATTTCTAAGAGATAATGTAGTTGGCCAAATTGCATGCCATATTGCAATTACTTTTTTAAAATGTTTTATAGATTTTTATTTTTATTTCAGCCCTTTCAAAGCAGTAAGGGACACAGAAAAGCCTTGATCTCAGAAGCCAAGAACTCTTGAATTCTGTGCTTAGTGTCTCAGCTTCCCACTTGAGGTGTTTTGATGTGAGAAAGAATCAATTTACCACTTGCAGGATATGAAGTCTGATAAAATAAATTCTTTCTCCCCTGGAATAGTGCCCTCTTCTGAGGCAACATGGAATAGTGAATTACTTTACCTGGCACCTTTTGTATGTGTCTGTGAAAGAAGCAGCTTTTCTGGCTAAAAACTACTGTTTTGTCTATATTGATAGTGAAAAGTGAAGGTTTTACCTGTAGGAGAATAAATTCAGCTACTTGCAACAATAGCTATAATTTTGGTGGAAGTACTGGAAATTCCTCATCGGGTCGTATTTGTGGATTAGTGGCCGTCACAAGCGTTTACACCTCAGATTTTTCAGGGAGCCCTTGCGAAGCAGAATTGATTGTTTGTCGCAGTGGTGTTTCAGCAGCGTCCTGCTTTATTGGAGTTCAATAGCGGAGCGGTGTAAAACCTCCAAGGACCGCTTTGAAATGGATGGAGTTAATGCTGCAGAGAGGACATGGGAGGTGGCGAGCCTAGACAAAGGCAGAAGTGGCGAAGAGCGCGCAAAGCCTGTGCGGGCGGGCTGAGGAAGGAGCCTGTGGTGCTGCTGGAGCTCGGGCAGCAATGTCGTGCAGCCGGTGCTGTCGCTGGTTGCCTGCCAGTCCAGCTGGAGGAGCCTTTGCAGCTGCATCAGAGGTGTGTTCCTGGTGTCAGCTGGAATAACTAAATAGCGTAGGAAAAGAGGTAAGAAAGGAACAGGAGCGTTCCCATTTGGATGAGGTTATTGAAGGTGCGATTGCTCACCTGCAGCGTAGTTCTGCCAGTAGCAAGGCATCTGAAGTGACAGACGGGGGAGCGGAGTGGTGTGTCTGATGCCCGCCTGTGCAGCTGGTTGGTTGGAGGACAGCTGTCACCCATACGTGTGTGAGAGAGAGTCGGCGCGGGGAAGGCAGTGGTTTTAGGTCAGCGGATGCTCATAATGAGCTTCCGTGCCATCAGCACAAGGAGAGAAGGAAGAGCGTGTTTTATCCGCAGCGATACTTGAATTGTCATCTGGACCAAGAACGGGGTGCCTTTTGCTGAATCAGGACGCGTGGAGACGGGGTCTGTCTGCAGTCACTGCAGACAGACCCGTTCCCCTCTTTGTGCCCGCCGTGCAGTCGGCAGGCTGGCGGTGTGCTGCCCCAGCCCCGAGTGGCGTGGAGGAGCGTTGGGTTCTACTGGTTTGCCCAGCGTTGGCTCGTGGGAGGGCTGAGGGCTGCTGGCTGCTCTGCGCGGTGGCCCCGGGGGCACGGTGGGGAAGGGGCTGCGGGGCATGGGGGGTGGCAGGGAGCCTGGTGCTCGGGTTTCCTGGCGGAGGACATCTTACGTAGGGCTCACAGCAGCAAGCGCCTGGTCTGACGGTGTTACAATGGGAGAAGAGCACCCGTTTCTGGAGCTGTTTTCTCTGCCTCTCTGTAAGCGTTGCCAGCACTGATCAGTTCTCACTGCTGGTGGGGAGAGCACTGGGCTATGGAGAGCTGGTGAAGTTCTCTGAAGGTGGGCATTAACACGTGTAGGAACCCACAGAAGGTAATTCTGCTTAGTTTTGGTTGAAGGTTTCCCTCACAGGATCCAGGCTATGATCTAAAAAATGATATGACCTAAAAAAATGACACGAATGAATACTTCCAGTGTAGTCTCGGTGAGTGTAAGGTTAATACCCGGTCATTACACAGTATGAAGACACTGAATTTGTTAGTTTATCTGCCCTCACCATGCTAGACAGTGATGATGACAAACACAGAAGTAACGACATGCAGGGAATAATACATACAGATCGGCAGCGCAGTCCGGGCCCACTGCTCCTGTCAGGTGCATCAGAGCCTTAACTGCCAGCGTACCTCGTGAATATGATGTTCATGTAGATACACTTTCTGTTTTCAGCTGCAACAAAAGTCTACGTGAATATGCACATTATTTTGTGTTATGCGATCCCCAGAACTTGGGCATAGATACGTGATTTATATATATCTAGCTATCTGTACTTGATTGGAGCTTCAGAACTGTAAATAGCAGCTAGAGATTTCTTTCCTCTGAAGGATGGGCAAGGGATTCAGATAGAAGCAAAATAATGAATTGCCAGTCAATGTACAGTTTTTCTGTCAGTGCTGTAAAGATAATAGTTGCTTTGCTAGAGGTGACCTCTTTTTTTGAAATTGAAAGGGTGGAGGAAATTAACATATTTTATGTTTATTGTCACAGGTGTGTGATTACAAGGAACAACTTAAAGTAAGAACAGAGAGAAATGCCTTCTTTAAATGTGGAAAAACTGATTATATAAATGGTCTTTGGGTAATGCAGTTTCTTCCCCCATACCAGCACTTCAAAGAGATCCAGCAGCACTGCAGGATAAATGGGATGAAGCAGGCACATATTCAGATCTTCCTCCATCCACCGTCCCCCGCTTTAGTGTTTCTAAATGTTCATTTGAGTACATCTGAATTTTCGTTTTCATCACTGAACAAATCTAAATGCAATGCAGGAGCTATCAGCAAAATAACCCATCAGAAAACAATCTGAAAACATCCTAATAGTTACACTACTGTGAAATCAATGTAATGGAGACTAGAATAATATTTTGCATGTCTTTCAGTTAACGTTTGCTAGTTGATTTACCCACGTGAAAGAACTAATGCTTAGCAGAAAGTCTTGCTATTTGTGCTGCCTTACGTAACGCTGGCTGAATTGCTACAGAAATGACAGTGTCTGATGCAGGAAGATAGCAGCTGATGTTCCAGGTGCCAATTTGAGTATGTATTTGTAGTTTATAGAACGATGTTTCTAAAGCTCTAGATCAGGGTTTTTAAAGCATTCCTGCTTGAATGCTTCATCTGGCAACAGCAGCAGCCACTCTAGGAACCGGAGAGTGTTCATGTGCCATCTGCTGTTTGGGAGCCCTTGTTCTGGATTTGTCAGGAGCTTAGCAGATGAAAAATTAAGGTTGAACATTCATATTTTGATTTCATAGTCACATTCTCATTAGGGGAATACACCTGGGCTTTAAAGTATATGGCATCTGTTTTAAAAAAAAAAAAAAATTAAAAATAGTATTGGGAAAAAGAAACCTATCGGAGCTTTCAGTGATTCTAAAATAACTAGCCACCTGAAACACCAGGTAGCTGTATTCTGTGTAATACAGAATTTTCCACCGTGTGCTCCTAAGTCCTGTGTCATTTAGTGTGGGATGCTGCTTTTCCCATATTTTGCATATTGTGATCGCTGCTCCCTCTGCCACTGCAAGCATGATGGGTTAGCAGCAAATCTTCCCATCTTCTTGTCCCAATTCCTTACAGGCTCTGTCAGGTGCAACTGCATGTTTTCACATTCAAAATACCTAAACTATCTATATAGATACATAATGTCTAGATAGTTTCTAGATATCTGCATCTAAAGAGTTATCAGAAAGAGTCAAAGATATCCTCTGTCTAATGCCAGGTATCTTTAAGATTTCCAGGCTTCTTCCTCTGCCCTGGTGGGAAATTCCTTTCTGCATTCTTTTAGGAGGTAGGAAAAAATTCCTGGTTCCCCTTATCATAACCACTGTTGCTTGAGGTGATGTCAAAAGTTGAGGCTTTGCAATTGTCCTTTAGCTAGTGGATGCTATTGGACGCCTTTCATGATGGGGAGACCTTTTTGGTTTACAGTTTTTAAGTAAAAGCTGCATGCTGACTTTATAGAAATGATCAGAATTCCTAAGACGTACATAGGTTCTAAAGATCATCACAAATGATGAGCCATTAGATGCTAGCAAATCAACACAAATGTGTGTTTATTTTAGGAAAAAATCCCCACAAACCAGACAGAAAATACGACATTGGATGAGGACCAGGTATGATTGGTTTTACTGTTTCTGGGTTTGTCCTCTGTAGCTGCCCCCTTGTACAGCTCAGTTGTGTTTGTGTGAGCAGCGCGTACACTTTATTATAATGTAACGTCTTTTATGTATGTTAACTTCCATCTGCACATCCATTTAATCATTTTACCTATTGATGAAAAACACTCAATCCAACCATTCAAAAACATTCTTTATATTATGTGATGTATTTGAGATTCTTATTTTAGCAGGACCGGCGACGTTTTCTTGTGCATAACTTGGCCAGTAATGAAAAACAGGACTGCCAAGGAATGATTTGTTCAAGAACCACGTTTTATCTTAAAAAGTACACAGAGAAAGCAAGCAAAAACTGCTAAGAAATCTGAAGGTTAAACAGTTATTCTGTCTGAAGTTTCTGACTGATTTTTAACATCAGCTTTTAGAGGAAAACAGGACGGCAGATATCATTTGAAGCTGAATTTAGAAAACCAGCCGTAAAATAGAGATGTTCCTGGGCACTTCCACAAGGATTTTGTGCATTCAGAAAGTTGAATTCTTTAGAGAAATCATATGGGTCATTGCTTTACCTGAATTTATGTACCCTCTTTCATAAAACTGAGAGAATAAATCTCTCCTAAGACGGTAGCCTCCTTCTTTCCCAACCCCCAAACCACTAAGGACTGAATTCCTCTGTAACAAAAGACCAGTGTAAAACGTGACTGACGTTGAAGTAGATATTTTACCTTGCATTTAAATTCATGTTTCACGAGCACTGAAGGCCAGACACCAAGTGTGTTTAGGCTATGTCATGGTTTAACCCCAGCCAGCAGCTAAGCCCCACGCAGCCGCTCACTCGCTCCCTCCCCTCCCAGTGGGATGGGGGAGAGAATCGGAAGGAAAAAGGTAGAACTTGTGGGTTGATATAAGAACAGTCTTGATAGAACAGAAAGGAAGAAACTAATAATGATGATAATAACAATAAAAAAAGGGCAATAATAATAAAATAATTGGAATGTACAAAACAAAGGATGCGCAGTGCAGTTGCTCACCCCTTGCTGACCGATGCCCAGTTAGTTCCCGAGCAGCGATCCCCCTCAGCCAGCTCCCCCCAGTTGATCTACTGGGCATGACGTCACACGGTATGGAATACCCCTCTGGCCAGTTGGGGTCAGCTGCCCTGGCTGTGTCCCCTCCCGACTCCTTGTGCCCCTCCAGCCTTCTTGCTGGCTGGGCGTGAGGAGCTGAAGAACCCTTGACTTAGTCTAAACATTACTTGGTGACGACTGAAAACATCAGTGGGTTATCAACATTCTTCTCATACTGAACCCAAAACACAACACTGTACCAGCTGCTAGGAAGACAGTTAACTCTACCCCAGCTGAAACCAGGACAGACTGGTACACTGCTGTAGCTTTGTTGAGTGAATACTGAAAGGTGCTCTACTAGAAGTGAAAGTCATTAGTCTTGAAAACAGGGTCAGTGAAGGAAGTTACACCAACAGCAAACATCTGTGAGAGTCAGGCATCTTTTCATTGACCATGGGCAGCTGCAGTCCAGACAGCAAAATAAACAGAGAACTGTGTTAGTGCTGGGTATATGCCTGGGTAAGACTGACTCTGTTGCTAGTATGTATTGATTTAAATCAAGAGGACGCTGAGGAAGGAAAAACCAACCAGGACTGATGAGAAGACTATTTTAGAACTTGTGAATAAATCAGTAACATAATGTTATTCCTACCTGAATGACTGATAATTGCTATTTTTTCCCCCAAAACTCTCATACTATCAATATGCAGACGTGTTATGCATATGCTCTTCTTCTGGGTACATCTTGCCATTTCTCAGCTTGTTCTAGTTTCTGGGTAATCAGCATAGCCTTTAATCCCTGTATAAAGAGTAGAAGATAACTTGTGCATAGGTCTTTTCAAAAACCAAAACCGGGCTGAGTAGAGTTTAAAATTTTTAAATAAGATCTCAATGTTATTTTCCCATGTGTAAACAGCTCCTGAAGTTGCTAGGGGTTGTTTCACAGTTGGGAATGAATTTAGTCTCTGCAACTGCTAATAGGTGAGTGAGTAATGGCTTCGTGAGATAAACCATCCCTATAAATATGTTGCTTGTACTGTAAAGATGTCTGGAAATCTTCTGCAAAGCACTAGATATTTCTGTTCTCCTTGGAAAGCCTGTAAAAGAGGTTTCTCATTTCAAAACATTTATTGTCTTGCAAAATATGGCTTCTAAAAGAGAATAGCCTTATGACATTTTATATATATACTGTTTATTGATTCATTTTCAGGCTAGCATAGGGGATCAGAGAAAACCTGGTTTTCCCTTCTGTTGAGCAAATCATCTCAAGAGGATATGGATTACTTAACAGAAAATAATCCTTTTTTGCCTAATTGTGTAAATGTGAATCAGGCAAAGAACTGAGCTTTGCTTTTCATTTACTTAGAAGAAGGCTGATCTTTGTGTTACAGATTTTTGTTACCTATTTTTTGTCAATGCTGAAAAATAAGTGCTGCCTGGTGTCAGTCCTGAGAAATGATGTGATCACAACTGGCGTTAGTAATGGAAGGGAAGCAGAAGTGTGGTGCGTGTCAGTAGTGTATTGATCTTATGGTTATCGTTGCTTGAATTGTGTTGAAAGTAGGGTTTTTAGTATTTTCAGTGGATGTGGAGTTAATTTTTTTTCCAGATTTGAGTGGAATAAATGGGTACCCTGGACAGACAGCTGTCTTTCGTATGTGAGGGGGGGACTGGTTTATAACTGGTGCTTTTACTGCTGACAAGAACTTAACTAGGAGGTTTCATATGATTAAACCTAGGCAAGCTGATACGTATTTTCTGTATGGGCTGCAGGGTACTTAAAAGTAATGTGCTACATAATACTGCCTGGTTTTTATAGCTCTAATTACTAGGTGAAAAGTAGCCATTGCTTAAATGTTCAGTATGTTTTAGGTGTCTACATAGCATAACCACATGAGTTTTTATGAAATTTTGGCAGCCGTTTTTTCTCCAAAATAAGTTTTTCTGAGTCTTGAATGGGTAGAAGTTTCTGTTTCTGAAGCTTATTCTGGTGTGTTTGGTGGTGGTTGAGAAGGTTTGTTCCCCATTTTGTACACCCCTGTAGGCTGACGGTTTGAAGTTGTTCCTGGCCAGCTGATACGGTACGGCTGGCTGCAGGTCTGTTACGTGTTTGATCATCTGTCTTGGAGACAAGCTATCGCCTTTCTCCCTGTACGTTTCCTCAAACCCTTCCCCTCCTGGGTGGCCTCCTGGGCCCTCCTGTGTTTGAATCATTTCGTAAACTCTTTACTCTCATCTTTGAGAAGTCAGAGTTTCATTTTGACAGCAGGTTGAGTCTACGGGCAGGTCAGCAGTATTACCTAGTTCAGGTTGTTTGAAGTCCTTTGAGGCTACTCTCCCCATTTCCAACAAATGACTGGCCATTGTGGTGTCGCTTAACAGTTTCTTAAATGGTCTTTGTTGTTGCTGTTCTTGAGCAAGAAGGCAGCCTCAGAGAAAGAGAGGCGCAGAAAGCAAGCCAGCCTTTATATCGTTTAGGCCTGAGCAGCTGTGTGTGATTTACTCTGTGGTATGCCTTGTAGACCTGATACCCATGGTTGGATCCTGGCCAAACGGCATGTTTTGACGAGACCTGGGTGCGTACCTTTCTTTCCACATTGCCGTTTCCTTTGGAAGGAAATCCAGACACATGGGGAAGGAGGGAGCTGCAGTGTGCTCTACCAGGAGCAATGGGTTTATCTCCCTAGGTAGGGTGTGAAGGCTCTGGGTGCACATCTTTTCCACCCAGGATGGCGACTTTCACACGGGTATACGTTGCGTGTGCCCAGCAGCTGTTTTTCCAGATGGGCTGCTGGAGCTCTGTCTTCAGCATTTGTATTGTAAACTGAGAAGGCACTTTCAGAAGTAGGAAATACCGCTTTCCTTCAGTAGAAGAGAGCACTGGAATGGGGAAAAACAAAAACCCTCATGTTTTGGAACATTCGTAATGTTGGGGAGGAACATGAAAGGTGAAAGACAAGTGGAAAAAGGGTGTGGGTTTTTTTTTTTGAAAAGTAAATAAATGAAGTAAAAAGCAAATGTAGAAAGAGGAGAGAATGTAAGTATTTTTAATTTTTGTGTCTTAGGATTAAAACAGCCACAGACTCTAGCCAGACAATCCTAGCTGTCACCTAAGAAGAATAAATTTCTGGCCTTGATGCAGACAGAAGAGCTAGGACAAAACAGGGTATAATCTGCATGTGAGTAAACCAGAAATCAGGGGGAAAGTAGTCTTTTTCTGTCTGAATCAAAGCCAATCTGACAATTTTGTTGGCTTGGTCTTTTTTTTTTTCTGTTTTTGGGTTTTTTTGTTTGTTTGTTTGTTTGTTTGTTTTTTTTTGACTGCTTAGGAAGCAGTATAGCAGTAAGAGATAAAGATCATCTTTGGTTTGGCAGCAGAAAGTTTTGTGTGAACGGTGCTGAGCCTGAAGATGCAAGGATGCTTCAGTAACGTGCTTGGGAAAGGACAGTTTGGGAAGTAATCAGGATGTCCAAAAAGAGCTTGATCTTTTGGTAAGATAAAGCATGCATCAAAACTCCCCAACAGATGGGACCATTTCCCCTTCTAAATCAAGTTTCATCCTCTTCCAGAGGTCTGTTGTCAAAGGACAGGCTTACTAAGCACACTAGTACAACTGCGCTGCCACACAAGGAAGATTGTTAGTTGGATGGATGAAAGGCCCGATTTAATTCTCTGCCCTGTGAATGAGCAACAACCATACTACGCCATTGCATTGTTCATCCTTTTCCCACCTTTTGTAAAACAGTACAAAACATAAAGCGCTGCATCAAAAGGAGAAGATTGTGGCATGCAGCCTGTTTAACCAAACTCGGCAGGCAGTAGTTCATGATTTGTCTTCACTTCCCAAGTAAATCACACAATTTTTCTTGATTGCCATAAGCTGTAGGTAAGACGTTGTCTCAGGAGTGGAAGTAAGAGGAATGTTTGCATTGGAATTAATTTGTTCTTGGCAGAGATGAATAGGGAGCTTGCTGGCAGAATGAGTAACACTGGATGCTGCATCTTAGTTCATTATTCCCGGAAGACATATATGGAAGACAGCAATCTGAAAATAAAGCATCAACAGAATTTTACATCGCATTAGCACTCTTTGTTTGATGAAAATTACAGTAACATTTCATTAACGTGGGCATCATGAGTTAAAATTCCTGTTACAGGAGAGCATTTGTACTGGAATAGTAAATGGAAGCATATTTTAGTATAGGGCTGCTACAATGCCTTGATAATTATGTCAAGAAAGCGTTTCACCAGCCTTGCACAACTTCATTCTTCTCCCATATCAGTGGTAGCAGGCAGCTGCGCTGGTGTCAATAACGCAAGCATTCCCGGAGTCAATGTAAATAAAGGAAAGGATCGTATCGGCTGGAGGATCCTTTTCACTACAGTGAGCGCTGTGTCTTCTTTCAAAAATACAGATGCATGGTAATATTCTTGCTGCCCTCACAAGAGGATTCCCCTGAGGTTGCCCACTAACTCTCCTTGCACATGTTAGCATGGGACCTGCTACAGAAGAGGACTGAGGGCTCGGGGCTGAGTTTTATACCGCTGCTGCCGAAATGTAAATACGCTGCTGAATTGGCAGCGTTTAGGAAGCTGGTTTCCTCTGAGGAATGAAGATGATCGCATTCAAGAAGGCGGAGTGGTGACCCTCAAGACCCTTTTGCTCCCCTCCTGGCTCCTTCTCTGTTCTTTCTTCAAGGCTCTTTATCTCTCCAGGCATCTAGTCTTACAGTTTGTATGGAGGGGGTCTTTCTTCTGCACAACTCCAACCGCAGGTTTTAACAGTGCTTCTGTTATTTTAATAGTGCCATTCTGTTATTTAGGCTTGCTAGCTTTTTTGAACAAAGTAGACTAGCAATGCTGCAGCAGTGTCTTCTTGTCACTGTTCTCATTTTTGTCTGGGAACAGCTGGTAGATGGGGTCCTAGAGAAAGACAAAAAAGAGAAAAAGATGTTTGGATTTTGTTAAGCAGTAAGCCCAGCCAGTTCAAGGCCAAATTTTTGACCGATAGGGCACTATAACACCTGTCTTAAATAAGCCTTTGACGAAGTAAATTGCTGTGATAGATTTAAATGAGAACAGGAAAGAAACCTTATTATGTGCTGCTGGTAACTAATTTTACCGTGATGTGACATTTCTCTGGAAGTACTTTTAATTGTGCCAAATGAGATGGCGTTTTGAGAGCAGTGTCTTTGTTTATCCTTGCTTCGCAAATCTAAAAATAAAAAAATGAGAAGAGGATTGAGAAGGGTGTAAAGGAGAGAATGCTGAAGAGCTGTATTACTGTTCCTAGGGAATTTTAGCTGCCTTTCCAACATTACTGCCATCCGTTAATTCTTCAGAGATGAAAGCAAATATTTTTCTTCAAGATTTCAAGGGCTGGAGTATAAAGTGAAAATTCACCGATTAAAGTGCAAATCTTACGTGATTTGAAAGTTCTTGTAAAAGAAGATTTCATAGAGGAAAATGAATAAAAGCAGAATCTATGTTTGAAGCTTTTGTTTGACATACATGCTAGCATTTCAAGAGACTGTTATTATTGAGCAGAGATGTGGGTTGAGATTTAAAGTTGGCAGTTTAAATCAAAAAGCTGTTTACTATCCCCATTAAAAAATAGTGACCATTGGTTTACACATTTAATAAAAGGAAAATAACTAACACATCAATTGGTAGCTAAGGAAACAGCCTTAAATCTGAGACCATTTTCTGGCAGCACATTAATTATTATTTTTCCATAACCTCCCCAGAGGATGGAATTAATGACACATCAGGAGGTGTGAAGTGTTTTATTTCTAAGGTCAGTGGACCTACTTGGTTGTCTAAGACATGCACTTAAAGCAGCACATTTTAGTTTCTCCAAGGGAAGCCTTTAAAGGAACAATGCCATTAAAAAAAACCCAACAAAGTTTTAAATTATGTTCTTAGTTTATTATTGATGTAATCAAACGGACTTAGTTTTGTAAACAATAAAATTTTTATTTGGAATTTCATTTCCTTATTTACTAAGATCAAAAGGAAAATTTGAAAGTCTGTTTGACTTTTGCTTGGTTTAATGGCTCATTTCAGAGTTTCTGGACAAACAAGGTCATACTGATAGAGAATTTCACCTTGAAAAGTCAAACAGATTTCTTTAAGGTTTCTTTCTATAGCAGTAGTGGGCGCTTGCCATAATTAACCTGTGGCTTTGCCACTGTGGATTATATATACTCAGCTATGCTTAGCTTAGCTTCACTTAGTCTTTTCTTAATATGGATGTGCTAGTTGCATACATAATCTGCTCTGTAAATCTGTAGCATGGGGTTTCCGATATGGTATCACTCATCTGGGAGTGAGACTAGCTCACACAATCGAGCAGGAGGAGCTTTTTGTTAGGAGTGAGAACCAAATGGAGCCGGAGGCCAGGAACCTCCGAGGAGCTCAGCTTGGGTGCAGACTTCTGCCTGCCCGGCACTCGTTCATTTTTCAGCTTTTCTGCAATACAAGTCACTGAAGAGTGGGGAAGTGGAACATTCCAAAATACCGGGTTTTAATAATTATTTAATTAAATAGCGCGCTATGAATATGTAGTGATATTTATTACCTTTTTCTAGCCTCATAATTAAATTATTATCGCTTTCTGTTTTCTGTTTCTGGCCTTAATGGAAGCCTTCGTGTCCTGTTCAGATTTCTTTTCCACTGTGCCAGTGCGTGCAGAGGTATCTGTGTTGCAGCATATTTAAGAGTAGGCATTTTTTGTGTGATAAACAGTTCTTCTGCCCAGTGCTGACAGCTGTACAGCTCTGATAGGTTTGTGGGGAAAGCGCTCGAGAACTTTTAACTGGCTTACTTAGAAATGAGTTCAAACATTAGCAGAGCTATAGAGTCTTGTGAGTGAGTATTGCACATTTAATTATTTATAAATGAGAACAATTACATATAAATGACATTGGAAGATGCTTTTTTTTTTTTTTTTTTTTTTTTGTTACAAGCGGCAAGCTGACAATAACCAAACCTCAGATTGTCCACCACGTAACGGAGCGGTCTGGGGAAGTGTACGGGGCATGCACGGCAGGGGTCGGGAGCAGGGGCTGCAGGGTGCCCGGTGCTGCTCACAGCGGGCTCCAGACAGCTCTGACAGCAGCGCGAGCACCCCGTCGTGCGTGTGCCGGCCGCCAGAGTGGCCGCTGCTGCCGGTGGGGAGAGGCAGGCAGGGAGATGCTCCTGGGGGGACACGGGGAGGGAGAGGCTGCTGCTGGCACACGCGGCTGGAGGTGTCCTCCAGGGAGGAGGCGCTCCGTCCAAGATGGGCACCCTGCTGAAGAGACCGCAGCCGCCGGGGCACGGACCCCTCCGAGGGACGGTGGCCATGGGTGGCCCACACCGGGGCCGTGCTGGCTTGGCTGTTGGCGTTCCTTTTTCTCTCCAGTAAAGCAGTGATCAGAAGTTGGCGTCAGCTGGCAATGAATTAAGTAAAAATCTCACAAGTTGAGACCGTTTTGCCTGCAACAAACAGTTAGAAGGAAGAGCTTATAAACCTAGGTAGCTCAGGTCCAGCATGCTGCCACTGAAAGCACATACATTTCTCTTCGCATTTATGATATCGCGGTCTGGTAACGTTACAGCTGTTCCCCAGTTACCAGCTTCCTTCTTCCCTTTTCTGCAAATTATTTCACCCTTCTTGGCTTGGGTCTGTGGGTTTTCCCTTTGTTTTTAAGGCAGAGTTAGCCATTTCTAGTATCCACCTTTGTGCTGCTGCCAGTCAATCAAAACCCCCAATTCCCCCCCAAACCCAAACCAAACAGTGGGTGGAAGAGGCAAAGACTTGACATCATCACAAAGGAAGGGCAGCACCCGGGTAGAGGGATGCCTGACTGCTTTGGAGGCTTGGCATCTTGTCTGTCTCTCTAATTATTTTTTTATGACAGTAGCAGGCATTTGGGAGTGGAGGGTAGTGCATTTGGGAACAGAGAGTAGTGTTTTTACACTGATCGTCATATTCCTTCATACTCTCATGCTGAAAATGCAGAGACGTTTTCCTTATACACAGAATAACATACCCAGGCTAAAAATAGGTATTTAGTACCCTTTGAAAAGGGAGATTCCTGGGTTTTTATTACTGCTCTGAACGTGTGTCTGTCCCTAGCAGGATCGAATGTATTGAACCTTTGAACCGTGACAGTAGGTGTCGATAACCCATCTCAGGCAGCTGCGTAAGAGCTGTAAAACCTGCCAGTTTTTCTTTGCTTAAAACTTCCACTCTTGACAGCATATGCAGAGGTCTGTCTAATAGCTTTAAGATATTTTTCTACAGAGCATGTGGAATATTGCAAGACAGATGAAATCTTTTAACATTTTTAGTTACCTGAGTAATGCAGAGGTTGCCTCGATCAAGGGGGGAGCACTGGAGGCATTCACAGCTCTGCGGGCTGCCTGTCAGGCTTCACATTAGAAATAGTACTGCTGCTCCTCAGTCTCTTGGCAGATCATCAGTGATTCTTTTGGTTAGGCGAAACTTGAATGTTTGGTTCAGTAAAGTGTTTCAGACTGAAATGGGAAGAAGTGTGAGGACAGAAGATAGAAAATAAAGTATACTGAAAATGATCGGTTCTGCAGAAACCGAGGTACGGTTTAATTTATTCCAGTGCCTAATCCTAAGTATGTGAATAAGTCTGTGGGCCTAAGTATGGGAAAAAGGTAAGTGGATTTGAGAAGAAAACGCCGCAGTATATTGCAGAAGAAAAGCATTGTTGATAAAATTACACTCTAGCTAATGCATGCTGTGATTTCTCATTCCTTTTAGACATAACATACTTTTCTTCCATCTGATAACATTTTAACTTAAACGTTTTGACCTCCACTCCTCTACTTATTTGCATTCTGAAGTTTTTGGGGGGTCATGCCTCTCCTCCCTTCAACTTCACCTTATTTATGATTTCTCCAAGATTTTTTTTTAGCTATTGCCCAGCTACTGAAATGAGTTAAATGAGCATACTAAAATATGCAAAGTCAATAAAATACAAAAATGAACAAGTTTACAAATGTTAGTTTGATTGCCTGAATCCAAATCTGTTCCTAATTTACCAAACTTGATTCTGGTCTCAGACTGTTGCATATCAAAAACAACTCCCCTGCTACCAACTTAGTATAAGCAGGTAAGCGAGAACAGAATTAAGCCTGTACTTTTGCCCTCCCCAACAAGATTTTCTGTTCTGAAGTTGGTGTAAAAGTAAATCATGGAATAAAAGGCATTATTATTTCATGAACAGTGGCATGTATAGTATCTAAAATGTCTGACTGTCATTTTGAGATAAGTCAAGCTTGTAGAACAGCTTGACTATAAAGTTTCAAAGGGCATGAGAGGTTTGGCTTTTCATGCGTGAGGATGGAAGGGGACTTTGAACTCTTGTATTCTCAACATTTCCTAGTCCTATTCAAACCCACCTGCATTAAATTTTATCTTTTTTTTTTCCCCATTATGTAGTATGGAAACATCTGTCAAGAGTGTGGCAGCAACAGAAGAACGGTGCCTTTTTTTTCCCCTTTCCGTGGGATGTGTGCTGTGATAAGAGTCAAGCTACTTTACTCTTTTCTTTATATTTTATAAAGATACACCGGCTCTGGAGGGCATAGTTTTTGTATCTTTACAGAAAAAAAACCCAAACAACCCAAACAAGCTCTCAGGTTGATAACACTTAAAAAGAGGAAGGAAATTGCTGAGAAAAAAGTACATTGTTTCTGTAATTTTACATTGCAATGAGGGAAAGCTGATGTATTCCAGTAAGATTGATAGGAGTGAAAGGAATCGGCAAATGTGATCCTTTAGGTCATGAATCTCCAGGATGCAATCTGAGGGAAAGCCCTTGCACACATGTGTAATAGTATCACTGGACATTGTACTGTTAGGCTTTGGTGCCAGGGGCTGGAGGGTTTTCCTACCCAAGAATTTGTGTGTGGAGGTTTACGAGAGAACATACTCTGTCATATGAAGATGAAAATGAAAATGCCCTCGTCCAGAAAAGAAGCATTTGCATGGCTTTTATATACACTAAAAACGTCTCGGGAATAAAAATTATAATGTCTGTGCTAGAAAGAAAATTATAATCGGAATAATGATAATTTCACCTAGAAATAGATGAGGGGGTACGTAAATTGCCTTTTTATTCAACTTCAGTACAGTGATGACAAACATTGCCTGCCTTGCAAATGTAGTTAGCTGTCTCCTGTGACAGCTGTTTTTTTAGAGGAGCAATGACTGTAAAAGGTGCCACTGAAAGCCCCGCTTTTTATAGTGGTCTGTTTTTCAGTTTTAATCCTGTCATCTTTAATTCATACTTCTTTCCATTTGTAGCTAAAGCTTTCACTAAACTATTCCTTTAGGAAAATGCTGCTTGCGGAGGTGGAGTGGATGCAGAATAATGCTGAGATTTGTCCATTAGTTCCTCAGAGTGTAGAAAATTGCATCTCAGAGCTGTGGAGTTCTGTTTCAGATTTCTCCTGTCATATTGGCGAAATAATTACAGTGTCTATAAGATGTGTATAATTAGATGTTGTAATGGGAGTTCAGAAGTACTTTTTTGAATCTTTGGAAGTATGAGTATGGGAGTGCTGGACTCTTGTGATACCTGATTTTCTCTCTGTTTCCGCTTGGTAAGTACTGACATACATACCACTTTCAGGTGCTGTTAGGGTGTACTGGCATACACTGGCTTATTTCAGGCACCAATGATAATGATTTTTATGTATCAGCTGTCGGTGATTCCTCAGAGCTTACCGATTGCTAAATCATGTTCCTGACACAGTTACATTGGACTTAAAATAGAGTAGCATCTGTAAAATTTGGAGATCCAGTGTTTTACAATTAGTTGTTCTGTGTTACCCACTTGGCATTTTGGTGCAGCTATATTGCTGGCATTGATGTCCTGAGCATGGGTGGAAAAAAAGCAGATGTGAATTATGATTTCTGATGCAAGGGAATAGTTTAAATACACTGAATTATCTTCATTGGTGCTCCAAGCTTGCTGGAAGACTCTTGGAGGTAAAGCCATTGCTCGCGTGTTTCTGAAGTCATTGGTCTGTGTTATCATCGGAAGACATCTCTTCCATACAAACTCCTGCTGACCCAGTTTCCAAGCGTTTTATCTAGCTTGACACTTATTTTTACATTCTCTGGAGTTGTACTGAGCACTGTGAGAGTGTGATTCAGTATCTCATTTTTAAAGATTACTGCTTTGGCAGGGATAGTATTTGGCAGTTACCTACCAATCTCCCGTAAGACAATCCAGGTTAAAATAATTGTAAAATAAGCAATTCGTTTACAAAATAGGAACATAGAAAGCTACACAGTTGCAAATGTTTTTGAGGTGGTATACAACAGGTCAAGGAAGATCACACTTAGGTTTGGTGATCCTTAGATCAGCTCCAAAGCTGCTCTCATTCTGTCTGGTTGTTAGCAGCATCCATCTAATCAGGTGGCTGGGCATCACGTTCTTGCGTGCAGGAAACCTGTTTTTAGGCAAACTCCACATTTTTATTCATGGAGCAGAAATTCTGTCTGGACGTGTGTGTTTCCTTTGCACCCAGTTGGGCCTATGGTTCTGTTCAGATTCACGTCATCATCTGTTTCTCCTTTCTTGCCTGATGGCAGAGATGGTTATTTAAGTCCCCTCTCGGTGGGCTCTTGAAAGACCCAGTGCTGCGTTAAATCATTAACCTACAAACTGCCGGCCTAATGTGAGGTGAAACACTCTCCTTCGCCGGTCGGGGCAGCGTTCGTGCTCCGTGTGCAGTTTTTTCAGCCTTTGAATCTTACGTTGTATGTTACAGCTGCAGCTTGTCAGTCTTGCTTTATCCAGTCACTTAAGCGTCATTAATACCAGTGCCTTACTGGTTTAGGTCAGACACAGTGATAATCAGTCACTTTGCTATGGCTGACTTTTAACCTGCCAGTGCAGTAGTGGGAGGCAGTTGGCATGTGTGAGAGACTGGAAGAGTTGACGTCTCAGACGCTGTGGAGGGGNGAGCAGCCGCCGCTCGGCCCCGCTCAGCCCAGGCCCTCAGCAGCAGGGCGCAGGGACCGGGCCGGGCCGGCCGCGGCACACGCGGCTCCGTGCTCGCGTACGCCGAGCGGGGCAGCTCACCATGCTCGGCCAGAGATCAAACAAGGGTCACCTCTGCAGGGAGGGAGAAGGGACTCCCCAAACGACCCCCCGGCCCACCCACCCATTTCCCGAAGGTTCTGAAAGCACAAACCCCGCATGACACCGCATTGGCCTAATGAGTTCGAGTGCCTGCCTGAAGAAGGGACAAGGAGGTGATAAAAGGACACGAACGGAAGCCCCACATGTGCAAGCCCACCAGAACTGCACCCCTTGGCTGACTGAACCAACACTGGACCCAGGACCGGTGAAATCTTTCTCTTTTCTTCTCTCTCTCTTTCTCTCTCCTTTTTCACAACCCCTACACCTCATCCCTTTAGACATAAACCGTTGACCAAGCCTGGGAGTAGGAGTGGATCCAGCCGCCCCTGGGCTCCTCTCTGAGAAGGAGTCTAGAAGGCAAGGGGGTCTGCTCTGAAGCTCGTCGCCCAACGGGAGGGATCCCCTCGTTCCCTGAACTCATGTATATAGTTACGGTGGGTTACACAGGTCACTGAGGTAGTTCCATGCCAGTTCCTGTTGTGAGAAACCACGGCACCCGCTGTTATACCTCCCAAGTTCAGTTTGCTTCTGCCATGAATAAAAAGTTTAATTGATCGTTTGGTGTCGTTTCACCTTAATTTAGCCCGAGGGAATTCTGACCTCGCCACAACCCCTCCCTGGTCTGTCCAGCCCAGGTCGTGACAGCATACTAATGGGTAGAAGCAAAAATATATCCCATTGCTCCCAAGTAGTTCCCTCTTTTTTTTCCCATCTGAGAAAACAGAAAGAAAAACAGAGGAAGCATTTCCCCCCTGAGCTGAATGAGGCTTTCTTTCTTCGTGGTGGGTGTTGTAAGATCCCTCTGTACCACTGATGAGGCAGCTGAATCTGTTCAGGGAGAAGGAGTGAGGCACCTTAGTTGGTGCAAGACTATATGTTGGCATAGATTTATTGGTGATAGTAGTATGTTAGTCCTCTGGACAGGCTGCCTGGGAAAGAAATGCAGGATGCAGGACCTGTGTTTAGTTTAAACTTTAGTTTATTTCTCTGGCGTATTTAAAAACTCGGGCCTTTCAATTGACTGCAAGAATAGCTTTTTTCACTTCAGCTGTCAGGGAGGTGGTGTAAAGTCCAGCTGCTTCTGAAGTGCAGGGCATATTTTTTTCATTTATTTTGTTAGCACTAAATCAGGTCAGCAGTGACTTTGGATTTGACATAGAGCGCTCATTTGCAGTTGGCCAGTCTACTCAGAAATATATTGAGAATATCATCTTATGACTATATTCTTCTTCCACAAGCCATGCATAGTTTCCATTGGTTTCTATAGTATGAGCCACAAATACCTAGGAGGAGATAGCATTTAGCCATGTCTCTTGATGTCGATGTCTGTGTGTTTCCATCTGTTTCTGTGCATGTGAACAATCAGATAGTAAAAAAAGAGAGACGATCGCTATTGTATTGTAATAACCGCAAGGAGCATGTTTGTATTTCATGCTTCTGTTGGAGAGTCTCTTTTGTCGTTGGACTCCCAACAGTATCTGGAAATTCTTGCCTTTATTTTCCAGCTTTTTTTTCATGGGCGAAGTTGTGCGATTCCGTTGAGTGAGACTGTGGGGTAATTTACGTGGAATGTGACCATTTATTTTTTAATGCTCTGTGACTCTTCTAATTCTGGCAGTTATTTTCTTCCAGTTGTATCTATTAAGATCAGGAACTTGACTGGATTTGGGGGTCTGGCTTCGATGGTGATTTGGGATTGGGTATGTCAAAAAGAGATGAAAAGTATTCCTCTCATTTTGGGGGAATTGCCTTGTTCTGTTCACTTACAGAATTGAACGCCATTATTGACAATACAAATGTTATTTTTCACTATAAGAAAAAAAAATTAAAGAACAGTTCAGGTTTTTATGTTACATTTCTCTGTTTAAAGCTTTTCTTTAAATTAACTTACCACCATATAAAAGCACATACGGTTTTGGTAGACAGCAGTAAATTAATTCAAGATTTGTGCCAATTATATGAAGTAATTTGAGCTTTATCTACCTTTGAAACCAGCCAGGAGGTTGGAGTGGATGACCTCCAGAGGTCCCTTCCAACCTAAATTATTCTATGATTCTATTAAATGGAGAAACATGCCAAACATTTCATTGTTTAATTCAGATAAATTTTCCCGTGATGTGTGTGGTATACACTGCCTAGGCACATTTCACTGTAAAAAGGTGCTATCCTGATTCCTGGAAAGCTGTGGCATGTTTTCTGGGATGTGGAGTATACTGTGATTTCCTTTGGGGACACAAACTTCCATACAACTTGTTCCACTGAAAACTTTTGAGGAGAAAAAGCTTTGTGGTGTGAAAGGTGTGAAAAGGAAGGTGTGAAACAAAATAACACAGTCTTTTCAGCAAGCAAAGGCTGGAACCTTCTGCAAAATAACATGTAAATTAATTGTTGACAAATTTTAATATTTGCATTGCAGTGATACATGAAACCCCATGCTTGTTAAAACAGACTGGAATAGCTTTTTTCTGTATTTATCTGCTGGGATTAATTTAGTCTACCACATTTAACTAATCCTACAGCTACATAATGAATCTCTTTGTAATTAGAAGATAGCTACAATTAAGAGTTACACATGAAATCAGATCACTCCATGAGTATCTGGGCTTACATTATTCATTGAATCAATAAACACTTTATAAAAATAATTACAATATTTAGATTGTGAAGGACTCTGCATTTAGAATCAGGATTATTAAGATCAACCAGCCTAAGGATATGCTACACTGCTGCTCTCTATTGCAAAATTACTTCAAATTTTACATAATACTATTTTAAATACAGATGTTACATTAACGTAATACCAGTTTGTAATTATTTACTTATATACTGAAATGACTGGGATTATATTTTTCATTTCCATAACAAAGTGTGTGTGTGTGAGAAATCGATCTGAAAATTGCTCAGTAACAAAGACATTATCTCTACTGTCAGTTTTGATTGATTTCCACATCGCTATACTCACAATTCCAAAAGAAATCCACAAAAATCTCTGGAGAACAAACCCCAGCTGCACTATGACAACCGGGTCTGGATTTAGGAGGAAAAGCAGCTCCTTGGGAAGAACCTGGGCTGAGAAAAGCATTTGACCTTGAACAGTACACAGGCAGGCGATGAGAGAAGTTTGGGATGACTGTGCAAATGGTGAATCTGCTTGGCTGCCAGGTTAAATTCAAGGCTTAATATAATTTCTGTGTAACTTCTCTCCAGTTCAATCTTTCTTCTTTCAGTCAAACCCCTGACAGACCTTCTTAAGTGAAGACCTATCTATGTTACCAAAACAGGTTGAATTTCAATGAATTACCATGAAATTATTTTACCCACATCTTTTTCTTGAATTGCAATTGAAATTAAATCCCTATATGAGAATGAACAGCTTTGGACTATATCCATGACTGTAGTAGGGATTAGCGTTCCTAAAAAAGGCTGTTTGAAAAACGAGGCGGTGGGAAATAAATGTATGAATGCCTTCTCCCTCTTTCTGTTTTGCTTGGGGCAGTGTTATGATAAAATACATGCAATTTTTACATGTCAAAACTGGAAAAGAGATGATGATGATAATACTATTACTAGGTTGGGTACACGTGTCCATTCTTACATTAACGTTCAACCTTTGCATCTCACAGCAGTGCCTTGCGCCCTGCCAAAAGCTTTGTCTGGAGTGAAAGGGGAAAGGAAGCCTGGACTGCCTCTTTCACAGCAGCACTGCTTTCCTCGTAAGGAACCAGCATCCAGCTTGCTAGCAGTGTTGCTCCCCAGTGTTCCTGTAACGGCTGTAGTCTCAGTGGCTACCGAAACCCGACCGCTTTCTGAAGTTGGAAATCACTTCGCGGTTTTCAGAAGTTGAGGGGAAAGACGGTGTTGCGTAAACGATGTTGGGACGAGTTTCCGTGCACAAAGATCCATTGGCAGGGTTCATAGCTGGTGGCGTGCGTTGACTCCAGTGGCGAAGAAACGCAAACAGAATAGGAGAAGGAGAGAAAAGGGGAAGGGCAAAGTCTCCCCAGCGGCCAGCTGGGAGGAGAAGCATCAGGGGGACCCCGGACGAGCATCCTTCCCTGTGCCTCCTCTCCGGCGCAGTGGGTGGTTCTCCCGGTAATACTTCTCCCATAGTGACTATATGGTTTTCTTCAGGACCTGCTCAGACTCCCAGATTGTGCCCGCATGGGATGCTGTTAGTGCTGCCTGGAGCACGCTTTGTCAGGGGCGGGTGCTGCATGCTGCTCGGCCGTGAAGCTCTCTGCATGCTTATTATTGGGTCCCCTGATGTAAACCAAAACCACAACTGAAGAGGGGAAAGGGGAAAAAAGACGTGATACCACAGCAGTGGCGATCCTTTCCCCTGAGGACCGACCACAGCAACACTGTTTGGGTTGGCGTGCGGAGGCCCATGGGCACAACAGCCAGGGTTGCGGATAGAAAGCTCTGAGCGGTACGAAAGCTGAGGTCCCAGAGGCACTGTGCAACACCAAAGTGGCAGTCTCCCCCTCTATTATAAAGTCCTTGGGAATGTATTAGCAGGTGATGTGAAAACCTTTGCGGAAGGCAAGTGTTGCAGGGTGATAACAGAGATTTTTGAGTAAGTGCTACGAAACCTGTCTTAGCCTCATGACGTTTAAATGCTATGAATTTTTCCTTGGTTTTTTCCCTCAAAGTTTAGATTTATCTTAACATGGTTTTGTCCAGTCTTCTGACATCATATACTTCTAGGCATGTTGTTTCTGTGATTAATAAAATTTTCCAAGGAGGTGTTATGTCCTATTTTGGCAGCTCTCCTAAAGAAGAAATCTGTTTCCTTCAATTCTATTAACATTATGCTATTACCACTCTGCACACAGTCACAGTATTTCATGGCAGTCGAGAGGTTCCTTTCCTTGGCAACTTCTTGTGTTTCTTCTCCGCTTTGCCCAAAAATACACACTTAGGAAAAAAACATAATTTGCAAAAAACCATCCATTCAGTTTATCAGCTTTCTGTAAGAGGAGCCACGCTGCTCAGTCATTCCCATTTACCACGTCTTTCCTTTGCAGCAGATTCTGTCTTGAGCTGCTAAATGACACTGTTGATCCGTGCAAAGGAAATCCAAGTTTCCTTTGTTCAAGCTCTTCACTGCTGTAATTTTTTCTACCAGATATACCCCAACCACGACGCTTTATCACCCTTCTGGTTACTTTCCCCTCCTTCTGACACCTGCCACAGCAATTGTCAGCTCACCGGGGTGTTGTCCTTTGCTGGCCCTTGCACGTGGCAAGGAAAGGAGGGCCCTGCTCCCTCGGGGCAGCGACTGCTCCTCTCAGTGCTACCCTCTGCATACTCCCGCTCGGTAGCAGACAAGGTGAGGAAGAGGCATGCCCTCCTGCCCTGGGAGGTTGCTGCGTTACTGGGTACCGTATTCTGGGTAATTGTTGCTCTGAAACATCTCGTGCACCTCAGCGTGCATACTCTGCTGAGCTGCACTACTTTTTTGCTTCTCGCCATGACCCCTCCTTTTCCCTTCTTCACTTTCAAGCACTGCTCTTGGTGGGTTCTCTGATAACCGCAAACACAGAAGATTTCCAGGGCTTCTCAATGTGTTGTTAAGGCTACTCTGACGGCTGCAAAGTTCCCGTGGGTCAGTGTGTCAGGGCGTAGGTCTGTCAGGGCTTAGTCGTCCTCAGGGTTTTGGGTGGTACTTCGCTGGACCTGGTCATGCGATCATGCCCTGGGCATTATGTTAGGAGGAGCCATGGCAGCAGGTCGAGGGAGGTGATCCTTCCCCACAACTCAGCACTGGTGTTGCCAAATCTGGAGTGCTGGGTCCAGTCTGGGTGCCCCAGTACAAGAGAAATACAAATTTACTGGAGTGAGTCCAGTGAAGAGCCACAAACATAAAGGACTGGAACATCTTTCATTTGAAGAAAGGCTGAGAGAGTTGGGGCTGTTCAGCCCAGAGAAGAGGAAGCTGAGGGGGGATGTTACAAACATGGGGGTTTGTTCTTTGGATTTTTTTTTACGATGGGGAGAAAAGAATTGCATGAGCTATTCAAGAAATGTGCACACCATGGAGTCCTACAATGTCAACGTGATGCTTGATTATCTATTCTTTTCCTAAAAATTGCTGCCTTTTACTTGCCTTTTCAACCACTGCTATCATTCGTTTTTTCAAAGAGCTGCTCACAGTGACTCCTCTATCTTTTTCTGCGGTTGTAGTAACTTGAGGTGAAGCCTGCTTTCGTAAGTGTTCAGTTAAAGTTGTTTTTCCCATGCCTGCTATTTTACATTTATCATGTTGGATTTCATCTGCTATTTTATGGCCCGGTCACAGTAGTGTGAGGCACTTCTTCAACTTTTCCCATGTGTTGTTGCTTTTGAATACCCTGAATAATATTAAAACCCCATCAAACATTGCCACATCACGATTCCGCTCCTTTTTACAGAACGTTTAGGAAGACATTGAATAAATTCTCTGAGTCCTCCAATACAGTCCCTTCAGTGTAAAAGTTGGCCATTTATTTGCTGTTTTTCACTTCCTGTGTTTACCTTTTACCAATCCAATTTGCCTCCAGTTCTCTGGAACTGTCCTGGTGTTTGGGAGGTACTGAAAATCAACATACATAATCCAGAACTCTTATAAGATGCTTGAGCATAGTTTATTGGGCCTGCTGTTTCAAAAGTCTCAACATTAGTGCCTGTGGCTTTATATACTCATGGGCTAATATTTTGGAACAGAAAACGGTACCACAATTATTCTTTACTGTAATGTAAATATACCATTTAGCTTTTTCCTTAATAGAGAGTGGACATTTTTATTTGATGGTTCTGCTTTTCCTTTATTATAATTAACAGTTTTACATTCTCTTAGAATAGTTGATCAAATTCACTGTTAGACTTCTTTCATGCCTAACATGCAGAAAAACCTCCTTAGATCTCCTGAAATGTATTCATCTTCTGCCCTTACTAGCTTATTACAGTTCTGATATAAACTAATTGCTGTCATTGCTTATATTTTCTGTGTATGTGCAAGCATGCATATTTGAACACGGACTTTCATGTCCTTTCTAGCCAGGTTAGGTTTTTACACAATTTATGTTTCTTTCGCAGTTGTGTATCTTTCTTCATTTTTAGGGCAACTTTGAAAATGTTTTCAATGGATGTTCTTACTGGACTCCTTTTACATTTGAGGCACAAGTGCTTAAGTGTTGTAAAATTACCTCCTTAATAGTCTGAGTAAAATTATTTTTTATTACTTTGGACTTCAGTCTGTTTACATACACTGTACAATCACTTGGATCTCTTTTGATTTTCCGCTTATAAAATGAATTAGTTTAATTGCTGTTTATTTTAGAATTGTGTGGTATTGTTCTGAAGAGGATGCAGCATGGTCTTAGCCAGTTAAATATGTCTGGTTTTACTTTTACTGTGGCATGGGAAAACAAGGCTTTGGTTTTAGCAATGTGCTGTAATCCCTTTCTCACTGGCCTTAGATTAAGAAACAAAAAAA